>JACYFF010031957.1:87667886-87686784 GCA_017589665.1 Selenicereus undatus | reverse complement strand
GGCCTTATTCTCATGAGGATGGTGGCAATGCCCTAATCATGATTCCACTGTAAGATTAGTCGCTAATGCACATATATTTAAAGCTAATTAAGTAATTACAAGTTGGGCTATTACAGCTATGGTATCAAAGCCAAGTTTAACTAGGATCACCGTGAGCTATATAAGGTTTGTTAGTTTTGTTAGGAGAGGTATGGTAAGTTTTCAATCATGGAAGGTGCCTAAGACATAAATCAATAATATGCATACTATCCCCCCATGTGTTATCGTTGCCTAACTATTTTGTAAAACGAATTTGAGTATATTTGATGACCACTCCTGATTTACTCTTTTTTTCTTCAACATGTTCCTTACCATGAATGTGCGACGATTGTAAGGACTCTTGTTGTTCATGATTATTAAACTCTTATCTGAAAGTTCTTTCATTCACTTGTCAAACCCTTAAATATCGCAATTAGAGTTAGGAAAGTCTGACCCAAGACAATAACACATCCCAAACCCAACCTGGAGTTACTTAGAGAAATATGAACCTGAAATAAACTAAACCAATTTAGATCCGAAGTTGATACGATTTAACTGTCTAACGTGAAATATTTTATTTTTCAATTTTGAGCAAATCTAAGCTATTTCCAAGGCTAACATGAAATTGACCTGTTTGTTAAATCAACCAGAATAGATCTATTTCCTATATCAAACTCAGATGTGTATACACCATTTGTTTAACTCAAATAATTGTATTGGGGTTTATTAGAATGATGTTTGTAAATGTTTTTTTTTATCCCAAGAATTTAGAGGGTCATCAGAGTAGAATTCGTTCATATAACTCTTTTGATTGGTCAATAATTTGTCTTTCAGCATTAAGTTTAAGCAGTGAAATTATTAATGCAATTTCACGTTGTGTAGGCATTGCCTTCTCATCATATTAGCCCCATAAAGTCTATTCTTGATAGGCTTAGGCTTTTATTAATTTTTCGATAGGAACATAATGACGATTTATGGTGAATGCAATTTGATTAATGATTTGCTTGCATCGAGAGTACAACATCTGAAAGTTATTATGAACTATCACAGGATGAGATGGTCGGATAGTAGTCACAATAACTACTATAATACATTGAACTCATCCTATCTCTATAAGCATCCTTCTATGGCTTTGTTGAGGCTCATAATGTTGTTGTTTGCTATTCTTACTTGTAAAGGATTTTTTGCTGATTTCCACATGTAATATGGAAATGATGATATTTTTCTAAAGTAAGTAGAACAACCACTATAAGCACATAATTCATACTTGTTGTATCCTTCTAAACATAAATTTATCGAGATATAAATGCTTCTAAAGTTTGTATTACTTATTTGAAATTTCCATGGCTATGTTTAATAATTCATCTTCATAAATTCGCTCACTGATAGTTCCTGTCGTGTAATCAATGGCGCTATGATTAAGACTAATAATTCCATCCACACTTCGTCCTACAGTTTCAAAGCTAGTACCACTCGTTTAACTACTTAGATGAGGATCCTTCTCTATATTCAGGTTTTGTGCTCATGTTTTCACTAAATATGGTTTCTGTTCCTCATCTAATTCGATACTCAAACTTCTTACTAACTAATATTTTTCCTCTCATTTTATGTGCCTGGCACTCACACTTCTTACTATTTAGGGCTTAATGCTTAATTTTCTATTTTCTTTATTTTTATGACATTCTTTTTATCATTAACTAGCCAGGACCCGTGCGTTGTCTGGGGAATAAATTGTTAAATAGTTACATGGTACTTTGAAATTATCATTGAATATTGAATAAATCGAAAGCAAAAAAATTATGGGATAAGTAGTGACAACATGCTGGAAGCATAAGAGTTAAAGGAAATAATTACATTGTGCATAATATGTAATGAATCCCCAACACTGCATACCGTAGAGTTGACTGAAACATGTGTTCAAGTGTAAACTAAAATAAAAATAAGCGTGAATTAAGTCATATGGCATGGGAGTGGAGCGAATGCAATGCTACATTGATTCTTTTTCAGGCTATGTTAAGCAAAAAAAAAAATTATACATACTTAGATCTGAAACGTATAAAAGCAAAGGTAGAATGAACTGTATATGCGTATATATTTGTTACCTAGAGAAATAATTGTCGCCCTGATGCCTCAAGAAAGAAACTTCTTCCTCCCAACCAATTGATGTAATGACATCGATGGAGGGTTCGATTTGACCTAATCGAGGAGGCTCCACGATAAACACTTATGGCTGTTCTAGGTGATCGTCCAATATGGCATATAATGTAAGCTCAGCTTCTACCTGCATATATTGAAAATGGAATCTATTAATTAAAGTAAACCCATATGTGTGAATCACAAATTACAAACTACTGCAATAATAAGATCACCAATGCTGCATAGCCACTTAAGACGTCAGTGCTAGTATGGAGAAGAATTGCTGTAATATCTTGAAGAACGGTAAACGTTCGAGTGCCTGACATATCCCGGTACATCAATTTTGAAGAAGAATCTAAAGGATGAAAGAAGAGGTTACAGGGGAATATCTATTATATAATTCAACATATCTTAACAATGTACATGGTAATTGATACTAACGGAAGCCAAAAAAATATATACCTTTTAGTAGTTGCATATCGTGGATGTGGACAAATACAATATGGCATGTTGAGGTTGAAGACATGATAATGGGAACATAAAAGGCAATCAGGGCAAGAGGTATAGACAATTGGGTAGATACTTTCCACATACGCATTTGGACCAGATTCTAGGGTTATTACAGCAACACACACATAAATACCATCCCTAGTTATCAAGGCCAACCACCATTAAACCCTAGATTCTCTCTCTTATTGCAACACGCTCTCTCTCTCTCTCTCGCTCTCCTCTAATCCTCCCCACCGACATTCTCTCAACACTCACCGTTCATTCAACCTTTACTCTTTCTCACCTCTAAATCGTTCACTGACCCCGAATAGCTTTGGTGTGTTTGCCGCCTGTGTTTGAGTGATTAAGGGAGTTCGGGGCTGGGAGGTTAAGAATCTGCAATTCTTCTAAGTTTCGTCGTTCACTGGGTGGCCAAATGGTGACATCTGCGTCGACCCCCACCCTTGCGCCGCCACCTGAACAATACAACAACACCCACTTGTAGATCGACCGAAGTCGAGTCCATCGGTACTACCCACACCACCAACGCGCCTCTACGGCGGTGGCGTGTGGACGTACGTGCCGCTGTGTATGGTGTTACCTTGAATTTTCAGCATGGATTGGGCAGATCAGGTTTGGAAACACGATGGAGGAAGAAGGGCATCGAACGACACCTTCATCGGCGGCGCGTGTAGTACATGCGCCACCTCTCCATAGCGGATATGATGGCGATGGTCAGGTTCTAAGCATGGTTTATATCTCTACCTTGGAGCAGGGTTTGCATCTTCTTTCATTGTGTAATATTAATGTTACGTAATTTCGTTTGGTTTGGACAAACGTGAGTTAAATGTGTTTCATGTTCATAGCGATCTTGGCATGAATTATCATCGCCCTTTTCTTCTTGATTTCAGTTATCTTGTTGTTTTGGTTTTGGTTCTTCTTGGTGGCTCTGTCTTTTTTTTTGTTGGGTCCTATATTTCTCCTGGTTTTTGTTGTCGTTGTTCTAGGTTGAAGTCAAATATGCGTGTGTTTGTGAAAGGGAATGGTGTTTTCACCATTGATGGAACCAATTTTTTATTTTATTTTTTTATGAAGACACTCAATAGATTCCAGTGTTCGTTATATGTCGTTCTTTAGTAAGTAATTAATTGTATATTCCTTCAACTTTATCCCTGATAATTTAAAAAATGCTGAATCTGTAACTTGAATAGCCGAGTGCATTAGTGTTTTATGTGTCTTTGTGTGTCTGCGTTGTCTTGATCTGAAAATTGTGGAATCATCCTTGAATGTTGTTGTCATTGTAGGGCTAGGGTTCTTGAAATGGTGGGGGAAACGTTGAGAGTCAATGACAAAGGAGGCCATATTTGTGGTTTCTAGTTTTGAGGAAGGTTTTTTATCTCCTTCAAATGCTTATTACATTCATTATATAGTAGTGCACGTAGTCTGACATCTGCTAGAATTAATCTGCTTATTCTTTGTGCAATTAACTTTAAGTTGGATCATGTTTAATTCTTAAAAACTGTTTAGTAGTCATTACATGTTAGTGTATGTAGTATGACATCTGCTGAATTTATTCCGCTTATTCTATGTGCAATTGACTTTAAGTTGGATCATGTTAAATTTTTAAAAACTGTTAAGTAGTCATTATATGTTAGTGTACGTAGTCTGACATCTACTTAATTTATTCCGCTTATTCTATGTGCAATTAACTTTATGTTGGATCATGATTAATTTTTAGAAACTGTTAAGTAGTCGTTATATGTTCGTGTACGTAGTCTGACATATGCTTAATTTATTCCGCTTAATCTATGTGCAATTAACTTTAGGTTGGCTCATGTGTAATTTTTAAAAATTGTTTAGTTGCAATAGATTTAGGTTGGTCAGTTTTTATTTTGGGACTACAAGGATCAGGTTGTTAATTACTGTCGAACAATACATGGATGTATCTCTTGCCTCTTGGCTGTTTTTTTCTTTGGTGATTTTACTTTCCACATTTTAAGGAGCAAGTACTGATTTATGTATCTGTTTCCCATGAGATGTGTACGATTTGCTTTTTATGTCCTTCAAATGCTTATTATATTCATTACAGGTTAGTGTACATAGTCTGACATCTACTGAAGTTATTCCGGGTTTTTTTATGTCCAATTAACTTTAAGTTGGCTCATGTTTAATTTTTAAAAACTGTTAAGTTCCAATAGATTTAGGTTGGTCTGTTTTTGATTTTGTGACTGTAAGGATCAGGTTGTTAAATACTATAAAACTATACATTGGCGGTAGCTCTTGACTCTTGGCTGTTTTTTTGGTTAGTGATTTTGCAGACCATATTTGAAGGAGTAGTTATTGATTTATGTATGTATTCCACGTGAGGTATGTACGCTTTGATTTCTATCTCCTTCAAATGTTTATTATATTCATTATATGTTAGTGTACGTACTCTGACATCTACTTAATTTATTCCGCTTGTTCTATGTGCAATTAACTTTAAGTTGGATCATCGTTAATTATTAAAAACTGTTAAGTAGTCATTACATGTTTGTGTACGTAGTCTGACCTATGCTTAATTTATTCCTCTTAATCTATGTGCAATTATTAACTTTAGGTCGGCTCATGTTTAATTTTTAAAAACTGTTTACTTGCAATAGATTTAGGTTGGTCCGTTTTTTATTTTGGGTCTATAAGGATCAAGTTGTTAAATACTGATGAGCTATACATTAGCTGTATCTCTTTCCTCTTGGCTGTTTTCTTGTTTGCTGATTTTGCTTTCCATATTTTAAGGAGCAGGTATTGATTATGTATCTATTTCCCGTGAGATGTGTACGCTTTGCTTTTTATCTTCTTCAAATGCTTATTATATTCATTATATGTTAGTGTACGTAGTCTGACTTCTGCTTAAGTTATTCCGCTTATTCTATGTGCAATTAAATTTAAGTTGGATCATGGTTAATTTTTAAAAACTATTAAGTAGTCATTATATGTTAGTGGACGTAGTCTGACGTATGCTTAATTTATTCCGCCTATTCTATGTGCAATTAACTTTAAGTTGGCTCATGTTTAATTTTTAAAAACTGTTAAGTAGTCATTATATGTTCTTGTACGTAGCCTGACATATGCTGAATTTATTCCGCTTAATCTATGTGCAATTAACTTTAGGTTGGCTCATGTTTAATTTTTAAAAACTGTTTAGTTGCAATAGATTTAGGTTGGTCCATTTTTTATTTTGGGACTATAAGGATCAAGTTGTTAAATACTATTGAACTATACATTGGCTGTATCTCTTGCCTCTTGGCTGTTTTTTTCTTTGGTGATTTTGCTTTCCATATTTTAAGGAGCATGTATTGATTTATGTATCTATTTCCCGTGAGATGTGTACGTTGTGCATTTTATCTCCTTCAAATGCTTATTGTATTCATTATATGTTAGTGTACGTGTTTTGACATCTGCTTAATTTATTCCACTTATTCTATGTGCAATTAACTTTAAGTTGGATCATGGTTAATTTTTAAAAACTGTTATGCAGTCATTATATGTTAGTGGACGTAGTCTGACATATGCTTAATTTACTCCACCTATTCTATGTGCAATTAACTTTAAGTTGGCTCATGATTAATTTTTAAAACCTACTAAGTTGCAATAAATTGAGGTTGGGCCGTTTTTAATTTTGGGACTCACACACCTGATCCTGTTTTTTGGTGTCATTGTTCCAGGTTGACGTCAGATATGCGTGTGTTTGAGAAAGGGAATGGTGTTTTCACCCTTGATGGAACCATTTTTTCTGTTATGAAGCCACTCAATATGTTCCACTATTCGTAATATGTTGTTCTTTACTAAGTAATTAATTGTAGATTCCTTCAACTTTATCCCTGATAATTTGAAAATGCTAGATCTGTAACCTGAATAGTTGTCCATTAATGTTTTATGTAGCTTAATTGGTCTGAGATTGTGAGGTCTTTGTGTGTTGTCTTCACCACAAAATCTTGGAAACAGCCTTGAATGCTGTAGTTATTGCTATTGGGATAGTGTTCTTGAAATGGGGGGATATGTTGAGAGTCAATGACAAAGGAGGCCTTATTAGTTGGTGCATGTAGTTCTTAATATGTTGATCTTGGCAAGGCCCACTTGTCGTTTGTGTTTGAGTTTGTAAATTACCCACTTGGTCTGTTTGACTATGTTATTGATCTTTTGCCTCAAATTTCCTCAATCTTGTCATATGGATGAACGAATGATTCATTGATACCCTTTCCCTGTCTCTGTTTGCTTATTGTGTTCAGTTCATAGTAGGTTATGTAGTTCAATGTTTGCGTAGTTTATTATAGGTTTTTATCCTGTCAATTACCTGTAAGTTGACTCTTGTGCAATTTTTGGAAATTGTTATATGTTATTGTGTTTTATGACTAAGCTTTGCTTACCTCAAATTGTGTCCTAAAACCTACACATCACTGATGTACCCAAGCTAACATTTTGCTCCCACTTATAGGTCAATGTTAAGGGTCTATAATTTCAATTATCATGATCGTTTAATTTACATAAGCAGTCAACATTATTTAGGGGCTGCTCATCCCATAAGGTGTGTACACTTTGTTTTTCATCTCCTTCAAATGGTTATTATATTCATTATATGTTATTATATTCATTATCTGTTTTAGGCAAGATATAGCTATCCAATTGTTTCAGTGACTTGGAGATGATGACCATAAAATATGTACCAAAGCAAACAGCTTGCTCATGTTCAGATGTGGAATTCTTATAATGTGCCCATGTAAAGAGCCCCCCCTGGTAATGCATGTATGTTTGGGTTAGTTGGACTCACCGGAATGTAATTAGGCAACGGTCTTGTTTAAATCCTTGGCTCCCTTTCTTTTTTGATTTCTTTGCCATCTATCTGCAATTTTAGCAGTTACATTAGTAACAGTGAACCCAAATATATGATAGTGTACGTAGATCCGCTTTTTCTATTTTCAATTATATGTTATTTATCCCTGCTAATTTGAAAATGCTAGATTTGTAACTTGAATACCTGCTTGCATTAATGTTTTATGTAGCTAAATTGGTATGAGATTATGATGTCTCTGTGTGTCTGCGTTGTCTTCACCACAAAATCGTGGACTCAACCTTGAATGTTGTTGTTATTGTTGGGCTAGGGTTCTTGAAATGGGGGGAAATGTTGGTAGTCAATGACAAAGGAGGCCTTATTAGGAGTTTCTGGTTGTGAGGAAGGTTTGTCCATTGTCAAGAATCCACGGGGAGTGCGCGTGGAATAAGCACATTGGAGCAACAGAATGCAAGTTGGTGCATGCAGTTCCGGGTTTGGTTAATTTTTGCTCGGTTTTTGTCTTGTCAATTACCTGAAGTTGAGTCATGTACAATTTTTGGAAAATTTAATATGTTATTGTGTTTTATGACTAAGCTTTGCTTACCCCAAATTGTGTCCCAAAACCTACATGTCACTTATGCACCCAAGCAAACAGTTTGCTCCCACTTATAGGTCTGTGTCAAGGGGCGATAATGTCTATTATCATGATCATTCACCTATGTAGTCAACATTATTTATGGGCTGCTCATCCCGTGAGGTCTGTAAGCTTTGCTTTTTATCTCCTTCAAATGGTTATTATATTCATTATATGTTATTATGTTCATTATCTGTTTTAAACAAGAAATAGCAAACCAATTGTTTGAGTTACTTGGAGATGATGAGCATAAAATATGTACAGCAGCAAATAGTTTGCTGATGTTCTGATGTGGATGTCTTTGATAGTGGTTTTCAGATTGCTTAATCCCCCCCCCCCAATATTTGTGTTCAGGTGTGGAAGGCTTATCATGTGCCCATGTAAAGATCATCCCCTAGTAATGCCTGTATGTTTGCGTTAGTTGCACTCACCGGAATGTAATTAGGCAGTGGTCTTGTTTATATCTCTACCTTGGAGCATGGTTTGCATCTTGTTTCATGGTGTAATATTAATTTTTTGTAATTTCATCTAGTTTGGACCAACGTTTGTGAAATTTATTTTATGTTCATGGTGATCTTGGCATGAATTATCCTTGCCCTTTGCTTCTTGATTGTGGTGATCTAGTTGTTTTGTGGTGGGTCCTCCATTCCTCCTGTAAGTTGAATCATGTACAATTTTTTGAAAATGTTATACATTATTGTGTTTTATGACTAAGCTTTGCTTACCCCAAATTGTGTCCCGAAATATACATGTCACTTATGTACCCATGCAAACAGTTTGCTCCCTCTTATAGGTCAGTGTCAAGGGGCGATAATTTCAAGATGTCTTTGATAGTGGTTTTCAGATTGCTCACCTCCCCCCCCCCCAATATTTGTGTTCAGTTGTGGAAGTCTTATCATGTGCCCCTACAAAGATCACCCCCTGTAACGCATGTATGTTTGTGTTAGTTGCACTCACCGGAATGTAATTAGGTAGTGGTCTTGTTTGTATCCTCAGCTCCCTTTCTTGATTTTTTTGTCGTCTATCTGCAATTTCAGGGGTTGCATTAGTAACAGTGAACCCAAATATAGATGAAAAATACGCTTCCGATTTTTTGTTTAGTTTAGTTGTACTAACCACAACGTACTTAGGTAGCGATTTGGGTATGATTTTTAATTCATGACTTAGGGCTTGATTTGATTAATTTAATTTTGTGAATTTAAGTCTCTGTTTTTCAAGTATTTTGATGGACACTTTTATGTATTTTATGGTTGTTTAGGCTGTCATTCTTCATACGGATGCCTTAACCGAAGTTGGTGATGCTTATTCTGGTATATTAGTTTTGTGCTTAACTTGTGGAATATCTAATGCATGTATGTTTGTGTTAGTTGCACTCACCGGAATGTAATTAGGTCACTACAAAAACGCAACCCATCTCCGACGGACAAAGCGACGCGTAAATGGCACGTCGGAAAATATCAGAGAAGCCGACGGAAAAGCAGGCGGGTTCCGACGGGCGTCAGAATTTCCGACAGAAGTCACGCCCGTCGGATTCTGTCAGAATCCGTCGGTTGTTTTGCGTAGATCTCGAGGCCGTGTTCGCGTTCGTTTTTAAATTCCGGGGAGGGGGTTCGTTCGGCATAGTTTGCAAAATTTAGAGAGAGAGGGTCTCAAAGAGGAAGAGAGGGAAGAGAGGGAAAGTGAAGGCTGAAGATTTTTGTAATCGGTAAGTTATTTTTTTTGATAGTACGTTGTTTAAAATTGAAATAGTTAAGTTATTTGATATTTAGTACGTTTTAAATTTATCGAGTGTGACCGTCACAGCCATGCCGCCGCCAATGTTCGTCGTCGCCGCCGTCCCCCGCCGCCGCCGCCCCGTGCCTTTCCCCGCCGGTAATCCGTTTGATTTTCCACGTTTGAAGGTTAGTCGAAATTGTTTCGCTTTAAAATTTTAAAATTACATTCATGTTTGTGAATTTTAATCTGCAAGTATGTTCATTTAGTTTGTTATTTTAAATTAAGTATTTTAAGCATGTTTAATATATTTTATTGCTGTGAATAATTTAAGTAAAATGAGCTCTATCATTATAAAATGTTAAATATGTTAACCATGTGTGTATTTTAAAGTATGTTTGATTTTGTTGTTATTTTTGTGAATTTATGTATTTTTTGGTGAATATGCGAATAATATGCCTTTTTTGAGACGTAGTTAATTTTTTATATGATTTGGTTGGTTTAATATGAAATTTATTTGTTCGTAACATATGGATGTAAATTTTGTTAAATTTTTATTTCATTTCTGAAGTGTATTTATTTGAGTAAGTGGAATATTATATGATAAATATGTACATGTCACTACAAATGTTAAATGTGTTAAACATGTATGAATTTTAAAGTATGTTTGCATTTCTTTGTATTTTAAAGTATGTTTGATTTTGTTGTTATTTTTGTGAATTTATGTATTTTTTGGTGACTATGCGAATAATATGCTTTTTTTGAAACGTAGTTAATTTTTCATATGATTTGGTTGGTTTAGTGTGAAATTTATTTGTTCGTAACATATGGATGTAAGTTATCTCACCAAAAATGTTAAGTACGCTAAACATGTATGAATTTTAAAGTATGTTTGCATTTCTTGTTATTTTTTTGAATTTATGTATGTATGTTAAGTATATATTAATATAAGTTTAGTAAGTATGTTAATAGTAATTATTTCGTTTGGTTTTGTTTAATTAGATGAGGTGGGAAATCGGTGGTGTCATTTGTTATTGTTGTTTAATGAGATTTATGTAGAAAAATAATATTGTTATGTGAAACTAATTATTTGTAGCATACATGTTTAGTTACATTAAGTGTTGTATTTGAGGTGTTGTGAGAATTTTTTATGATAAGGAAAAAGTATTATGTATTTCTAATTTAATATTTGGCGTATGTTGTTCTGAATAATTAAACAGCATGTTTAGTATGTGGAATAATTCTAATTTAATATATGTTTCATTTTGGTAAATGGTTTAATAATGTTAAGTGCGTGTTTTCTTCGAGTTGTTGTGTATATTAATTTTTGGTGAATATGTGAATAATATGCTTTTTTTGAGACGTACATATGCTAAAAAATCTGCTTTTTTCGACGGAAAATGGCGAACGAAAATTACACCGACGGATTGTTCGACTGACCCAATTTCCGTCGGAAACTCCGACGGATTGGTCATATTCCGTCGGAATTCCGTGGAATATTCGGTCGGCTCACCTGATTTTTTGAACTTCTCTCTACCCGATAGAAGTTGCAGGTTTTTTTTGAGAAAATGCCTGTCGGACGGAATATTCCGACGGAATTTTCGGGCGGATTTTCCAACAAACAGGCATTTCCGTTGGAAATGTCTAATTTTGAACTTATTTGGAATTTCAAATTCATCAATTTTTTTGCATTTTTTTTAGAAATAAGTAAGCGAACGAAATTTTCCATTAGACAACACTTTTTCCTGAATTTTTTTATAAAAAAATCCAAGAAGGTGAAGTGGTCTGACGGAAATTTCGGTCGGACCACACCTCTTGAAAAACCCGATTGCTCGAGCAATCGGACACTCTCCACACACACACAAACCTTTTTCTGTCTCTGCCATCGCCAGTGTCGCCCTCTTCCAGCCACCATCGCCGCACTCTGAGGCGGTTCGACATCCTTCGTTCCTCTCTCAAAATCAGCCCCTTTCACTGCCTCCACTGGTCGCTGCATTCAATGTAGCACTAAGAAACTCCCCATCTTTGAAATGAGTAATTGAACCTAATGTTATTGGAGAGAACATTAAATTGTCATTAAAGATGAGGAGTTTCTTAGTGTTACATTGAATGTGACGAGCAGTGAAACATGTTTCGATCCCGATATCCGTCGGCTTCCGTCGCCCACTCCGTCGGCCCGCTTCCCGACGGCTGTCTTTTTCTGTCGGAATGTGTCCGGCGGACGGGAGATTCCGTCGAAATCAGCGGGTCTACGGGACTTTTTCCTACAGCCGTTTTCCGTCGGATTTTCCATCAGAAAATCATTTTCCCGACGACAAAACGTGCTTTTTCGGTCGGAAAATTCGATGGAGAAATCACGTTTTTTAGTACTGGTAGTTAATTTTTCATGTTATTTGGTTGGTTTAATATGAAATTTATTTGTTGCTAACATATGAAATTTATATTAAATTTGTTTTTCATTTGTGAAGTGTATTTATTTGAATAAGTGGAATAAAATGTGATAAACATGTACATTTTTAATTATTATATAATTATTATGAAATGTTGAGGTATGTTACACATGTGTAATGTGTTTTGTTTTAGGGAATACTTTAAATTTCTTAAGTATGTGAATATTTTCTTTGGTTTGTGATATATATTAACGTTTTGTAAGTATGTGAATTGTATTATATGTAATTAAGTTGGTTTGGATTTATTTATTTCAATGAAGTACGAAGTAATAATTTCATTTGTGTTTAATTTTTATTATTTAAGTATGTGAAGTGTTCTGCTTAATTAGGTGTGTTATGATATATTAAATAGTTTTGTTTTGAATATGTTCTAATTGAATATGTGACGTATGTTGTTTTGAATAATTAAACAGTATGTGTATTATGTGGAATAATTTTAATTTAATTTATCTTTCGTTTTGATAAATGGTTTAATAATGTTAACCGCGTGGTTTTTTCGGTTTGGTGTTTGATGTTTGATGTTCGATGCCATTTATTTTTACAAATAATATGTAGTGTCTTGAATTTTTTGTTGAAATGTTTAAGTATGTTAAGTATGTTTCATTTTTATTTAAGTATGTGAAGTGTGAAATAAATTATGTAATTTATGTGTAATGCTTAATTAGGTGTGTGATGATATATTTAATGGTTTTGTGAAATATATTTTTATGTAATTCATACATATATGTTGAACTGGTTGAATTCATTTGTGAAAGATTTTTATTACAATTAATTGTAGTGTACGTAACAATTAAGGAATTCATATTAGGAACATATGGATGGGCCGTTGCATCGTCAATGGATGTATAGAAGAAGAAATCCTAATGGACATGGACTTAGAGATGAGTGGTTGGAGGGAGTTAATATGTTTGATGAATTTGCACGAAATCAGGAGGAGTATAAAATTAATGGAGTTTATAGATGTCTATGTGTCAAGTGTAAGAATATGCAATATTTTGCACCTGACGTTGTAAAGTCCCATTTGTATAGAAAGGGATTTGTAAAAAGTTATTGGTATTGGACAAGTTATGGAGAAGAAGATAATTCGGAAGTAGGGGGTGCAAGTAGTTCACATTCTATAAATTTTGATTATGATCACAACGATTATAATAATATGGAGAATATGGTGCATGCTGCGTTCCAAGCTATTGAAATGAACATGAGTAGTCCACATGACGTAAATCCTGAGGACTTTTACACTATGCTTGAATCTGCGCAGAGACCTTTGTATGAAGGGTGTGACATAACTAAACTTGAAACATCTGTGAGGCTACTAAGCATTAAATCGGGGCACAACATGTCTCAACGTTGTTTCAATGAAGTTGTTGGCCTGATGAGAGATATATGCCTTTCTGAAAGTGGCATTCCCAAAAATTATCATCAGCAGATGAAAAAAGTGAGAGACTTGGGTATGGATGTTCAGGAAATTGATTGTTGTCTGAATGGTTGCATGCTTTATTATAAAGAAGATGAGGGTTTGTCCGCATGCAAATTTTGTAGACATGCAAGACAATTACCGAAGAACTCTAACCAACGAGGTCGTAAGGATGTACCATATGCAAAAATACAGTACCTGTCTTTAATTCCGAGATTGCAACGATTGTATGCCTCAAAAAAGACTGTCGTCCATATGAGATGGCATCATGAGCACTGCCAAGAATCGGGTGTTCTCCGACATCCTTCAGATGGTTTAGCTTGGAAGCATTTCGACCAAAAGTATCCAAACTTCGCTGCAGAACCTCAGAATGTGAGGTTAGGTCTTTGTGCTGATGGTTTCACCATTTTCCATATCTAGAAGATCGTATTCTGTGTGGCCAGTTGTGGTAACACCTTACAACTTACCTCCTGAAATGTGTATGACTACCCCATATATGTTTTTAAGTTGTATTATTCCGGGTCCAACAAATCTAAAGAACAGGATTGATGTGTACTTGCAACCCTTAATTGATGAGTTGAAATTGCTGTGGGATGTTGGGGTTGATACATTTGATGTATCAAGCGGTGCAACTTTTAGATTGCATGCTGCATTGATGTGGACTATTAATGATTTTCCCGCATATGGTATGTTATCTGGATGGAGTACTCATGGGTTGCTAGCATGTCCGGTTTGTATGCATCAGAATTGTGCATTTCAGTTACAGTATGGCCGAAAGCCATCTTGGTTCAATTGCCATCGTCGGTTCTTGCCTCGGAATCATTGTTTTAGAGCTAATAAAGCTGTTTTTCGTAAAGGGAAGAGCATACACATTGGGCCTCCCCGAAGGATTCCTGGTGAGATGTTGTCTGATACGGTATCGACTTTTCCTAAAGTGACTACATATATCAATTTTCAAATTTCGGGATTTGAGGAGAATGAATATAATTGGACAAAGCAAAGTATCTTTTGGGGGTTGCCGTATTGGAAGCATCAAATTTTGAGGCATAACCTTGATGTGATGCATATTGAGAAAAATTTCTGTGAAAATATTATAAATACAGTCATGGATGTTCCGGGAAAAACAAAGGATGATATCAAAGCAAGGATGGATATGTCTATTTTGTGTAGTAGGCAAGAGTTGGACTTGGCTACAAGAGGGTCAACTGATAGATTGTGTAAGCCAAAAGCCAAGTTCGCACTATCGCTACCTCAAAAAAGGGCTGTTTATCATTGGTTGCGGGAAGTTCATGTGCCTAATGGTTATTGCTCTAATGTGGGCAATTGGGTGGATCCATCTAACACAAAGTTGCAAAATATGAAAAGTCATGATCATCATGTGTTTTTGGAGAATCTTCTTCCGGTAGCTTTTGCTGCTCTTCCGGATGATGTGTTGGGACCCTTGGTCGAATTGAGTGAATTTTTCAGAAACCTATGCTCCAGTGAGCTGCAAGTAAGCATGCTGGAAGAGATGAACAAGAACATTGCTGTAATTCTTTGTAAATTGAAGACAGTGTTCCCTCTTGGTTTTTGGAATGTCATGGAACATTTGCCTATTCATTTAGCCGAAGAAGCTTTGTTGGGTGGCCCTATTCAATATCGATGGATGTATCCTTTTGAGAGGTACTTTGGTTGGTTGAAACCTACGACAAAGAATAAAGCCCGTGTTGAAGCATCTATGGTTCACGCATACTTGGCGTTTGAGATAAAACATTTCGTTGAGTACTATTTTCAATCAAGCTTGGATAGCCCAAGTATTGGGCGTAATGAGGGTATGCAACAGCCTGAACCACAAATGTCAACTCTATCGGTGTTCAACCGTAAGGGTACTCCATTTGGGAATCGAGGTCGAAGATATCTTACTGAGGCGGAGTACCGTATCGCTCGCCTTCACATTTTACTGAATTGTGGTGAAGTGCAACCATATTTGGAGTAAGTACATCAGTTACTGAAAGTTTCATTTAAATACTTAATAATTGTCGAATAATAAGTAATTAGTTTCATTTGTTAAACATTACAGTTGGCTCAGACATCAATTTCGCGGTCATAATCCAAATGCGAGTGATGTGGAAGTTGACTTGTTCATCGAGGCAAATTTCGCACAGTGGTTCGAGTGTAATGTAAGTAATTTGTCATAAGTAATCTTCAACTTCCGAAACACATTTCTGCAATTCTGAAGAGGATTGCCTTCTTTATCTCTTCGTAGGTCAATTCTTATCGGGTGTTTAATGATGAGAGGCAAGATTTTTTGGTGAACTTATCTCATGGATGGCGTACGGTGGTGGAGTGTTTCTCTGGGTATAAAGTTAATGGTTATCGGTTTCATACCAAGGCCAGAAATGAAGGTAAAGCAACATATAACTGTGGCGTTTGTGTCAAAGGAGTTGGGGAAGGTAACGAAGTATAAGGGGATTATTATTGTGTACTTCATGAAATTGTTCGTGTTGAATTCACGGGTGAGCCAATTAAAAAATGTGTACTTTTCAATTGTGAGTGGTTTGACCCGGATGTTCCTCAGGGGTTACGTTACCCTAAATTTACCCCATATCCCGAGGTGAATTATACCAGACGTTACAGAAAGTATGACCCATTCATATTTGCTGATGTTGCAACCCAAGTGGTATATGTTAAGTAACCTGAGGGGATATCAGGAAAAGCGAATTGGCGGGTAGCTATACCAAACAAACCTCACGGTACTCCTAAAGATAAACAAAACCTAGAACTTGCCTATCAACAGTTTGGAATGACAAACATGAATGTGGATAATGTCATAGTCACCACGTTAGTCGATGAAACTGCAGAAGCTGATGATGTTGATGGACATGATTGGGGTGATGATGATGATGGGAATGGTGAACATGATGATGGTGATGAAGAGGATGAAGAAGGTGAATGGGACGATGTAGATGAAGACACTGATGATGGCCATGATGAAAATACGGCATTGCAAAGTGGTGATGATGACGATGACAATGTGTCCCACCATGATTGATTGAATTGTTTTGTTGTATGGATATTTATGCATATGTATATAAAGCTTTTCTTTATTGGAAACTCTGAAAAAAATTGTCTGTATGTACTGTAATTTTTCACTAACAATAGTATCGAAAATGGGGCGGTTTTGTTTTTTTGTTCTTATTTGTTAGATGTCTGGACACAATGGTGGACGTGGTCGTGGTCGAACGGTCAGGAATGATGCCGGTAGAGGAGTACCACGACCGACTCCACAGTATAATCCCGCAGATCAAACTTATGAGCCGAACACCTTTAGTGGAATGTTTGGAGGTTTTCTTGATCCAAGTCAACCATTTGAAAATTATTTTGGCAGTATGAATGAGCAATCCCACCTGCAACCACCTTTCTTTGGTGCGGGTATGCAAACACCAATTCAACCAAATATTCGTTACATGGGTGGTGCTTCATCTACTACATTAGTTTATCAACAGTTCGGTACTGTTAGTCCGCATTTCAACAGTAATCAGTTTATGGGGCAACCTAGAATGCTAAGTCACTCAGTGCACAACAAAGGGGTCCCCAATGAAGGGGGAGGAAGAGATAGACACAGTCCTGCACCTGAAAGTGACACAGGGAGCACCAATAATAAGATATATTTACAACCTGATGGTGACACGTAAGTTTATTATGAAGTTTGTAACTTCTTCACTTCTCATATTCTTTTGACACATACAATCTTTATTGCTAACCAATTCTTTTTGTGTTCTTAGTTTTGTTCCATATCAGGGTGTAGTTCAGAAAATAGTCGAAAGCTTTGCAGGTAAGTACCCACGTCCTTGGACCACGTGGGGGGAAGTTCCACAATCTCAGAGAGACATTTGGTTCAATGAGTTCAAGGTTCATGATTAACTGTACAATTAATTTGAAAGTCGTGATTGAATTGTTAATTTGGAATGTTTAATTACTAATATATATACTTCAATTTTGCCGCAGAAACACTACTACTGGCATCCAGACAACGAAAGTCAGATACGGCGTAACTTTGAGTACAGAGGTGCCACTCGACTCAGGGACATTCTAGGATACGCCAGGAAGTACAACAAAAAACCGAAGTGGTTGCCGCCTAATGTTTGGAATGATATGCTTAAACATTGGAGTGACAATGACAACTTCAAGAAATTCAGTGAACAAAATAAGAAGAATAGATTGAGTGATGTTGAAGGTTTTGGTCCTTCGTTGCATACATATGGCTCAATTCTGATTAGTGAAAGGAAAAGGCGTTTGGTAAGAAATTTGATTATTAATAAATGTATTTGTTATATATAAAGCATGATATGGATTGAGGTCCTCGGTCATCATCCTCGTTTATATTTAATTGCAATTTACTTTTTCTTTCAGGCCCAAACATTAGGTAGGGAGCCCAAGTGTGAGGAATTGTTCAAGGACACTCACTGCAAGGTGAAAGACAAAACTTTTGTGGATAAAAAATCTGCCAAAAAATATTTAAGTTTCACACATTCTATTTAGAGATAATTCATATGTTACAATTGTAGGTTTGGTATAAAATAGTTTTATTTTTTATAATTTTCAGGAGGATCATCAGAACAAATGGCAGGAGTACTCCCAAGCTGCAACTCAAGGGGGCTCTCAACTGCCACCTATGACCCAAGAGGAGTTTTGGATTAAAGAAAATCTCGACAAGAATGGCCGTGTATACGGTTTTGGTGTGGAGGGGGTCAAATTGAAGAAATCAGCTACTATTGCAGCTGCACGTCACTCATCAGCTGAGCATTTTGATCCAAGACAACAAGCACAACTCTTCAATGAGAGCATAACTAAGCAAGCAGAGGCTATAACTCAAATAGCCAAGAAACAGGGGAAGACAGAGCGCATGCTGAAAAAAGTTTTAAGATTTTTCAAAGGTCAAAGTGCAGGCTCCTCCAGCCAGATCAACTTGAATCCCGACGATGAAGAGGACTCCGAAAACGACAACGATGATGATCCCACAAATTTATCCGACTCCGAATAGTTTAGTAATTTCCGTACATTTTAAACAATGTCCTATGTCGTAATTCATATTTAATTCAGCATGATTCTTTTGACAGATATATATATATAAAATTTTATCTTTGGTAATTATATTATTACGTGCGTATTAATTTTGCGTAATTTTTTTTTTGGTTTTCAAGCAAAATTTCCTACAAAATACTTTTTCTTTCGGATTCTCAATTATTTTTTTT
>JACYFF010031957.1:87637940-87667486 GCA_017589665.1 Selenicereus undatus | reverse complement strand
CTATCTGCAATTTCAGGGGTTGCATTAGTAACAGTGAACCCAAATATGGATGAAAAATACGCTTTAGATTTTTTGTTTGGTTTAGTTATACTTACCACAACGTACTTAGGTAGCGATTTGGGTATGATTTCTCTTGTCCTTCCTTTGTTGATTTCTTTCCCCGTATATGCAAAATCAGGAATTGCATTACAAAGTGTGAACCCCAAATTTATAAGGAAAATACCATAGCTTCATATGTAAATGACATTATAAAACTCTAACCTTATCAATGGCACGTCGGTGTTGGCTGCTACTGCAATTTGATGGGAAGAAGACGCCAGTAATGGTATAGAGAGAGAAGCAGATTGTGAGAAGGGGGAGAGATGAAAAATTTGCAAGTTTTCATCAATGGCAGCGCTGGTTGTGGGAAAAGTAGGGTTGTACGTATGTGCTGTTTGGATCGTTTTCTTGTAATTTGTTTGGGGTGTTGGGCTGGCTGCGTCTGGAAGTTAAGTGTGTAACTTCTCATGTGGTAGTGGGGAAGTGGGAAGTGGGGAACCTACGTGTATTTGCTGGATAGTTTTTGTTGTTGGTATTTTTTTTATTTCGAACTTGGCAATGAAGAAGTTAAGCTAGGGTTTTCTCTTTTTTTTTTTAGGCTATTTGTTTTATGGTGGGATGGATCACCTAATTAAATTAATGGAGTGAATTTGCCAACATCCCGACAATTAAGGAAAAAGGAGTCAACCAAACATTTCTTTTATATTGTAATAGATTTTGTGGGGTTAAAAAGTTACTGATCCATGATTTATTAAATTTCTCGCTCTTGTGGATTTGATTTTGTCCATTGGTTCTCATGCATAGGAGTAGGACTCTCAAATTTCTCAATTTCTATCATAGTCTCTTTGTCTTTGGATCTATGGTGTCGTCTATTTTGTAACTTGTTCTCCAAAGTATCCTTAAAGGGTAACTTCATCTTTTCATATTCGTGCCAACCATTTTAATATTGAGGGAAAGAAATTCATAGAAAGTTCATCTTTTAAGCTCGCATTATGTTAGGTTGGCATTTGAATCGTACTGAACCATTGCACAATATCATAGCGTAATGCATAAAGATCGATATCCTTAGCATAACACTATAAAGGCATAAATTGAGCTTTAATACTTCTAGCATAGATATATTATTTTCTATCCTTGTTATGCTTGAGGATATTATCCCAATTTAGAGGATTTACTTCTTCTACATCATACTCATCATCATTGATGTTCTATATCTAGTTTCATCATTTCACATACATATTTGCTCTTCCTTTGGAAGATGAATTTTTCATATATCATATCTTTTGGAATAATAGGGATGACCAATCTTCTTTGAGAACTTTATGTTCATTTTCATTTTCTACTACAGAGTTTTCCCCCTATAAATCTCCAAGACTAATTAAATTACCTTCCATCTCACACCTAGTTTCTTCATATTTATTATTGTCGTATTCATCATCTAAAACTATTTCAAACGTTCCCTTGTTACTTTTCAAATGAAAGATCCACAAGTTCATCCTCACTAGGCTTTCTAATATCTCAATGAGCTTGTTATTCTTTTTATTCTAATATGCACTCGCTTAATGTCCTACTTCCCCAAATGCCAAACATCTACAACTATTTTTTTCCTAGCAAGACAATAAGTAACTTTCCTCAAAAATCTTCTCTTTTTGGGCTAGTCTTATTGTAAGATTTCTCTTGTATTTTTCACTTATGTGCTTGTTGAAGCTCTTTTTCTTATTAAATTTTCTTTTTCTTCATTTTTCATAGTCAATCCCCATTGATGTGTAGTATCCAACATTCTAGGAACTGTTGCTTCATTTTCTTTTGCTTCTGGAAGTCTAGACATCGGTCATTAATCCATTGTCTTGGATAGGAGATTTTAGTTTAAAAGGTATCAATGACATCTGCTTTTTCAGGCCATGCAACATTCATTGATTATAAAATTTATTGGATAAGATAGCTTGTCATAAAATGTATCAAGATTTGTTTTATTATGGAGAATTTTATAATAATATTGACTCAACTCAGCAATATTATTTTTCAGATACCTCATATCTACGTTGTTAAACTTCATTTGCTATTCCCTTCCTTTTTCTCCGAAATCAAGTTTGGTTCTAACAAATTTAGTTTCTATTTTCTTACATTATTTTTTAAACATAATAGTTCAAGATTCTATTGTTCTTAATTCATTTTTACTTTCATTGTCTAACGAGTGATACTAATCTGTTATTGTACTTGGAAAACTATGTTTTGTATAATTTTAAAAAGTTCAGCCATTCCAATTAGTATTCAAATTTAGGATGATATTTGTTCTTCTTTTCTAATGGTCAAATATTTTTCCTCTTCTATGACTTATTTGATGTTTAGAATGTACCATGGTTAGCTAATAGAGATCAAGCTAATTTCCTTAAATGAAGCTGTTTTCCTTGGAATGAACACAAAAGAAAAGGTATTAATTTGTTTGACAAGTTGGGACATACCTAGGCCTCATGAAATCGGTGTCTCTCCTCGATGATTCACAATACTCTTCAGGTTTTCGAACTATATCACTAACCAAATTGGACTCAAATTCATTTTTGTTGAGTTCTTCTCCAATTTCATTGATTTCGCTTTCGAAAACCAAGTTTTCAAACTTTTTATGTAGTTTTCTTCTAACTTCTTCTAGGGTTATAGCCTCTAAATCTTCCCATTTAACCATATTCATTTGTTGATAGATCTCTTCTTCTGATTGGACATTGTTTGTTTGCCTGTTACGATCACTTAATATTCCTTACTTATCAACAATTGTTGCAATTACGTCATTTATGTCTTCTAGATTTTTCTCTTTGTCAAACATTTTTCTGGCTTATCCAAATCATATTTGATTATACTCCATCTTCTTTCTACTCTTCCTTTTCCATTTATTCTTCTTCAATAGGTCTTTCAACTTCTCGTTCAATTTTTATTCCTTATAATGGAAATTGGTTTTTATTCTTTGGGTTATGAAAAAGATATTTATGTTGAAAGAGAACACTAATACCTAAATTAGACTTACCAGTAGGTCTAACTTTGTTAATTAGAGAAAGATGAATAACAAAAATTTGATTTGTTATAATCCTTAACCTAAGCCATAATCTTATTTAATTTTGATCTTAGTTCTAAAACCATATTAGTCATATAGGATAATTGGGGTGCAAATGAAGTAGATCTTTTGGGAGTGTGGACTATATGCGAATATATTGGAGGAGGACAAACATATGATGATTCAAGCATTAAACATAATTACTTCATTGATTTGATTTTTATAATTTTTTTACTAAGTGGCTCTAGTACCAATTTTAACAAGCCCTAAATTAGCACTTATAGGAAAAGTATCACATGCTCAAAAACAAAATTTTTGAAATAAATTTTCTACGTACTATGAGCATATTTTCTAGGTACTGTGTGCAAATAAAATAAAAACATTGTTGCCCACTAGATGTTTAATGCCTCAATAGTTCAGTATACCAATTCTTCAAAATTCAAACTATGGGGCTAGCTGCAATTGCACTAAAGCTCGACGGACCTTTTTGTAAGTAAGTGTTGGATAATAGAAGGCGAATGTGGCCCTAACAAATTATTTTCTCAGCATGTAGGTAAAGCAAAGTGCAATGTAAATATTTCTTTCTCAAGAAAAATATGGAGAGCACTTTCTGAAGAAAAGCGCTAACAAAAAACATGGTTGTAACAACAAATTTTCTAAAATTGAGAAGAAAGAGACGATATATAATCAATATATCGAAGTGTTGTAGCATTACGGAGTTATCACACTAACAGTAGATCAGGCATAGAGCATGTTGGTACCATAGTTTCCTATTCATAAGTAAACCTGGGAATCTTCACTAGTACCAATCAAGAGAATTTTTGAGACACTTTCAAAAGGATAAAGCTTATAGGATCTTTTATATGTTAAATTGCTTTTTAAAGATTACGCAATAAGTAATGATAAACAAGATTATCATTTAATTAAATTAGAGAAATTTAATTAATCAATTTTAGCCTGTGGTAAGTCACGACTTTCAAAGGCGATAGCCATAGCCAAATATTCACCAAAATATGAGCAAATAAGACAATAATTTGAGCTATGTTCATCCTTCATGGAATTGCATGTAAGCAAATAATTTTATCAATAAAAATAAAATTTTAATAATTAATGTAACTGACACAATTAATCAGAGTGTCAAAAAATCGTTTTATGCTCATTGCTCAGTGTAGATGTTAGTGAGTCAAAGTGGTCAACGGGCACTAAGCTAAAATGTAGGAACATTGAGGGATTTTAGGGGGCCATTTTTAGTAAGTGGTTATGGCTAAGTGCCACATAAATACCCCCCAATCTGTTTGACAGATACAGAACGCATAACATATAAAATTACAGTGCTCTCATTACTCTCCCTCTCGCTGTCAAAAACGTGTGTGTCACTTGGTCGGGCTTGAGACGTGGTCGCATTACCAGGACTCTAGTAGCCACCGGGATACAGTTCGTGGAGCAAAAGACATCAAAAGAGATCAGTTCGCTTCCGCCGTTTTAGGTACGTCCTAAAACCCTAGGTCTACTAACAGTGGTATTAGAGTCGAATTTGATGTTTTTGCTCTCGATTAATAGAAAATGCATGCCTAAATTTATCTGTTAAATTCATGCATCACAGTTTTTTTTCTTTCTGCCGTGATTATTCTGTAAAGGATTTATTTGCTCTTGAATTTTAGACCCTCGCCCATTTTGACCGAAAAAAAGGGGGAAAGGGTGGTTTTAAGCTTACCATCAGCCGCCGCCATAGTCGCCCCAGAGGGGTGGCGCGTGGGTTGCACGCGCCGCCGAGAGAGACCCGGTTTTCTCTCTTTCCTCTTCACTTTGCCCTCCACGAACCCCGATCTGTCGCCCGAACTGAACAAAACAAACGATCGCCCAGACATGGCGGCGCGTGAGTAGCACGCGCCTCCGCCTGAGAGGCGCGTTGCGCGCGTGCCACCTACTGACGAGACCACCACCGGCCGATCTATGTGGTGGTGCCGGTGGTTTGAACGAAGGGCGACCAGAGAGAGAGATCGAGGAGTTTTTTCAGAAGGGGGGCGGTGGCGGTTTCCTCATTGGGTAATTTTTTGGAGTTGGGGTACCAGAAAATGACCGGGAAGACCAGCAAGCCAGCGGACACCGGGCTTGGTGCTCGGAATCCATGACGGTCGGGCCTTCCTAGGCCTTTTTCCGGCACGAACCAAAAATCAAGGGTTGACGGGCAGAAAAAGGGACGCGGGCTGGGTGCTCGGTTCCCATGGCAGTCGTGCCCTCGCCTGGTTCTGTCCATGGCGGCCGGCCGGAGCATCGGCAGGTGAGGAGTTTAGAGAGAGAGAGAGGAAGTAGGGGGAAGGGCATGCGAAGAGGACGAAGAAGGAGAAGCCTCGAGAATGCCTGGGCCTGATGACTCCCTTTCCCTTAAAACCTCCCCTTTATTAAAAACATATATATATATATATATATATATATATATATATATATATATATTTATTGGGGTCTCATTATTATAAACTTGTGTAGTTTAAACTCATGCGTAGCCTCGAAAAAATATAATAATGTGTTTATTTTATCTGGGCAAAAGCTGTATGGTTATGATTGTATCGTTTTATACATCCCTGGTAAAATGTTTTAACACGTGAATGGGTTTCATATATGTAAACTTGTAAACATAAATTCATGTGAACTTATGGCATGAAAACTGATACATATTTATATATATATTGTTATGTGTTCGATGAATATATGAAAGATTAGTTCTTTCTCATTTAAACATAAATAAAAGTGTTTTATGTTGTGTTTGTGCAAATATGTTTTACATAAATTCTAAAACGTCTATGTGATGATAAAATATGGACTGTTAATGTGATTAAACATTATATCCATGAGAATGTGTTTATTATGGAATATTAATAATCAAAGCATCTCATTTTTGAATTCATGGAATATGTGATGATTATGAGCTTAGCGAAATTTTCGAACATATAACATGAGTTATAATCTTGAGTTTTCTTTGATTACGTACAAGATATGACTGATGTCCATTTTTTTAAATTGTAGATATGGCTTCTAAGACCTCTATGATTGGTGAGTTGACCACCAATGAAAAGTTGGATGGGTCCAACTATGACATGTGGCGCCGGAAGATTCAGTTTCTTCTGGAAGAATGTGAGGTGTTAGAGCACCTCACAACCACAATGTCCGCACCCTTGACTAGAGACAAGGACGACAAGGATATTACTCATACTGATGAGTATAAAGCCAGCTTGGTTGCGTACCAAGATTGGTGCAAAAAGGACCGTAAGGCACGTTATACTATGCTTTTCTGCATGCATAACGACCTTATAGGTGAGTTTGAAGTTTATCCCACTGCTAAGGAAATGTGGGATAATATTCGCTTCAGGTATGGTCAAACTTCGGAAACGAGACTTCGTGCGTTGCATCTTAAGTGGATGACATGCACGATAGACTCAAACCGAAGTATAACCGAGCATGTGCGAACTTTGCAGGCCATGCTACAGGACCTAAAAGCTGCTGGTGTGGACATTTCCGAACGTGAACAGTGGACGAATGTGCTCCGTGCACTTCCCGCTGGGGACGAAAAATGGAAACCGTTCATCACCATGATGACTCACAACGAGAGCATCAAAACTTTCGCCGACATCACCAAACACCTTGAGCTGGAAGATAAGCGCTTGAAGGCCTGCGCTCCTCCCCCTGTAGCTTTAGTGGCCAGGGTGGACAGGCCTAAGGGCAACAAGTTTAGACGAGGGAAGAAGAAGAGTCTTCATCCCTCCAAGAAACTTGGCCCTAAAGGCGGTATTGCTAAAAAGCAATCCAAGGCCAAGGGTAAGGTGACGGATAAAATGGCACAAGTGACGTGCTATAACTGCAGGAGGAAGGGCCATTTTACTCGGGAGTGTCCCGAGCCCGCTCAGGTACCTTCTTCGTTTCCTACTGTTGAACTACTTGTATGTTCCCATGCATTCATTGCTAAATTCTTTCCTAATTGGATTGTAGATTCGGGAGCAAGCAAGCAAGCACGTAGTTCGAGATTGAGTTGCGTTTGTAGACTTTCACCCTTGTCCGGTGGGGTTGCAAACTGTGACTCTTGGAAATGGCACTGCAGAGGACGTTCTAGGAGTTGGAACGTATCGGCTTAAGTTGCGTGGAGGGAATTCGTTACTTCTTTACGACACTCTCTGTGTGCCTAGAGTCCGATGTTCCTTAGTGTCTTATGTCTCTTTAATGAAATTAGGTTTCCAGTTTATTTCTTGTATTGACGGTTTAGACACTTTTTATAGTGGCAATTTGTTTGGCCACACATCTTTGGTAGATGATTTCCTTGTTTTGGACTTGGATAATGAGTATTATAGTAATAATACGTCTTCTGTTTTTGTGTCATCTGTTGATTCAGACCATGATTCTGTTGTTTGGCATGCTAGACTAGGCCATATTGGTCAAGAAAGAATGACTAGACTAGCTAAAGAAGGTCTATTAGGATCGCTTACTAAAGTTAGGCTACTTAAATGTGAACCTTGTTTAGCTAGCAAGGCAACCAATAAACCTTTTGGTAAGGCTTCTAGGGCGCTTGGTACCTTAGACCTCATTCACTCCGACATTTACGGACCTATGAATGTAAAGGCACGTAATGGTGCCATTTACTTCCTCACTTTAATTGACGATTACTCAAGATACGGATATGTTTATCTGTTATCACATCGTCATGAAGCTTTAGATGTGTTCAAACGCTTCGTATCAGCGGTAGAGACTAAGTTGGATCGAAAAGTTAAGACTCTTCGGATCGACCGTGGTCGTGAATACCTCTCTGATATGTTCAAGGGTTTCTGTGAGGAAAAGGGTATAGTTAGACATTTTACGATTCCTTACACTCTACAACAAAATGGTGTTGCTGGGCGTAGGTATCGTACATTACTTGACATGGTCAGGTCCATGATGGCTCAAGCTAATCTCCCAATTATTTTCTGGGGTGATGCGTTGCTTTCAGCAACTTACATCTTAAACCGAGTACCCAGTAAGAGCGTTTCGACTACTCCATATGAGTTGTGGAACGGTAGGAAACCTCTTTTGGACCATCTACGACCATGGGGGTCGGCAGGCTATGTGCATAACCCAACTCATAGATATGGCATACTTGGTCCAAGAGCCACCAAGATGGTCTTTATTAGATACCTTGAACATTCAAAAGGTTATGTGATGTACGAAGAACATCCTAGTGGCGGCATAAAGGAAATTGATTCCCGAAATGTCGACTTTCTTGAGGATGAGTTCCCAACTATTGGTGAAGTCAAACAGGACTTACGGTTTATGAGTTACAATGAAACCTATCTCTCGGTGAAGGGGAGGATATGTACACTAACCGTATCACTGAGGATAGAGAATTTATCCCTGATGCTGAAGATAATGGGAGTATACCCATTATTCCTGCTGAAGGGAGCTTGTCTGCTCAGGATACCCAACTCGAGAACGAGGAAGACCCTCAATCTCCCGTTAACGGAAATGAGGATAGTCCTCGTACTCACCAGCCCACACCCCAAGGGGGTAGTGGGAGTGGCATCTCCCCTATTCGAGGTTCTGTGCCTTGAGGGACTTCTCCTATTCAAGGTTTGGTACCTCGTAGGAAAAGGGGGAGAGAAGATTCGGAACCTGAACAGACAATGCAACCAGGTCATAGCATAACCCGAAGGAGTGAGCGCGGAAGAGTTCCTCGTCAATTTTTTCAAATCGAAGAGAACATTTTCTTCTGTATGCCTTTGGAAATAGAAGAGCCCACCTCTTATGTAGAGGCTGTTGACTCACCAAATAAGGAAGAATGGATGGATGCCATGAGGGATGAGTTGGACTCAATGGCTAGGAATGAAGTTTGGGATCTAGTCTACCTTCCTCCTGGACGTAAAGCCATTAGAAACAAGTGAGTTTTCAAAGTAAAACGTCGGGCGGATGGGTCAATTGATAAGTTCAAAGCCCGGTTGGTGGCGAAAGGCTACACCCAAGTTGAGGGAGTAGACTATGAGGAAAGCTTTTCTCCTGTGGTGAGATTAGCCTCTATTCGCCTATTTCTAGCACTAGTTGCCCATCTGGACTTAGAATTGTTCTAGATGGATGTGAAGACGGCTTTCCTGAACGGGTCCCTTGAGGAAGAGATATATATGGTACAACCTTTTGGTTTCGTATCAAAAGGGCGAGAAGACAAAGTTTGTCGTCTTAAAAAATCTATATATGGCCTCAAACAGTCTTCAAGAGCGTGGTATTTCAGATTCCATGAAGCCGTTACTGCGTTTGGCTTAACCATGGTCTTAGAAGACCACTGCGTATATGTCAAGAAGACAAAAGTAGGAATTATGTTTCTTACTTTGTATGTCGATGACATTCTACTAGCAGGGAGTGACTTGGAGATGATCAATGCCACCAAGCGGTGGCTGTCCTCTGTCTTTGAGATGAAGGACATGGGTGAAGCTAGGTATGTCCTAGGGGTGGAAATAATAAGAGATCGTTCTAGGAAACTTCTCGGTTTATGCCAAAAGGCATATATTGAGAAAGTCTTGAAACGGTTTCGGATGCATTATTCCAAACCTGTTGATACTCCGATCGACAAGGGCTTGACCTTGAGTCTAGAACAGTGTCCAACAACAGATGAGGAAAAATAGAAAATGAGTAGTGTCCCTTATGCTAGTGCAATCGGAAGCCTAATGTATGCCATGTTATGTACGCGGCCTGACATTTGCTTCGCGGTTGGTTTGGTAAGTCGTTACCAAAGCAACCCTGGGAACGCTCATTGGCAAGCCGTCAAGAGGATAATGCGTTATCGTCGAGGAACTACTGACTTGGTACTTTGCTACCAAGGAGGAGACCTAAAATTGAGGGGGTACACTGATGCTGATTGGGGTGGAGACTTGGATGAGTCTAAGTCCACCTCTGGATATGTCTTCACCCTGAGTGGGGGAGCCATATCTTGGTGCAGCAAGAAGCAAGATTGCATAGCTCTATCGACTATGGAAGCAGAATATGTCGCTTGTTGCCTCGCCACTCAGGAGGCGATTTGGCTGAGGAGTTTTCTCCAGGATCTTGATCTTACTCCATGAGTTAATGATCCTGTAGAAATTTGGTGCGACAATACTGCTGCTATCCAATATGCTAAGGATCCTAAATTCCATAGGAAGACCAAGCATATTAAAAGGCGTTATCATTTTGCAAGAGACGCCATAAAGTCGAAAGAAGTTATTGTAAAATACTTATCTACTGTTAAGATGATATTGGATCTATTAACTAAACCTACTCCAAGAGATGTGTTCAAAACTCATATGATGAGTCTTGGTCTCCGTAGAGTTTAGTTAATTAGAATATCCTATTTTTGGTTTGGACAAGTATGTAATGAACATTTTATTGATGTTTCTTTTATATAAAATGGTCATTATTTTACTCTGGTTGTTTGATTAGGCATATCTAAATGTCACTAGGCTTTTTGATTATCTTGTCACACGGATAATCAATCCTAACGCTTAAGTTGCGGGTAGGGTAAGACTTGGTCATATTGGCACTAGGTGTGCAATATTGATTATCATCGTACCTTGGGTGGTACGAGTGATGTGGAGAATTAGTCGCCTTAGTAAGTCTAAGATGAGATTCTGAGTGAATCGGATATAACACAACCTTATATCAAAGCCTGAAGCCGAATTTTGAGTATTGAGGTTACGTTTAGTACGTTAACCGAGTAACTCGAGTCAGTTCTGAGGAGGAACTAGACTTGTAATTCGAATGGTATAAATAGTGACAGACTCACCTCAGTGGGAGTTATACCATGATGTTTGAGCCAAAAATATGATATTTTTAAGGTACTTTTCCACCAATTTTATGCTTGTTTTAATAATATTTTTAGGGTTTTTAATTTATTTTATTTTATTTTGCAGATTTTGAATAAAGGTGAAAAATGGGTTTAAATGGCGGAAAATGCAAGGAAAAATTGAAGAAAAAAATTGAAGGTTGAAGAACCGGACCAAAGCAAGAAAAAAACCGGCCAAAAGGAAAAAATAGAAAAAACCAGACCGGTCCAGTTGAACCGGACCGGTCCGGTTCAGCAGTAAACCGGTTCCCACTTATCCCCTCCCCTTCTCGCGTTGTCTTTCTCTTTCTTCCTCATTTCCCCTGCTTCCCTCAACCCGAAATCCCGAAACTAAACCCTAGAACCCTGCTTCCTCGACCCGCCATGCCCATCTCCTTCCTCCTTCTCTCTCTACCTCGTCATCTTTCTCTCCCCTCCAGCACAGCAACCCCAAGTACACCACCCAGCCCACCGATTGTTCCAAAACCACCTCTACCCACGGTTTCCCAAAACTCCGAAACCACCAACTCCATCTCCACCATCCACGTACACCCCCTTTCCTCACCTTCATCGCCATCGTCCACATCAACCACCAAATCGACGGTCGAGAGGCGAAGGCTTCGAGTATAAGAAGGGATTGAAGACGCCATTTTTAGGGTTGGAAGGTCAGCATAGGTTAGAATTAGTTTTAGGTCAGTAATTTAGGGTTAGATTGGGATTTTAAATTCCGTTTTAATTTCGTTCAATTTCGTGTTCATTTTCGTTTTCAATTTCAGATTAGGGTTCGAATTTCGTGTTCTTCAATTTCAGATTAGTTTTCGAATTTCGCATTTAGGGTTTCGATTTCAGCTTCTTGGGCTTTCAAATTTGGTTTTCGAATTGTCAGTTGTAATTGGGATAATTCTTGGGTTGATTTGGCTGTAATCTTGAGCGATTTCACTCGAATTTTTCCCCCACCCCTGCTCGAACTCCGGTTTGGAGTTCGATTCTCCTCTGTTTTCGGTTTATTCAGATGGCTATGTGTGGTGTTCATCGAGGGTGAGTTTTACTTCTTGCTTTCATTTGCCTTCAGGTTGCTTAATTTCAATATTGCCTTCCCTTTCCCTTGATGTTGAAGCTCGGTTCCTTGTTCTTCGTTGGCCCTGTTCCTGCGAGTGCTGCTGCTTTGATTCATCAGCTTCATGTTTCCCCTTCCCCTGTTTTGCTGCTGTTCGTTCTTCTGTTTCAGTTTTGCTAATCATGTTTCAGTTGTTAATTTCGTTCCCCTCTCCTGAAGTTTAATTCTTTGTGTTAAATTCTGAAATAATAATTAGGTTGTTAGTTGCGTAAATCATGATTAAGTTAGTTCAATTTGGTTAATTAGGTTAATTGAGTAATCAATACAAGGGTTAGATTAGTTGATCAATTTAGTTGTTTAATTTGGTTTAATTTCAAGTTTAGTTAGTTAATTTGGTTTAATAGGCTTTGGTTTAGGTTTAGTTGATTTAGTGAATTAGTTGTTTTAATGTTTAATGTTTTAGGATTAGATTCGTTTAATTGAGTTAGGATGTTAGATTGCGTTAAATAATTTCACCTAGTTAATTAGTTTAATTATTTTAAATGACCATAATTTCCCGCTTTCCCTGTGGACCGACCCTTAAAATACTACGACTGACAATCGTGAGTATTTGAGGTATCATTTTCCTTTTTCTTTTATTTATTTTTCCATCCCCCTCAAAACCCTTCAACACATGACACACATTTCATACTGTGTGTGCTTAAGTCGACCTAGTGGAGTGACAACTGATTCCCTTCTTTGTCATTGTGTGATCCCTGAAATATCGATGTTTCATATAACGATTCCCTTGGACTTAAGGCTGTGGCATGAATTCCCAATGAGATGTTGCTACTTTAATGCATACTCCAAGAGCTATAGATCTATGCAGCTCAGCGGAACGCATTAGGAAAGCAATCTTATTGAGATGTAATGTTATGAGTTGCTAAGGAAAACCATTGCATATTCACCATATCAGCCCGAGCGGTTATATTTCGGAATATAACCATGATATATCAGAAGGCATAAAAGGACAGCGTGTGCCTCAGGTGATGTCTTGAATGGTTTAGGGAGTTGTCTGCCTTGAAAGTGTTTTGTTAGACTGATGGTGTCTTAACAAAAGCACTACTTGCTTTTTCTGGTCGCACGTCTCATTCCTGGTATGACGCATTTAAAAGAGGAAACAATATTTTAGAAACATTGTTACGGCTTAAGTGGCCGAGTGGGAGATGTTAGTGAGTCCGAGTGGCCAACGACCACTAAGCTAAAATGTAGGAACATTGAGGGATTTTAGGGGGCCATTTTTAGTAAGTGGTTATGGCTAAGTGCCATATAAATACCCCCCAATCTGTTTGACAGATACAGAACGCATAGCATACAAAATTACAGTGCTCTCATTACTCTCCCTCTTGCTGTAAAAAATGTGTGTGTCACTTGGTCGGGTTTAAGACGTGGTCGCATTACCGGGACTCTAGTAGCCACCGGGGTACAGGTCGTGGAGCAAAAGACATCAAAAGATATCAGTTCGCTTCCGCCGTTTTAGGTACGTCCTAAAACCCTAGGTCTACTAACAGTAGATAACTCTATGATTCTAACAAAAGTTGATTTCAAACAAGCCTGCCAAGGACCTTGATGTTGAGAATTCAAGGAGAGTGAACTCTAGCATTGAACCTTTAGGCACTCAATGACCCAAGGAAAATGCCATGATAGTTACTTGTGATTATTTTACCACATAACTAGAGTGCAAGCAACTATACATACATTAACCGGTAATGTTTAAACCATAGCACTTGAGCGTTCAACTCAAAGCATATATAATCATCTAAAGCACATAAGCATGTCACATTCAAAGGACTCTTCAACTCATTTCCGCTAAGATTTAAAGTTTCTTCCAAATCCTCCATGAAGCAAGCCACGATTAAATTATTGTCAGCACAAGTACAACATGCGGCAATTTTACAAACACAACACATGAAGCAGTTTGGTTCAAAGAGTTTCAAGTGATCTACAAGAAGGCAACAAGGGGTCTAAAACACTTTCTTGTGACATTATGTCAATGGTCATAATGACAAAACATCCAATTTTTAGAAGTTAGTGGTGATATTGAGATTAGACATCACTTCATTTGATCACTAGTAAAAAAGAAAGCAAATTGAAATACAAGTTTGTAAGACAAACGAGTTGCTGACTATTCATAAAGGCGATATTGAGTCGGGCGTGTGTTCACTCATGGTAAAAGTTAAAGTAGAAGATATGTTAGAATTAAGAAATAATGTTGAATATTAATCAAGAAAAACATTTTAGAACTACTCTAGAAATATCTTCTAGTATTAGTCTCAAATAATCCTATTAGGAAATATCTCCTCCACAATAAAATTATAGTTAGAGTGAGATTTGTAATTATCTAGAGATATTTTGTGATAACTAGACAATACTAGCTAGTTAGATTGGCGGGGGTGGTGGGGGTACGAATTTGGAGGCTTCCTTTTATTAGAATGTTTAAGGACTAACCTTTGAAGCGTGAATGCAATCCTTGTCGTCCCTTGCTCCACGAACAGATGAATCCGGCGGCTACTAGAGTCCCTATAATTACCCACGTCCCAAACCCGAACTTAGAACGATGATTGCGTTTAACCCACGGAGAGAGAAGACTGTGAGAGTGCTCTTTTTTTTAATGTATTTTTTCCACACTTGTTTCACAAAGATGAGGGAGGTTATGTGTTCTCTGCTGCATAACCTTATCCCTATTTTTAAGCCACCATCTCCCTGTAAACAGGGAAGTGGCCGTTTTTGGCTATTAACTAAAAATAGCCTTCAGCTCCCACTCGGCCACTTAAGCCGTAACATTGTCTCTTTTAAACAATGTTTCCTCTCTAAACACGTCATACCAGGAATGAGACGTGCGACCATGAATACTAGGTAGTTTTTTGTTAAGATACCGTCAAACTAACAAAAACACTTTCAGGACTAGTGATAATACCCTGAATCATCCTCACATTGCCAATGACATACAATGTCCCTTTATGTCTGATATATCATATGGTTATAATCTCGATATAACCGCCCGGGCTGATATGGCAATGATGGATCGATTCTTCCTTAGACACTCATAATGCTTCATTTAAGCATGATAGCTTTTCTGACGTGTTTCGCTAGACTATATATTTTATAGCCCTTGGAGTTCACATCAAAGTAGCTGCACCAGGCCTTAAATCCACATCACAGTTCTAGGTCAAAGGGTGTTATCTAAATAGACCACGAAGTCTATAGGGATCACATAGTGACAAGGAAGGGATTCAATTGTCACTCCCCAGGTCGACTTAAGCACACACAGTATGAAATGTGTGTCATGGTATAACTCCCACTAAGGTGAGGTTGTCACTTTATATACCATACGAATTATAAGTCCAGTTTTCCTTAAAACTGACTCGAGTTACTTGGTTAACGTACGAAACGTAGCCTTGGTACTCAAAATTCGGCCTTAGGCTTCGATATAAGGTTGTGTTATATCCGATTTACTCAAAATCTCATCTTAGACTTACTAAGGCGACCATTCATTATCCGCATCACTGAAAATGCGGTGATAATCAATATTGCACACCTAGTGCCAATTTGATCAAGTCTTATCCCACTTGCTACTCAGGCGTCAGGATTGATTATCCATGTGATAAGATAATCAGAAGCCTAGTGACATTTAGATATGCCCAATCAAACAACCAAAATATTGTAATGAACATTTCAGAAACATCAATTTGTATTCAAAAGAAAAGATCATTACATATGTCCAAAACAAGACATCCCAATTAACTAAAACCTACGAAGACCTAAACTCATCACATGAGTTTTGAACGTATCTCTAGGAGTAGGTTTAGTCAAGGGATCAACAACCATCTTACTAGTAGGTAAATATTTTACAATAACTTCTTTCAACATTATGGCGTTTCTTACAAAATGATAACGCCTTTTGATATGCTTAGCCTTCCTATGGAATTTAGGATCCTTAGCATATTGGATAGCAGCAGTATTGTCGCACCACATTTCCACAGGATCATCAACTCTCGGAGTGAGATTGAGATCCTGAAGAAAACTCCTGAGCCAAATCGCCTCCTGAGCGGCGAGGCAACAAGCAATATACTCTGCTTCCATAGTTGATAAAGCTATGCATTCCTGCTTCTTGCTGCACCAAGACACGGCTCCCCCACCAAGAGTGAAGACATATCCCGAGGTAGACTTAGACTCATCTAAGTCACCACCCCAGTCAGCATCAGTGTAACCTCTTAGTTTTAAGTCCACTCCTTGGTAGCAAAGTACCAAGTCAGTAGTCCCCCGAAGATAACGCATTATCCTCTTGACGGCTTGCCAATGAGCGATTCCAGGGTTGCTTTGGTAACGACTTACCAAACCAACCGCAAAGCAAATGTCAGGCCGTGTACACAACATGGCATACATTAGGCTTCCTACAGCACTAGCGTATGGAACACTGCTCATCTTTTGTTTTTCTACTTCTGTTTTCGGGCATTGATCTAGGCTTAAAGTTAAACCCTTATCTACTGGAGTATCAACGGGTTTTGAGTAATGCATTCGAAAACGTTCTAACACTTTCTCGATATATGCCTTTTGGCTTAAACCAAGAAGATTCTTCGAACGGTCTCTGAGAATCTCGACACCTAGGACGTACCTAGCTTCACCCATGTCCTTCATCTCAAAGACGGAGGACAACCACCGCTTAGTGGCATTGATCATCTCCAGATCACTTCCAGCTAGTAGAATGTCATCGACATACAAGGTAAGAAACGTAATTCCTACACTTGTCTTCTTGACATATACACAATGATCTTCTGAAACCATGGTAAAGCCAAAAACAGTGATGGCTTCATGTAATCTGAAGTACCATGCTCTAGAAGACTGTTTGAGGCCATGTATGGACTTTTTAAGGTGACAAACCTTATCTTCCTGGCCTTTTGATACAAAACCAATAGGCTGGACCATATATATCTCTTCCTCAAGATTCCCATTTAAGAAAGCAGTCTTCACATCCATTTGGAATAGTTCTAAATCCAAATGGGCAACTAGCGCTAGAAGTAAGCGAATTGAGGCTAATCTCACCACAGGAGAAAAAGTTTCCTCGTAGTCTACACCCTCAACTTGGGTGTAGCCTTTTGCTACTAAACGGGCTTTGAACTTATCAATTGATCCATCTGCCCGACGTTTAACCTTGAAAACCCACTTGTTTCCAATGGCTCTGCGTCCGGGAGGAAGGTCAACTATATCCCAAACTTCATTCCTTGCCATTGAGTCCAACTCATCTCTCATGGCATCCATCCATTCCTTATTATTTGGTGAGTCCATAGCCTCTACATAAGAGGTTGGCTCTTCTATTTCCAAAGGAGCACAAAAGAAAATTTCCTCTTCGATTTGAAAATATCGTCGAGGAACTTTTCCGCGCTCATTCCTTCGAAGTACCTTAGGGCTTAGCGGTCTTGCCTGTTCAGCCTCGGGATCGGGATCTCTCCCTCTTTTCTTTCGAGATATAGAACCTCGAATAGGAGAAGAACCACTCCCACTAGCCCCTTGGGGCGTGGGTTCCTGAGCATGAGGACTCTCATTCTCTGGTTGAGTGCCCTGAACAGGCAGGTCTCCCTGAGTAGAAATAGTAGGTATACTCCCACTGTCTCTAACATCAGGGAGATGCCTATCCTCGGTGACATGGTTAGTATACAAATCCTCCCCTTCACCGAGAGATAGGTTTTGTAGTAACTCATACAATTGTAAGTCCTTTTTGATTTCACCAATACTTGGGAACTCATCCTCAAGGAAATCGACATTTTGGGAATCTACTTCCTTCATGCCTCCGTCTGGATGTTCTCCGTACATCACATAACCTTTTGAATGTTGTGGATATCGGATAAAGATCATCTTAGTGGCTCTTGGACCAAGTTTTCCATGTTTATGGGTTGGGTTATGCACATATCCTGCCGAACCCCATGGACGCAAATGATCCAAAGAGGGATGTCTATCATTCCATAACTCATATGGAGTAGTAGTAACACTCTTGCTAGGTACTCGGTTTAAGATATAAGTAGTCGCTAGCAAGGCATTACCCCAAAAGCTAATTGGAAGATTAGCTTGAGCCATCATTGACCTGACCATGTCAAGTAATGTGCGATTCCTACGTTCAGCTACACCATTTTGCTGCGGAGTGTATGGAATCGCTAGATGTCTAATGATACCCTTTTCCTCACAGAAAACCTTGAACATATCGGAAAGGTATTCACGACCACGGTCGGTTCGAAGAGTCTTGACTCTTCGTTCCAACTTGGTCTCCACTTCCACTACGAAGCGTTTGAACACATCTAAAGCTTCGTGACGGTGTGATAATAGATATACGTATCCATATCTAGAATAATCATCTATTAAGGTGAGAAAATATACAGCACCACTACGTGCTCGAACATTCATTGGTCCGCAAATGTTAGAATGAATGAGTTCTAAGGGACTAAGTGCCCTAGAAGCCTTACCAAAAGGTTTCTTAGTCGCTTTTCCTGCTAAACAAGGTTCACATATAGGTAGCTTAGCCTTAGTAAGTTTGCCTAATAAACCTTCTTTAGCAAGTCTAGTCATTCTATCTTGACCTATGTGTCCAAGTCTAGCATGCCACATTACAGAATCATTACTTGAATCAACCGATGACACAAAAACAGAAGTTGCTTTACTAGAATAATAATTATTATCTAAGTCAAGCACAAAGAAATCGTCTACCAAAGACGCGTGGCCAAACAAATTGCCACCATACTCAATGTTCAAACCATTAGTTTGCGAAACGAATTGAAAACCTAATTTCCAAAGAGAAACATAAGAAACAAACGAACATCGCACCCCAGGTGCATAAAGGGCATCATGGAGAAGCAGTGAATTTCCTCCACGCAACTTGATTTTATACGTTCCGACACCCAGAACGTCCTCCGCAGTCCCATTACCAAGTGTCACCGTCTGTGTCCCCACCGGATAAGGGTGAAAAAACACAAACCCAACTTGGTCTCGAACTATATGCTTGCTGGCTCCCGACTCTATAAGCCAATTAGGAAATGATTTAGCAACAAATGCTTGGGAACAAACAAACAAATCAGTAGTAGGGATTGAAGAAGGTACTTTGGCCTGAGACTCGGGACAATCCCGAGCATAATGGCCCCTCTTCCTGTAATTATAGCACGTCACACGTGCCATATTTTTCTCCATCTTACCCTTAGGTTTCGATTGCTTCTTAGCAATCCCACCTTTAGGGCCAAGTTTCTTTGAGGGATGAAAATTCTTTTTCTTCCCTTGCTTAAACTTGTTTCCTTTAGGCCTGTCCACTCTAGCAACAAATGCTGAGGGAGGGGGAGCCATTGCCCTGAGGCGCTCATCCTCTAACTCTAGATGCTTAGTAATCTCACCAAAAGTCTTGATCTGAGTACTATGCACCATTAGAGTGATAAAAGGTTTCCACTTAGGATCACCTACAGTCAGTGCACGTAGCACATTGTTTCTCTGCTCTCGTTCTGAAAGCTCTATCCCGCCAGCTCTGAGGTCCCGAATCATGGACTGCAAGATCCTGATATGTTCAGTCACACTTCGGCTAGAGTCTATCTCGTAAGACATCCACTTAAGATGTAACGCTTGTAGTCTCGTTTCCGAAGTCTGACCATATCGAATTCGGATGTTATCCCACATCTCTTTGGCTGTGGGAAAAACCTCGAACTCACCGATTAGATCGTCGTGCATGCAATACAACATAGTATAGCGTGCTTTGCGATCCCTTTTACACCATCCTTGGTACTCAACCAAGCGAGCTCTATACTCCTCAGTGGCGGTTATGTCCTTATCATTCTCGTCTCTTATTGCAGGGGGTGGCATTATGAACGTTATGTGCTCTAGCACATCACGTTCTTCCAGGAGAAACTCAATCTTCCTGTGCCACATATCATAGTTGGACCCATCCAACTTATCACTGGTGGACAGTTCAAAAATCATAGAGGTTTTTGAAGCCATATCTACAGGTAAGAAAGAAAAAAAACTTTTAGGCATATCGCTCATATAATCAAAAAATAATCTCAAAGCCACCACTCATATCATATGTTCGAAAATTTCGCTAAGCTCATAATCATCACATATTATATGAATTAAGAATTGAGTTAATTTGACTATCAGTAATCCACAATAAACATATTTTCATGGATTCAATGTTAATCATATTAACATCCAATTATCTTAACATCACTGAGACAAGAAAAATAAGCATGATATAAAACATATTTAATTCAAGCTCAAAATTAAAGAAGAACTAATCTCCCATTGTCAATCAAACACATGTAGTGCATACTATTGCTACACATGCCAATTAATAATTAAATAAATTTCCTCCTCTTCCTTTTTTTCTTTTTATAACCATGAAACTCATTCATAAAATTTAATTAAATTGGCATGTTTGAAGCAAAATTCAAATTGAATAAATGTATGATACACAATCATAAATATTCCAACAAGTATCAAAATATATTACGTCAAACAAAATGACATTAATCATTTTTAACGTTACAAAAATGTCAAAAATAAATTATGTGACATAAAAAACAGAAACATGCATTCTAAATTTATAAATTTTATATTTATAATTTAACACATAAATAATAAATATAAAAATAAAGTAATTGATCTTTGTATCGCAGAGACCAGAGACCAAAATTTAACACATATATATCACAGAGATCAGAATTTCTCTCTCTCTCCTCATAACTCTCTCTCTCTTCATTTATGCTCCTCGGTCCCCTCCTCGGTCCCCTGTCGCTTCCCCCTTACGCGTTCTGGGTCTCTCCTCCTCCTCTCTCTTGCTACCTTCCATGGCATCCATGGGAGCAGAGCACTAAGCTCTGTCTTGACCACGCACTCTGCCCCTCTCTCTCGGGTTTCCATCTCTGGTTGAACCACCGTCCAAAACCGCCACCCAAATGATGAACCACCGGCCATGACACCGCCTAAACGCGCTCCTCCTGAAAAACCACCACAGCCACCGTGTAGATCGGGAAAAAAAAACGACCTCGGCGCTGCGTTCATCGAGCCGATCCGCCACCCTGGCGGCGGCGCGTGACCCACACGCGCGGCTCGGGTCCTCCTACGCGCGGCTGATTCCGGCTATTTTCGGCGATTTTCTAGGCTGGGAGCGTAGATCGGCGAAGGTAAAGGTGGTCAGAGGAAGAAGGAGGGCAATCGAAGCTCCCATTGGTGGCGCGTGACTCACACGCGCCGCCCTTCCTCGGCGTTTTCTGATGGGTATGTTCGGTTCTACCTTTTCCTTTTTTTTTCGTGTTTTGAAGCACTTAGCATGTCACCGAGGTTTGTTTTCCGAGTCACGGTGGGGTGGGTGAAGGGTTTGATGTTTTTAGGTTTGGTCGGCTGTCTCATGGGTCATCAACTGAAGAACAAAGCACAGTTTTTCGGGAACAAAAATGACAAGGTTGGCTCTGATACCACTATTAGAATGTTTAAGGACTAACCTTTGAAGCGTGAATGCAATCCTTGTCGTCCCTTGCTCCACGAACAGATGAATCCCGCGGCTACTAGAGTCCCGTTAATTACCCACGTCCCAAACCCGAACTTAGAACGGTGATTGGGTTCAACCCACGGAGAGAGAAGAGTGTGAGAGTGCTCTTTTTTTTGATGTATTTTTTCCACACTTGTTTCACGAAGATGAGGGAGGTTATGTGTTCTCTGCTACATAACCTTATCCCTATTTTTAAGCGACCATCTCCCTGTAAACAGGGAAGTGGCCTTTTTTGGCTATTAACTAAAAATAGCCTTCACCTTCACTATCAAATGCACCTATAGAAGGAGAAATAGTTGTCCACTTGATCTTCGATAAGAATAATTAACGAAAAAAATCCATGGGTAAGCCGGTTACCATAACCACTATAACTCCAACTCTCATAACCTTACACATGGTAAGAATTGGTATTCACCACCAATATTTTAAATTGTTTTAAGGCATTAAAATATCTTTATTATAAATTTATAGAACTTTGGCAAATAAAGGGAGATGAATTTTTTTGCATCTTGTGTTGGTCTCTTACGTCTCTCACTCTTGCTTATAAACAAATTGCAAAAAGGAAATTTTTAAAAGAAAAAACTCATGCCATCTTAGGATAGTGAAGCACTGAAACTACCCTTCTTCCCCCTGACCGTTTTTTCTGGCAACTGTCGAAAGTATCTATTCAATTTCTCCTATGACTTCAAATTTTTCTAGCAATCTCTCTCGCAGATAGATCTCACAAGATTGACCAAGTTCTCTCTCCTAAAATATAATTTTTGGTGGTAATCTCACACTTTCTATCCATATTTTTAGCTAAACTTCTCGCCTCCAATTATTCTGGCGGCTATTTATTTGGTATGCTCCTTTTCTTTACCAGTTTATATCAAGAAGCATTACCCCAATTTGTCATTTTTCTGGTGTCGACTCCTGTTGCTTGTCATTCCTTTTTTGGTAATATCGGTTTGGTCGGACCTTAGTCATGCATTAGGTTTGGAAAATTTAAAACTTTCCTTTTTTAAAGCATGGTAGATAAAAGGATGCTTGCGTAGGATATCTATTGTGACTTCCACAAGCGTACAATTTACCACCATAGTACTTGAGGGTGTTGTCCTTAGGGATGGGCTGTGAAATCAGGTTACTGGTGATCTAAACTAGCATTTTTTAACTAAGTTAACGAAAATCAATTATTAGCATATTAAACTAACTATAAGAAAAGAAAACTGACTTTACTGAAGATTTGCCCAAACTTACTAGAATTTTTTCACGTGTAAAGAAAACTCATTGGACTCTCAAATTGTTTTAAAAAATAAAACTCACTTATAAACACATATTTTGATACAAGCACACAATAATTAGAGAACACTATCACAGATTCTGAAATTCAAAAACAAGTAAGAAATAAAGAGTAAGAGATGCTACCCAAACTGAAACAGAGCAATATAGTGATGAAAACTGAATTCGGACAATAGATCGATCCAAATGGGAACCGGAATATTATTATGATGCCCAGAATAGGAATGTATATAGGCAGAGAACCAATTGAAATCAATAACCACAGAACATCACCAACACCAACACCAAGTATGATATCGAGACGATTGCCAAACACAAAGCCACAATTTAGACTACCCGACTTTCATTGACCAGAAAAGTGGAGTGAAATAGAGTATTCTACTTCCACCAAAACCTGTAACCAAGTGCGAATTTGAACCAAACAGCTTACAAATTTAGTATAAATTAAACCCAAGACAACTACACTACTTTATTTTTTCCTTCTTTTTTTTTTTTTAAAGCACAAGTCTTCAACCTTGGTTATTATTTTCTCTGATTTTTCATTTTCATACAAAAATGAAGAAAACATAGTAAAAGTATAATTTAATAATTTATTTTGAGCCAACATTAGATAATAAAAGGTATGAAAATGTAAGAATTTCGGGTCGAACAATACCCTTACACCTAAAATTTGCTCGTCCTCAAGTACCTGAAGCTAAAAATCCTAAAAAAAGAAAAGTAAAATCCTAACTCACTTTCGTATAAATCGCAATTACACTTAGCTTATGCAATAAGCTCTTTAAAGCCCTTGGTTCCCCTAGTGGACAAGTAACACTAGTAAAATCTCGTGAGGGTTTTCAATACTCACAAAACCTTTGAAAAAGAAAAAGAAAACAAAAAATAGAAAATCTTTTTGGGTTTTCAGAACTCATATATACAATAATGGGAAAAACAATATTAACACATTCCAACCAGCCACTCAAATGCAAAATGAATTATGACAATCAAGAGGGCTTCACAGGGTTGTAATGGGGCTAAAGGCTAAGAGTACAAAAGGAAAAATTAATTTAGGAAATGAGGAGCTAAAGGCTAAGTCAGTAATGAGCAACCAAACATTTCCATCAACTACACCACACAACAAACCACAAACAGAAAAATAAGTATATCCTAAAACAATTGGATCATTGAAAATGAGTAGAAATAATCAAAACCAATTATATACAACAGCCATGCCAGAGAATCTTATTCACAACATTTTTTCCTCTTTTTTTGTACAATTTTAATTCTTTTAATTTTTTAGGTTTTTTTCCTTAGTAACCTTTTTTCATTTTTTTCTCTCTTTTTCATTTCCTTTTTTTTTTGAAAGAAAAATGAATGAATGACATGAAAGAACACTACACGTTTTTCAAATGGTCCGAATTAAAAACAAACCTATACAACTAAAAGGGAAAGTCTCATAAACCACTCAATACATCCCCTCACCAGACCAAAGAGACAAAAAATACCCACCTGCTACATCATGAACAAAAGGCTGCCCATCAAATCTTGAAATGTTCCTCCACTAGACTTGGCTTAGATTATAGTAAAAGTATTTTGCTCAAGAGCTAAAATTGAAGGTTCACAACAAACGAAAGCGGTCAAAAAACTTAAAAGAGTAAGCAAAGGGTAAAACATTCAAACAATGGTGACAATTTGGCAAATGTGGCTCACAAAATAAAGAATGCTTCTATCATATTGCCATTATGCACATGCTACATGCGATTTCGAAGATACTCAAAGCAAGTTCTAGAAATGTAATCGTGAAAGGGACATACATGAAAGAAAATATGAGACTAAAAATGATGAATTAGTCTTGGAGGTTCAAAATCTCACGAGCTCATCTACCAAAGTCAAGAAAGCTCACTCTAGAAATGTTGGGGGTTAGGGCTGAGCATGAATATCACACTTTGGATTAAGTTCTATCATGTACACCATATCTATATACAACCTAATGACTAAGGTACAAAACAACAGAGTCAGTCAGAATACCACATATACTCCCCAAAAGAAAACAAATAATGTTTTTGGCTTTTTCAAAGATTTTCATTTTTTTCCAATTTTTTTTTCTCGAAACATAATTTCCCACTCCCATACCTAAGTCGCACAATGTCCTCATTTGGACTGGAAGAAAACATAAAAAAGTAAAAATAAATATGTAAGAAGAAAAACGCAAGACTCTAAAACTCAAAAAGACGAGCATACATGTAAAAGAGAAGCAAATAAAAAAGCACCAAATACACAAGAAGAAAATAAAAGAAGAAAAATGAAAAGAATGGAAGGAAAGTTCAATCAAACAGGGCAAGTGGTAGATACACTTGAACTACCTCAAAAACACAACATTCCTCACAAACCATCTCACGGAGTATCAAACACTCCCCATCTTCTATGCTCAGCAGCTCTAAAAACTTTTTCAATTTGTGACCATTCGCCTTGAATTTGGCGCCAGTCTCAGGATCTTGCATTTCCATTATACCATAGGGAAAAACATAAGAAACAACAATAGGAACCCGTCTAGTGGGACCTCAATTTCCCTGGAAAAAGATGGAGGTAACAGATGGTGATGGATGATGATAATTAATCGGTAAGAAGAAGAAGATGAAGCAAAAGGAAAGGAGATAAAGTATGTCAGGGAAGGGGAGCTCGAGTCTAGGAAGAAGAAGAAAGAGATAGGGAAACAAAAGGGGGCTAATTTAACCATTAGTGGCATGGAGGATAAGAAAAAGAATGAGCGAGCGAGGGAATTATGTAACAAAAGGGGGCTAATTTAACTACTTCAATTCACTCTTTTTCACTCTAATCTAATCTCAAACCTAATTTAGGTGGTGAATAAGATAGTGGATGATGAAGAATGAGGCTGAAAGCAAACTTTTATCTTGGAAAATGCACCATCCAAATGTCAAAACAGCTTGAAAAAAGAACAATCGTGAAGAAGTCGGGAAAGCATGGATGGAGGGACCCACCACAGACAGATCATGGGGACCACCACAATCCATGGCCTACACGACGGCCTGGCTGTGGTGGCTTCTAGATGTGCTATCTTGCTGATTCTTTTGAAGTTGGTCAACCCGGGTTGACTGTGTGTGGTAACCCAGTTTCGCATACCCTAGTAATCTATGTTCACCATGCATTTTTGGCAAAATTTTATGGGCTCCTGGGCTCCTTGCATAATTTTTTTTATTTTATAGATATCATCAAGTTTTCTTAGCTAATTTCTACAAAATGCCATCACCAACATCGAAACAAAGCGTAAAACAGAAAAGGGGCATAAAATCACGTAATTAGCACACTAATCCCCTAAAATGACAACCAAACACTCATGAAATCCAATGCAAATGTGATATCCGTCACTCCCCCACGCATAAACCTTTGTTTACCCGCAAGTAAAGCTAATAAGTTGAAATGGAGAGATGCATGTTGGATTCAAAAACATAACAACCTCCTTGGGTTATGCAACTCATAGCACTCAACAAGCAAGAATATCAATCAATGGCAACACCGAGTAGTCTACAATAAATTCCAAAATAAGGAGAAGGTGAATGTTTTCAAAGAATTATGAAGCCACAAGCACTATACCAAACTTAATTACCCCCAAAGAACCACAAAGCACATCACACAAGCACATGGAATTGAGTAGATCCAAATGAACTAGTAGAGCCTCACTTTTAACAAACGTGGACCACCCCCACTCATGTGTTTAAAATATAACATGGGTTCATTTAAGACTCTATCCAAAGATGCAAACCACCATAGGCTTGCCAAGACTCTCAAATTCTCCACCACTAGGATGCAATGTGTATATGATTGTAACACCCCGACCTCGTCGAGTCGTGTTACACGCCACAGTCCTTCCCCGAGAAGGACTGTTAAGGCAACATATTAAGACTTATTCATAACCTAACATAAAAGGAACTCAACACTTAAGTCACTATAACATAATTGAGTCTCAATTTTGACCCTCGGGTTACAGATGCCATTTTTTTCTTAATTTTCTGGGACGAAACGGACAGAGTTTCCCCTGAAAACTGACCGTTTCCCAGGCTTAAAGCCCTACATTTCAACCCTGCAATGCAAATCAACAACCACAACAGCTCAACGGCTACACGCCGGAGTCCAAACTCTACGGGCCACACGCCCGGAGTACACAGAGTTTGTTATCATTCATAAACTTATAAGAAACAGGTTATTTACATAACTTTGCAACCTTTCCAACCACAATTGACAACACACAACAAAATCATAATTGTGGCAACCAAGACCAAGTAAATCTACCCTGGGCGCTCCACGCAGCAGTTACCTGAACCTGGGAAAAGGGGAAAGTAATGGGAGTGAGCAACCACCGCTCAGTGAGTAAACCCTCTCTCCCAAAACATACTTAAAATACATATAACTTATCAAAAGCCTTTCGTAATTCATTTTAGTTGAAGACTTACACATCACACATCATATTCATTCCATAAACCAAAGAAATCATAGACATACTAAAAAGTTAACTTCAATGAAATCATAAAGCATAAACCGTTGCGTGAAATCGTAAAGCATAAACCGTTGCGTAAATCCATAAACATAACAAACATAAACTTACTGAAAACATACGTAGTATCTTATTCACGTAAATGAGGAGACTAAACTCTTAGAGGTACTTTGTTACTGCCATCCCGAGTCGGCCAAACTCGAGCGGCAACATACGCCTATCCGGACAGACATCATACTATGCTGAGACATAATTTTCATACATAGACTTCAGGCGGGAATCAAACCACCATCCCTGAATCTACCATAACATAACATACGTGATACCAGGCGGGAACTAAGCCACCATCCCTGGATCTCAGACTTAAGCTTAAAGTTTCTAGAGTAGCTCCTCCACGTATACATACACATAAACTTATACATAAACATAAACATAATCGTTCGGACACGTACATACTCATACTCATGCATAAATTTATCTTAGGAGCTTATAACCTTCATACACGTAAATACTTACCTACACACTCATACTTAGCAGACAAAACATACTTAAACTTATCCATATATAGGTTTTATGAACTTAAAACCTGAAAACATAATTTTCTTACAACTTTAGTTTTAGGCAAACTACAAGAAAGACCTCTTAAAATGTGGTGAGTATTCTAACTCACGATTCAAAACTTGGACACTTACTTGCATCAAAACTAGGATTCACAATACAACTCCAATTACCCTTTTTAAGGCCGTTTCAACTCTTTTAAACGCAAAAGAATGAAATTGATGCAAAACCGATTTGTTTATGCAAGTTACGTAAGTTTAAATCATAATATCCACAAGAGATAACGTGTTTAAAAACTAGTGAAAGCTTTAGTTACTACTCATAAATCGATTTTGCCAAAGGTTTAAAAACTTTCCATAATCGGACAATTGCAATACCATGTAAACTACTTTATGGAATACGTTTACAAGTTCATTTCTAACTTAAAAGTTTAATAAAGACGTACTTAGTTTGCTAAATCGTAAAAGGAGTTTGTTTCTGACTTAAAAGTGTCGTAAAAACGTAATGCGTTTCTAACTTTAAAACTTCGTAAAAACGGAATCGGTTTCCTAAATCGTAAAGCGATACTTGTTTCTAACTTAAAAGCTTCATAAAAATGTAATTAGTTTGCTAAATCGTAAAACGATACTCGTTTGAAACATAACGGGTTTAGTTAATGCTTAATTCAACTTAAGTCAAACTAAGTTCGAAACTCAAAAGCTTCTTATAAAAGTTATAAGCTTAAAAGCTTCTTATAAAAGTTATAAGTTTGTTATTCCATAAATCGACTTCCTTTGAAACTTCAAAGCTTCTTAAAAGCGTAATAAGCTTGTTAAGTCGTAAAACGACTTCGTTTTCAATTTAAAAGTTCCATATAAACATAATACGGTTACTAATTCGAAAACTAACTTCGTTTTAAAGTTAAGAAACTTCCTATAGACGTAAAACGTTTGCTAAATTATAAAACAACTTCATTTCTCGCTTAAAAGCTTAATAACCTCATTTTTGACTTAAAGGCTTCTTATAAAGGTAATACGTTGGTTAATACTTAAAACGATTTCACTTCAAACTCGAAAGTTCCTTATAAACGTAAAACGTTGGCTAAATTATAAAACGGCTCCATTTGTAACTTAAAAGCTCTTTTTAAACACGCAATGCGTTTATTAACTTGTGAAACGACCTTACTTTGACTTAAAAGCGTCTTATAAAGACGACACGTTTACTTAGTCGTAAAACGACTCAGTTTGTAACTAAAAGGCTCTTTATAAACATGTTAAGGTTGCCTAATCACAAACGACTTTGCTTCTAACTTGACAGTTTTGCTAAATCATAAAACTGACTTCATTTGTTTACAAACGTAATAAGCTTGCCCATAAACATAATAAGCTTAACTCACTTGACATGTTTGTCCACACATACATTCGAATACATATAACGACTTCAAATTAGCTTCTCGGGCGCAAATCACCAAAATTTATTCGAATCGACACTAAACTTATGTAACTCACTTCCAATTAAAGCCTACTTCTTCCAGCTTGATTGAAGCTAGGCATATATAGCTCTCTTCGAATTAACCCCATTAGCATAAGTCACCCAAGTTGATTCGAATCGAAGCTAAGCACATTTAACTCACTTCGAATTCACCCAAATTGATTCAATTCAACGCTAAACATAAATAATTCACTTCGAATTAACATAATACGCATAATTCACCCAAATTGATTCGAATCGAAGCTAAACACATTT
>JACYFF010031957.1:87590687-87620319 GCA_017589665.1 Selenicereus undatus | reverse complement strand
TATATATATATATATATATATATATATATATATATTCTCATGACATGAGAAATTTATTTGTTAACCTAAAAATTTAAGTCTAATTACCTATGTTAACTTGGACATATTTTGCGGTATACAACAACAAATTATTTAAGGGTTTTGGGTTATGTCTACACACACACACAGTATGTGTGTATGTCGACGTGGATATATATTCTTGTCACGTCGGAAAAATGTATTTCTTAACCTATAAATATAAGAATAATTACCTAGGTTAACTCAGTTAGAATTTGAGGTATATTATAACAAATCATTTGACGATTCTCGGTTATGTGTGTGTGTGTGTTGTATATATTCTTCCTACATGAGAAAATGTATTCGTTGGCTTATAAATGTAAATATAATTATTCGGGTTAGGCAAATCTTCAAGTGTATGATGACAAATCGCTTGACTGTTTGGATATATATTCTCATTACATAAGAAAATGTATTTGTTAACCTGAAAGTGCAAGTATGATTACCTGGGTTTGCTTAGACAAATTGATATGAAAAAATAAATTGTTAGAGAATTTCAGGTACCATCTTGGGCTAGTTTTTTTCACAACTTTAATATGTAATTATTTCAAAATCATGTATTTTAGTTATATTATCTACCATTTACAAAGAACCATATACATGAATACATGGTTCGTTTTGAATCAAATGATTGAATTGTTGAAGGCCCATTTCGATTTTGAGTCTCAATTGATCGAGTTTGTGATTGAAATGATTGAATACTGCGGAAGTTAATAGGAGGAAAAGAAGCAGAGAAGTTGAAGCAGCAAATCCCACAACAACAGCTAATATGAATTCCTTCAGTTTCTCTCTCCAAAATCATCAGCAGCAGCAGCAGCAGCAAAATCAGAATCAGAATCATCAGTTAATATTACCATCACCAACAACAACCAAATGTTGTTTCAACAGGGCTTCGATTATCATTTGGAGACCGAAGCCAACAACAAATTCAATAACAGCAACAACAACAAATTCAACGACAGCATCCAACACTTTTCTCTCTCCTCTCTGAAGAATTGGCCCTCCAATTGAAACAACAAAGTGATGAACTCAACTACTGCCTCCACGCCCAGGTAGTTTTTTTTCCTTTCCTTCGTAAAATCCTTAAAAAAAAAAAAAAAAAACTCTTTCAATAGCAAAGATTTGTTTACCAAAAAAACAGAGCCCGATTTTAGGTCTGGGAAATCGGAATTGGTGAGACTCTGAAGAATTAGATTTAAAAGCTGGAAATATGGTAAAAGAAATTCTGAAATTAAATCTAAATCCTAAAATTTCTATGCTAACCTATCTCTAATTTAAACTCCTTAAATTGTTTTTAAAACTTGCTTTGGTTTTCCATTGATGTAATTGCCATTTCTAGTCCGCCACCATCATTGAAGTTTCAATGTTGAAGATTTAAGTACTTGTTTCTAGCTCATCTTCTTGCAGAAGTGGGTGGAAGGAGTGGAGGACGATTAAGAAGCAGGCTATTAAGGAGGGAGAAGAAAGGATTGGGGGGGAAGAGAACCAAGGAGGAAAGAAAGAATAAGGGGTGTGAAATTAGAGAGAATGAAGAAGATGTCTAGCAGAGGAGGGGCTGGCAATTGGGGGACATAAAAAGTAAGGGCATTATTGGGGAAGCACCATTCTGGCATGGTTGAAGGAATCCTCATCACACCCACCAACTGCAAGAAGGACATTGAAAAAGAAACTTCAATTTATTGCAACACCTAGAGGTAAATTTCTCCATAGACAATAAAAGTATTTAACAATAAAGTATTTTCAGGGAAAAAAAAATACAAAACCCACACACATTAAAGTATTCATAGACAAACAATGTAACAAATTGAACAAATCGACTAGCCACTTGCACTTTTACTAGGGCTGAACAAAAAAAATTAGGTACCTAGTTTCGGACCCGGATTGGGTTCGGACCCGAACTCAGTTCGGACCCGAACTCAGTTCGGACCTACCGAATTCTTATCTGGACCCAGTTTAACGGGGTCGGTTTGGTTCTAGTTTAACTGGGTCGGTCTGGCTCCAAACCGGTTCCAATTAGGTCTGGAGTTGGGTCTTAAAAACTTGGAACCAAAACTAGACCTGTTACCTGATTACCCGGTTCAATTGGTTTTTTTAAAAAAAAATACTTGAGTTACCCGCTTACCCGTTGACATTAGGTGTTATTCTCCCAATGTCGCCATGATTTCCGGTTATACGTTGATATGACTAAATCATTTTATTAATGTAGAATACTTTAAGAAGATGATATTTTTTTATGCTTGATAAAACGAAATATTATTTATTAGCTAATCAATTCGAGTTTAATGCATACTAGATGCCTAGATGTTACTCTATTAAATTTCATTTTGAACGATTGATTTGCTAGGTGTATTGGTTATCACACAAAATCACAACCACAAGCCTAAAATGTAAATGAAATGAAAACAAAATAGGGAAAAAAAAAAGAAACCGGATACCCAATTCCGGACCCAATTGCTTTAGGGGTTGATTCTAAAAATGTTGGACCTAATTCCAACCGGGACCTGGACCGATTTCATGAAAATGGACCGGATAACAAGTTCCGCACAGGCCTAACTTTTACAGTTTTATTACATTTCTATCCCATTTTCTAGTTTCCAATAAATAGTGGCTAGAAAGGGCAGTGTGTCCTGAATGTGACCCAAACTCATAAGATACTATTCAAATTAGAGGGTCTAGGTCCCATTGAGTAAGATATGATGGGTATTAAGCAGATTTGAGTTCGAAGGATGAAGGCTCGGCCTGGGTTTTGAACTAAGTTTCAAACATAGACCCAGATCTAGACCCAAACTCAACCCAAGACTTGTTTATAACCTATTAATTTTTTTTTTAAAATGGCAAAAATAATTGACTAAGCTAACTCTAAACTAGTAAATCTTAAGGTCGCTTTGTTTTCTACCAGTCGTACAAGAAGACTTATTTTGCAATGTTTGTTTAAAATTTGAAGGACTTTGTCTTTGTGGTTTGTATCATAATATTATTTTTGGTGTATATGACATAAATAAGTATACTTAGCTATGATATATATCACTAGAATATGTTTTTATTAAATATCATGCCTTTTAAATTCAAATAGTATGAACCCGTGCTTTGCACAGAGCCTCTTAAACAAAGAGTTTTAAATAAATTGATAACAATTTCATTATTTTGAAATTATTTTTAAATGTAATATGTTCTCATAAACCTTTTTTGCAAAGGCTATCAATAATCTTCAAATACTACAACTTTACTTGTAAATGTGCTTTCCAAATTTTCAGATGAAAATTAACCCCCCTTCTCCCCCACCCCCCAAAAAAATCACATGATACAATTTTATTTGTAAATATTTGCAAATAATACAAATTAAGCTAAGTACCCTTCCTCAACCGTTTTATTTTAGGAAGTTACCATGTAAGATGGACCCGCACAGCAATACACATACCACATGATTTTTTATACAAATGAAACTATTACACCCAGTATACAGTTCTCAACTATAAAATAAGACATAACTCTTTTACTTCAATGAATCAATACATAATTGTATACAACAAAATATCACTTAATGAACCTTTCACGAATCCAAACTTAGGCATAGATATATTAAAAAGTTCAATAAATTTAGCTTTAAAAATTTTGAGGTGGAAACAAACATATTTTCCATAGAATTCATTTGAGTTGGAGCACAAATCCACCCACTTTGATTCCAGATCACCAGCAGCTGACCTTGCAAAGTCGTGGGTCATTAAGTAAAAACGAAAGACCTATCAATAATAAGATGAAAAGAACGAAGCATAGCAATTATATTTGTTGCAAGAGAAAAAGTCAACCGTCATTTGCTTGAGTTCACATCGCAGTGTTTGTATGTCTTGCCGTTAATGTATGCATGAATCCTATCATACCAAGCTTGCCACATTAAGATTTGGAAAAATTGCATGATTTGTTGAAGTTTAGGAAAGATTATCTATACATTGAACTTTGCTATGCTGCCATATAAAAGAACTACACTTCGTTATGTTACAATATAAAGGAATTGCAAAAAATATATTAATTAAAGAGAAAGTAGAACAAAAAGATAACAATAATTGGTTTATAAATTTTTAAATGTCGTACATTAGACGCCCATACATGAACCCTTCCTTTAATCTCGCCCTATAGGATCAACCTCAAATACCCTTTCCATGCCTGCCTCAACTTATCCATCTACGTAATATGTCCTGTCTACATTCTTTCATTGTTCCAGTAATATTCTTGAAAATAAGGTTTAGAAGAAGGATGCACAAGTGACTTGATGACATGGTTGAAACATACTATTCCCAGTCAATGGCAGTTCTCTTATGGTCATGATACTTTAGGAAATCATGGGAAGGAGAACAAATGGATTTCTTGAGCAACAAACCAGTAATATAATTAGTAATCCTTGATTAATGAAAATAGAGAATAGGACATGCCAGCTGACTTGGTACCATAATAAGCTGATTCAATCAGGCAATATTGAAGATATGAAATGGCAAGAAAGCAATCACACACTGCATGACTTACATCCTCTTTTATATATTGTAAGAGAGCTAAGCCTTTTGCATTACCTCTATTCTTACCAACAACATAAATCAATGAATTGAGAGCTAAAATACTTGGCTTCAAGTTAACTGCTATCATGAGTCTAAATGCATTAACTGTTGATCTAGAAAAACTCTATCAATCGAGGATATACTGGTTCATGCATGTTTAATTGACATAAACAATCAACCACATAACATTAGAACAATGACAAATTGCTAGCTAGCTTCATTTCAATCCTCAGCAAAAGCGACCACCGACACACATCCCAAAACAGACTTATTTTCATATAGCACTATAACTTGGCAACATCAACTAATTGTAGTGAAAACCATGACTTTTAGCGCAATTATTTAGTTTGGAAAATGCATTATGAATCAAGAAGGTTGCCAAAATCAAGCCCAAAGCCCAGACCAAGCAAGATTGCTATAAGCAACCTATATGGTTATCCTCACAAAGTTTAGCTATATTACTTTTGAAAAAGTTCAATTTAAAAGCAATGCTCAGAGATCATCCAACACTGCCATCAACTCTACAATCAACTTCTCGTAAAAGGTCACAAATCAGAAGGCTAGCATGTGCCTCGAGGAGTTGAATTCAACCAATGCCTTAGTAATAGAAATTGGTATCATTCTTAAAAGCATCAATCACACAAATCTTCTTGCTAAGATTTACATATTTTGATTACTTGTGTCATCGTAATTGGATGAGACATCTAGTAAAAGTTACCATGAAAAGAAGAGGCAAGTACAAAATCTGGGAAAAGATTTGTGCAACTTTTAGAACAAAATTTATGAAGACATAGACTACACAAATTTGGGGAGGGGGGGAGCAAGTTAGTCTCTCATGGAAACCTTGCCCAAAAAAATTTTAAACCTGTAACCCAAGTGACCTTGTTAAATAATGCAACACAATGCCACAAACCACTTGCAAAAGCACTTAGATTAGAATGAGAGAAGAATAGAGGGGGACAGGAGAAATAACCAGTAAGGAACGCAGCATTAAGATGGAAACTACAGCAACAGACTTTAATCAGATATGTTACTTAACCTCAAAAGACTCCAAACAAGCATTTTGCTTTCATTCACTCGCTTACTAAATTCTCACAATCATGTAATTCCACTAACAGTTCGCTGCCAGACCTCCATGACTCATACCTGCACAAACCCACTGAGCACCATCAGATTTCACTCTTTGCCCCTACCATCTCTGTTGCTTTTGCATTGCACTTGCAATTAGATATAACACCAGGACAACGAAAATTGAGACAGGCATGTTACTAATAACCAAGAACTTATACAGTTATACGCAAAGGCTTCTAGAAATCAGTTGTAATTGAATCTAAATTAACAAAAATATATAAAATCTAAACCGAAGCAAAAAGAATTAACCTCATGCAAGTAGGGGGGCACACAACTAAGAGGGGGAAAAAAACTTAATTCACATAATTAAGCCTAGATTCAAGGACTTAGACAAACTTAAACCAAACTAATAGACTCACCTACGAATGGCATATAGCTTTTGTAATTGTAAGGCTAACAGCGACCTGAATTCAGCCGACAATTGAATGGAAGTTCTGTAATTTGGTGAGGATGGGAAGGAAAGCGCAGTAAGAGTTTTGTGTGTTGGGGACTGGGGAGGAAGGAGACTCAGAAGGGCAATTGGGGAGGGCTAATCAATTTACTTAAGAGAGAGAGAAAGAACCAGAGAGAGTAACGAAGAGGAGGAGGAAGTTTGGTTTGGAGAATCTCGTGCGCACATAAGTCGGTTGGGTGGGGTTGGGCGGTTATGAGTTCAGGTGGCTATGAGTTATTTTCTTCCTTCTTAAAAACCTGAGCTTACATTTTACGGTTGTGATTGATTAGCAGGATTTAATTAACGGTCCATATTGCACATGTTTCTGCAAAACTAATCTTTAAAATTTAAAATTAAAACTAACCTTTTCACCCATTTTGGCGGGATTAAATGAGAGTCCTAGAATAAGAGAGGGAAGAATTCTTAGCCTCTATACATTTTCACATTTGTAGTATAAAGATAAAGATTATTTGTCTTTAGAATGTGATGATTCATGTTGAGATGTGGGAGAATAATTTTTAATGTGAAAAATAGTTAGGACCTGTTTAAGACCCATGGACATGCTGGACCTGTAGGCTATGGGCCTAGGTCCCATTTTTTCAGACCCAACGAATTTACGGTGGATTTGAATCCAAGTCTAAAAAAATTAAATGAATCTAAATCCACGAGGACCCAACTCAAACCTAATATGTTGTCATCCGTAGTTGTGGCAAGGGACTAGTAAGAGTTTTTAATTTCACAGCCCTGTTCCATGTATTTGCAATAAACTAGGAAAATATTTTGGCTTTAATATATTTTCTAAAAAAATATAAAAAAAATATTGGTTTACTTCAGTTAACTGTCGATTTCAAATTCCAAATTGGAAGGTTCTCAGTTTTCTGGTTCAGTTAACGATGGGTGTCTTAGATGGTGAAGTTCTTCAAAATGGCAACAGTAACAAGGTCAAATAATTCAAGAAATAATTGCACAGATTGACGATGAAAATCATCGATGAAGATGATGAACATGAAGAAGATGGGAAGAATGAGAGACACAATGAGAGTAAAAATAAAGTGATTCTGGGCACAATTAAAAGAAAATAGAATGAAAGACAAAATTGGGTAATGAAGATCAGCTCTGAAAAATCATTTTTCCTACTTTTTTAAGGGAAAATAATTTCCTTCAAATGGGCTGAAATGATTTTCCCCTCCTTGTTTTACCAAAATGCGTAAAATGAAAAAATTATTTTCCGGAGAAATGATTTTCCCCCTACCAAACACACTCTAGATTAATTTGGTTAATCTAATAATGATTCGGTTTGGGCGATTCGCCATTCGGCTTAGCACGTTCGGTTTTTTTAAGACAGTAGCTGGCCAACTCAAATGCCTGACGAATGAATCTAGAGTACATCTATCATTTTTTTTAATTATTAACTGCTTGCTCAATAGAGGCCCTCAACTTTTTTTGTAGTACCCACGTTCTTTTAAACCGAATTTTGCTGAATTGAATTGAAATGTGTTTAACTTAAATTAATTGAACTAAAACTAAACTAAACATATTTTGAAAAATTAAGTTGAAGAGAAAAAGGCATAAGAGCATTTGCATGCAAGTGTCCAAATTTTGGATCACAAGTATGAGAGTCTACCTTCCACATCATCCCCTGCTCCAATTTTTTCTCTCTCATCCCCTTCTCCTCTATAATGTAAAGATCAACATTTTGGATAACAAAATAAAACATTTTGTGATGGATGCACTTTAAAACACGCTACTTCTTTTAGCAAACAAAAAAAAAAAAACCAAAATTAGAGCCCAAAAAAAGGAAAAGAAAAGCAAGCTCATACGTAGATCTTTCCAAGGATTTAGCTCACAATCTAGACTCTGTTCAGCAAAATTAATTGTTTCGGCAGCGGACACTAGTTCAAGTAACAGATAGATCTTTAGATAGCTTATAGTGTTTCTAATTTAGTTATTGGCAGATAGTTATTTAGATGAACGGTTGAAATAAATGTGTTCAGTAAATTTAGATATTGAGTTTAGCTGATTAATGTAAATTGACTTAAAATGATATAGATACTTCTAAATATAAATTTTCAAAATGATATTTTTTAGACAAAAAATATGAAACACTACTTCTAAATGCCAAAACTAATATTGTTAGTTTTTCAGAAACGCTGTTTAAAATGCTAAACACTACTTGAAATGTTGGTCAAAAAACTATATTTTCGAACACTAAAAATTGAATAATTAGTGTGTTGATCAGTTGATCAAAATACTAAACGAGACTCAAAACGCTGTTGCCAAACATGATTCTAATCCAGGTGGATCGCGCGCTACTAGGCCACGAGGGAACGTATGTGGCCCATTGGGTCGTGATCTATTACTTAGTGCATGCTCTAATGCAATTTGAAAATGATATAATTTGGTGTAGGAGGTTGAATTCTTGGCCAAATTTGCCATTATGTTTTCATTTTTTCACCCAAAAATATAACCTTTTTTTCTTATGTTATAGTTTTTTTTTTTTCAAATGTCATTATTCAACCGTATTAACCTCTTATATCAAGTTAACATATAATTGTAGGGTTTTTTTTTTTCAAAATAATGGTGATGATGATGATGATTTTTGGATTTTAATAAGTTGCATTGTTAGTGGTTTGGAAGCCAATGATCACATTTAGAAATAGATCATAACATTCTAACTTTTCGACATATTTATTCTAAATATTCCAAAATTTCGATGTTGAGGCCTAGTTTTTCCTTGGTGTAAATTATGAAGAATAAATAGACCGAAGAATTAAGGTTTGCTGGAACCTACTTTCAAAGGTGAATTATTGGCTTCCAAATCTAGACCATCGCTAATGAAAATGATGATGATGGAGAAGAAGAAGAAAAAGATGATGATAAAGGGCCTCCTCCCCATTCCTTCCTCGCCTATCAGGACACTACACTAGCTTACAAATCTAGCTTGTCCCCGTTACTGCCTCCAGTGACCTAATGGCACCTCATCAGTCCTTGTTCTCTCTCTTCCTTCCGTGCAACCATCCACCCACCGACAGCAATTCCCCATCCCGATTTAATATATCTCCTCCTTCCGAACCCCTTGTTTCCCTCAACTCAACCCTTCAAGCCAAAGAGCTTCTCAATTGGGTCTCCTAGGTCATTCACGACAGTAGTGGGTGTGATCTTGGTCAAGTCTAGTTAATTATGTTGTAGCTTGGGATTGATTTTACTTTGGATTTTTGTTAATGGTGTGCCGTCATAGAGGTGGATGTGTGGTTTTACGAGATTGGACAGAATTAGGAATGACGTAATCAGGGGCTTAGCTGAAGTGGCCCCCATAGAGGAGAAAATGAGGGAATCGAGGCTCAGATGGTTCGGCCATGTGAAGAGAAGAAGTGTGGTCACCCCAGTGCGAAGGTGTGAAAGGATCAACCCCCTGGTGGTAAGAGAGGGAGGGGTAGACCGAAGAAGAGTCTAGAAGAAGTGGTTAGAGAGGACCTGAGAGTTGTCGGTCTGACGGAAGATATGGCTCAGGATAGGAGGCTGTAGCGGGACATGATTAAGGTCTCTGATTGTAGGGGAAAGGCTCCGTCGGAGGCAGTAGCTTAGACGGTGTGGGACGAGTAGGGTTTTTGGTTTGCTTGCCTGCAGGTCGTGCTTTTCTGGGATGTGACGGCACCAAGCGCCCCTGGTTTGTTGAGGTATGTGTCCGCCCTCTCTTTTTTTGCTATCCGGAACCTTTTCTCTTCCTCTTTCTCTCACTCGGTAAATGGTTTTGCAATCGTTGTCTCTATAAATCTTTTTCAAAAAACTATTTTGTGGGTCTTATGGAATCAACCTCTTTATGGGTAGGAATACCAGTAGAGGTAAGGTTGCCTACAGCTGGATCTCCCCAGATCCGACGAAAGCGGGACCCACACTGAAAGTTTGTTATTGTTGTTGGTGGTGGTGGTGGTGTTGTGCCGCTAGTTGAATTGAAGAAACATGTTTGGGAGGAATCTAAGTTGAACAGAGAAGCAAGAAAGATTTGTTGCTCATTTAACCTCGCTTGTCATTAGGTAATGTTGTTTTCTAGATCTCATTTTTGTTAGTTCTAATTTTCCTTTCAAGATTATCACTCAAAAAAAAAATAAAAAAAAAATCTTGTCAAGTACAAAAGGAAGTTGAAATTTAATTTATCATTAACGCAAGAAATTGAGAAGAACATTTGGTTTTGGATTGGCGAGCTCAAAATTGAAGGAACCGAAAAAAAGAAAAAAAAAACTGTGCAGAATTCAGAAAGAGAAAATTGGAAATTGTTTTGAGGGAATTTTCATAGGTAGGGATGGTAATGGGGCGGGTATGTGGGGCGTACCCTTACCCATACCCATTTTTAAAAATCATACCCATATTCATATCCGTACCCATTAGGTATTAAAAAATAAAACTCATACTCATACCCATCGGGTTTTGCAGGTTTGAAGGTTTTATTCGGGGTCACATAGAAAATAAAAATTAATACTCACATGAAACCCATATCTAAGTACGATATATATTTTTGTCATTAGAAGATTGTAAAGTTGTGATATTTTTGGAATATATTGTTTAGAAATGTGAAATCAAATACATTATTGAATAATTTTTTTGTTAGAACAGTTTGGATTAGAGTTTAACCGGAAAAATATTAATCAAAAATAATTTTTTTTCTTATTATAAAAAAGGTTACAGGTAGGGTACGGGTATGGAGCGGGTGAGGGCTATACCCATACCCGTTGTTCAATACCCGCCACATACTCATTTAAAACCCATTTTTACCACCCATTTAGGTTTTAAATGAGATGAATTTTACGGATTTTAAATATGTACGAATTTTATTGTCATCCCTTTTCATAGAACACTGAAACGCTCATCCCCTATTGTCAACAACATTCTTAGATCTCTTCTTCCATATTACTAGATAGTTTAATTCGAACACCACCATTTTTAAAATTCCATAAATGGGTATATAGCAGCAGGCCTTGAAATTTTCTCAATCAATTCAGGGCAATTCTTTTAATGGGTCCCCTCTCAACTTTTCACCCTATAGAATCCAACAGTGTTGTTAACCATCTACTGCTATTAATGGCAATAGGGGCAGTGGTGGTGGTTTGGAGGCAAGGGAAGGTGAGTTGCTGTGTCATTGTCGTTGTCATTGGTTGTCGTGGTGATTGCTGTTGCTGTAGATACTAAAAAATTATTAGTGTCGTACCAAAATAAAATCAAATTAATTAATTATGGTAACCATTTCAATTAATTTAATGAGGCCCAAAAGACTCTCAAGTCGGGCCCAAAAGACTCTCAAGTCGAAACTCCAAAGAAGCACAAATGACTTTCAAGTCAAGGTTTAGTCAAAACTCAAGTCAAAACCCAAATCGAGGCTCAAATCGACTGCCAAGTCAAGTCACGACCTAAGGCCTGAACGACTTCTAAGTCAATGCGCAATCGAAACCAAGTCAAAGTCAAAGTCAAAGTCAAAGGTCAATGCCTAAATCGACTCATAAGTCAGCATCAAATGACTCTCAAGTCAACATTCAGTCAAAGCACGAGGCGACTTCCACGTCAATACCTAGCCCAAGCCCGAGAGACTCCCAAGTCGAGCTCAATGTCAAAACAAATGACTCTTAAGTCAAAGCAATCCAGGATGAGGCTTAATTAAAGGGCCAAAACCAGTGATTCAAAACGCGGATTTGGTCGCAGTTGCGGTTTTGGTCGCGGTGGAGCGGAACGGTATGGTACGCTTGTTGCAGAATGGATCACGATTGTCGCGGTGTGAAATGATTCACTTAGTGCTTTTTCGGTTAAATTTGTACTTTTTTAGCTTTGTACTACAATTATGTAAGTAATTGTATTATTAACATAATTTTCGGTCATATTTGTAGACAGAGATCATTCATGACCATTACCCATTAATGCCTTGCGATTAATTAAAAGTTTGAATTTATATGCTAAATTGCTAATTAACTAAATATGAAATGAATTAAACTATATAAACAACTTACTATGAACAACTATATAAACAACGTACTATGAAATGAATAATTAATTAAACTATATAAACAACTTACTATGAAATGAATAAATATTAAAAACTAACGCAACCTTAGAAACATAATTTGGAACCAAAAAAAAAAAAGAAACCCCTTACAAATTACAGCTTGATTGAAATGAATAAATATTAAAAACTAATGCAACCTTAGAATCATAACTTGAAACAAAAACAAGAAAAAGAAACCATTTACAAATTACAGCTTGAGTGACGCGTCCAAAGCACGACATCAGTGGAAGCTCTAATCAAAGTTTTTTTTAAAAAAAAATTCCACTTGAAGCTTCCACAGGAAGCCTCCCCGACTCTTACCCGTCAAAATTATGCATGGCTTCTTTGGTTCTTCCTCACCAAAACGCATACAGCTTCTCTCTCTTCTCTCTCCTTTGGGTCAGCTGCTCAGTTCAATTTTGTTCTGGCCTTCTGGGTTTGCTTTGTTGCCTCTGTTCGTCTCTCTCTCAATCTGCTTGGCTACTGCTCTCTCTCTCTCTCTATTCCTCTTTAACGAATCTGGGTGCTCGAATGCTGCTTTCTCTTTGTTCCTCTTCAACGATTCTGGGCCTGCTCGAATGCTTCAGAACCTCCAATGGTGCTTGACTCCTCCTGCTCGATTCTGGGCAATAAAGCAAGCAAATTAGTCCTCTTCAACGAAGGTATGTCAAAAACATGCAAATAATTTGTTAACTTTGTAGATTTGTGGTTTTTTGCTCTGCTTTGTTTGTCTTCAACCTGAAAGTCACCGAATTGTCTTTTTTTCGCCCGGTCCACTCGTCCGTTCCCCGTTCCGGTACGGATGGAATAGCCGTTCCACAGTGACACGTTCTACCCATCGAGTTTTCACCCAGACTCAGAACGCCAAAGTGAAAAACCGTGTCAACTCGGCTGTTCCGATCCGAATTCCCCGTTCCGGTACGGATGGAACAGCCGTTCCACAGTGACACGTTCTAACCACCGAGTTTTCGCCCAAACTCAGAACGCCAAAGTGAAAAACCGTGTCAACTCGGCTGTTCCGATCCGAAACGGCCGAGTTTTGAATCCCTGGCCAAAACCCAAATCAAGGTTCATCTTCACTTTCAAGGAGCAGGGAGGAATCTTTCCTATAAATAGGACCCTACCGCCCTTGATTCAGAGGTTGGAAAACTTGAAGAATCCATCAGAGGTTGGAAGGTTAAAAAAATTCAAGAATCCGTCTAACGCTCAAATATTCTTCCTTTTAAGGAAGACAACAAGCACACGGAGCGTGACGAGTGCGTGTCATCCTCCCTTGAAGATCAAAGGCTTGCCTTGATTGACATAAAGCCTTCTAGACCCTCTCTCAAGCCCAAATTCATTCAAATTCAACAAGGAGATTGAATCAAAGGATCATACACATAGTATTCATAGAGATTGTACCCATACATTCAAATCAATACAAAAAATTCAATTTTGTATTCAAATTTCTGTCTAATTCATTTTAGATTTGAAATTTGTGTTTACAAATTTGGCACGCTCGGTGGGACATTTCTACCTCTCATCTCTTTTTCCTAAAGATCAAGACTTTCAAGTCTCAAAAGCTTTATCTTCAAAGAAGAGATGGCCATGCAGAACGTTACCGCGCAAGCTTCTAAGAAAAAGAGAACATGATCTTTGTCTCGTAGATCCTGTGAAGCGAGCGTCACTTCTAGCAAGCGAACTCACACAATGGAGATAAGGAGTATGGCGAAAGTTACTGCGCCGACGGCCGCTAGGCAAACAGTGTCGCCCCCATCCAAACTCCAAGGCATGAGAGTGCAACAAAAGGTGCCCTCTTGGATGGATGAAATTCAAAACCTCCAACTTCAATATCCAGTCTGTGAGGTTAAAAACTACTACAGCAGTAACTCTTCTTCGCCTTGTCCAAAGGGCGGTGCGCATGTCACAAACTGAAGTTGAGTCTTCCAAAACTGTTGTCATGCCAGCCATGATGATAGACACAACTACTCTGGAAGAGGAGACGACTAACATGGAGGTCATCCTAGAAAACTCACCAGGGAGAGCGCAGAAGAGGAAGCACGCGTCAAGCTTCAAGAAGAAAAGATTGCTAAGCTGACTAGGAAGTTAGAAAAAAGGCCAGCTCAATCTTCTACACAGGATTCCGAAAGTGAGAACTCAAAAACAGTGTCCATCCGCACTAAGGCTTCTGACAACGAGAAGCAACCGAAGAAATGTATTATGCCCAAAATGTCAAGTCCTCTGGATTAATGACTATTAAGCAAATCCAAGACTTGATAGTAAATGTAATTAAGGCACAGCTAGGTGGAGGTTCGCGTAGAACTCACATATACACTAAGCCTTACACTAAGAGAGTGGATGTTCTTCGCATGCCCCACGGTTACCAACCCCCCAAGTTCCAACAGTTTGATGGGAAAGGTATAACCCAAAGCAGCATGTTGCATATTTCATTAAGACATGCAACAATGCTGGAACTGGCAGCTACCTCATGGTGAAACAATTCGTCAGGACGTTGAAAGGCATTTCATTCGATTGGTATACCGATCTAAAGTCTGAGTCCAACAATAGTTAGGAACAAATGGAGCAAGAGTTCCTCAACAAGTTCTATAACAAGCAGCGCACTAACAACATGACTAAGCTGACAAACTCAAAACAGTGGAAAGATGAGCAAGTTCTTCGTTACATCAACTGCTGGCGCGAACTTAGCCTCGAGGGAAAAGATCCGCTATCTGAAGCTTCTTCCATTGAAATGTGCACCCAAGGCGTGCACTGAGACTTGCTGTAAGTCCTACAAATGAGCAAATTTAGGACTTTTCAGGAATTGGCGACCAAGGCGCATGACATGAGGTGACTATAGCTAGTCGTCGTTGTAACTTCTTCTATTCTGCTAAATCAAGGAAGGGCAAAGTTGAATTCAAGACCAATGTTAACTTTTCTAAAAGCACGACCAAAGAAGCGATGTCCACCTCTACAAGTCAGTCAATTCGCATTACGAGAAAGCCAAAACTAGAGGGCAAGAAGAGCTCGTCATTCAAGGTTGCGATAAAGAAGCGTCCCACACAAAAAGAGTTTCAGGAAAAGAAGTATTCATTTCTTGACTCAGACTTGTCAGGCATGCTAGATGACTTGGTCGAGAAGGGTGTCATCGAATTACCTGAGCCAAAGTGTTTAGAGAAAGCTGGGAGGATCGCCGACCCCAAATACTGTCAGTACCATAGAATTGTTAGCCACCCTCTTGAAAAGTGCGTTACACTCAAAGAGCACATCATGCGACTAGCTAGGGAATGAAGAATCATTCTAGATTTGGATGAAACGGCAGAAACCAACCACGTCATAGTGCAACAGGCTGATGAGTCAGATTCTGAAATGAATCTCACTGAGGCGCCAAAGGCCTTAGGAAAATGCTTTCTAAAAAGTTTCTTTGATTGTGTGGTCGTCTACACGACCTCATGTTTCGAATCTGACAATAATGAGATAAATGAAGAACTAAGCGTCCCACCCAAAAAAGACTGGCATGAGAGGCTGGTGGAGACTCTTTGGGCTTACCGAACCACATATAGGACGTCAACACAGTCACCTCCCTATGCTCTAGTGTACAGAGTAGAAGCCGTCCTACAGCTGGAAACTCAAATTCCGTCATTGCGCATTGCTATACAAGAGGTTTTGGGCGAGGATGAAAACCACTAACTTTACTTAGCAGAATTGGAGGCCCTCAATGAGAAAAGACTTCAAGCTCAGCAGAAGTTAGAATGCTATTAGGCTCGGCCAGCTCGAGCATTCAACAACAAAGTGCAACTGCGTTTGTTCCAAGTTAGGGATCAGGTGCTTGCATTGAAGAGGACAATCATCATGACCTATAAAATAGGAAGCAAATTTGCTCCGAAATGGAAAGGACCTTATTTTGTCAGTGAGGTATACTTAAATGGTGCCTACAAGATAGTAAATGGACAAGGGGTTCAGGTCGGACTAATGAATAGCAAGTTCTTGAAGCGCTACTTCCCTTGAGAAAATGCTTGGACCTGCTCCTGAATAAGAGCTTAAACTGTTCACTGAAAAAAAAAGAAAAAAAAAAGAGAAGACACACCCAAAGTTAACGTCAAAACCAAGAAGGCTCTTGAACAAAAGTCTAAACTTTTCATACATTCAAAAAAGAAGGCTCTTGAACAAGAGTCTAAATTGTTCACACACATTCAAAAAGGCTTCAGAATAAGAGTATAAACTGTGAACGACAAACAAATGAAAAAAGAATATTTTGTTGAACTACGTGATGGCTTGATCTTATTAAGAATTGCAAGTGTCCATAAGTACGTAGGCAGCTTGGCTTGCAAATCACCAACTGCAGTCAAACACAACACATAAAAAAAGAAGAGCAAGAAAAAGAAGGGGGGCATGAAAGAAAGGCGATCAATGATATCACCTTTTTGCTGTCGAGTTACTCTTCGCTGTTCATACCACATTTAGGCGTGTGGGTTTTTGTTGTAGGCCTCAAAATATCTAGTAGCAAATCGTTTTGCAAGTGGTTCTTCTAGTTTTTGTACTACTTTCAGGCATGTAGGTTTTCGTTCTATGCCTCAAAATACCTAACGGCAAACCATTTCTCAAGTGATTCTTCAAGCCCTCATACCACCTTCAGGCGTGCAGGTTTCTGTTCTAGGCCTCAAAAGACTTAGCGGTAAACCATTTCGGCAAGTGGTTCTTTTAGTCTTCATACCACTTTCAAGAGTGTAAGTTTCCGTTCAAAGACTTAAAAGACCTAGCGGTAAACCATTTCGCAAGTGATTGTTCAAACATTGATGCTACTGTTGGTGTGCACGGTGTTATTTTAGGCACAAAAGGCTTAAAGGAGAAATTGCATTTGCAAGTGGTTCTTTCAGTTTTCATACCACTTTCGGACATGTTGGTTTTTGTTCTAGGACTCAAAAGACCTAGTGATAAACTATTTCGCAAGTGGTTCTTCAAATATTTATACCTCTTTTGGCGTGTACAATATCGTTTTAGGCGCCAAAAGCCTAACAATGAAATCGCGTTTGTAAGTGACTCTTCTAGTCTCCATACCACTTTTAGGCGCATAGGTTCCCATTCTAGGCCTCAAAATACCTAGCGGCAAACCATTTCGTAGGTGGTTCTTCAAGTCTTCATACCACTTTCATGCATGTAAGTTTCCGTTCTAGGCCTCAAAAGACTTAGCGGTAAAACATTTCACAAGTGGTTATTCAAGTTTTCATACCACTTTCAGGCATATAGGTTTCCGTTCTAGGCCTCAAAAAGCCTAGTGGTAAACCATTTCGCAAATGGTTATTCACATTTTCATACCACTTTCAGGTATGTAAGTTTCCGTTCTAGGCTTCAAAAGGTCTAGCGGCAAACCCTTTCACAAGTGGTTCTTCAAACGGCTTGCCAACCTGCACAAGCAACAATACAAATGCAACAAAAAAAAAGAAGGGTCTTGATATGCAAAAAACAGCACAAACGACAAAAATACGATCTTTCAGCAAATAAGTGTGACGTTGCGACGACAAAAAAATGCGACCGCAAATGAGCATGATGTGGCGATGCCACAAGCAAGCATGAAGATCTTTCAACATGTACTGTCCAAAAGAGCATCAAAAGTGCATTAGAAGACCTTTTAACCTAATAAAGTGACTTCCTTTGAATTCATTTCGACCAAAGTTACCACATTTATTGCCAATAACTATTAAAAGGGGCAATGACAAGCCTTTCTGAGCACGACGCTGCAAGTTTCAAATGGGAAAACAAGAAACACAACAAAAAGAAAGCTTGGTTGAAACGCGGCAAAGACATCTAAGGGCATCCCCAACCGGGGGGGAACGCATGGCAGGGGGCCCACCTGCGTGTCACACGTTTACCCCCAAGCCAGTGGTATGCGGGAAGTGCCACGCATGGTTACCCGGCCCCCAGTTCCTCCCCGTGTGCCATTTGTTGTTTTTTTATTATTTTTTTGTTTTTCTTTTTTTAAGGTAATGTATATTTTTTATATTATTAAAATAAAAAGTAATAAATTAAGATCAAATTGTGGGCTCCATGTAATTAATTGTCCTGAAATGAGTTCCATTGGTTGGAAAATCGAGTGAAATGCAAGTGGAACTCGTACTGACGTGGCAAGCTTGAGTTCTAAAATATAGCACTTGGGTTGGGGATGCCCTAATAGCAAGTAGGAATCAATATGCAAATAAAGAAGTAGCTCAACCATTTTGCTATTATCCACGCCAGATTGAGGGAAAAAAAAAGGAAGTTGGTGCCTTTTCGGGGTCTTTTGTTTAAAGCATTAATTTTTCTTATCAACTAATCAATAGGCAAGGAGTCTCACATGTCAGAAAAGCTGGGGACTTTATCCTTCATTCAAGCCACACAAAAAAACCAACTTCATTCAGTGGAGGGGGAGTTTCTGTGAGTTGAAGACGACTTACACTTAGAATGGATAATTTTGCTCAAGCATCGTAAGTCAATTTGCTTTTGTCATGCCCGTTTCATTTTACTGATTTGTGGTCTTGGGTTCGGATTGCAAAAAGGGGAAGTAGGGATTTAGAAAGTTGAGACCTTTGATAGGCACAAATGTTTAGTCGGGAGCCATGCCACTCAAATGGGAGGTTGGGCTGTGCAGATGTCGAAGTTCTGAGAAGTCTGAACCAGTAGCAGCAGCAATGAAGTGAGGAACTGCTTGGGTTTGGGCGCAACTGAAAAAAAAAAAAAAACTTCAGGCATTTTATCAAACACCTGGCATGCATAGTCCAGAATCCCACAGGAGGCATAAAATTGGATAAGACTCCTACCAAATATATGCTGATCAGAGTTTTACATTCTGATTTCAGAGCTCCACAACCTTAACAACAATGTCCACACCTAAAAAACCATATTATTTTCGTCAATGAAGAAGCCAAAAATCCACCAGCATCATCATCCCAGGCCTCTGGCTTCGACTCTTGCTCATCAACGACCAGCTGATGTCAGCATCGGCGGAGCTACTTCAGAAGGCTTCGAGAAGTCGCCGTTGAGGAGGACGAGCAGCGATACTCGCGATTGGGATTTGGGACCCCACCGTGAAGCTGCTGGGCGACAGTGTCCGACATCGGCAGCGAAGCTCGAGAGCTGCAGCAAGCCGGGTGGTGGTGCTGAGAACACACCGAGATGTGGTGTGAAACCCAGCGGCGGTGTGTGCATCCGACGATGATGAAGCATTTGCTATGAATTCGCAAATAGGATGTGCGTCCAATCCCAGAATCTTGGTGTCTACCAAAAGAACAAGGGACGTTTACCCCTGGAAAAGTCAATTTGCCGACTCATGTCTCGCTGAGTGTGTTTGCAACTTGGGGCCTCCCAATTTTTCGCTGAGGTGCTTCTTTGCAATTTGCTGGCCTTCGCTGGGGCGGTCTATCGCAGTTTGTGCTGTCATATAATTTTTGGCGTCAAATATCAAGCTAACAAGTTGGTTAGACAAAGGCTACACATAATACAATGACAATAACAATTGGGTGCATCCAATTTCAATGGAGAGATGTCGCACCTTAAAAAAAATAAGGTGCCTAAAGTGGCACGTTTCAAAAAGTTCAGACGACGGTCACACCCAAACAACAAGTGTTGTATGTGACATTGTCTTAAGGGGTCAATTTGTAGACGCTAAAAAATTATTTGTGTCGTACCAAAAAAAATCAAATTAATTAATTGGAACAGCCCTTTTAATTAATTTAATCAGACCAAAAAGACTCTCAAGTCAGACCCAAAATACTCTCAAGTTGAAGCTCAAAAGAAGCCCAAATAACTTCTAAATCAAGGCTCAGTCAAAACTTAAGTCAAAGCCCAAATCGATGCTCAAAATGACTACCAAGTCAAGTCACAACTTAAAGTTCGAACAACTTCCACGTCAAGGCGGAGTGGAAACCAAGTCAAAGTCAAAGTCAGAGCTCACAGCCTAAATCGACTTCTAAGTCAAACGTCAAATGACTCTCAAGTCAACATCTGGTCAAAACTCGAGGCGACTTCCAAGTCAACGTCCGCTTCAAGCTCGAGAGACTCCCAGGTTGAGGTCAAAGTCAAAGCAAATTACTCTTAAGTTAAAGCAATCCAAGATGAAGCCTAATTGAAAACCCAAAACCCAACTCAATGCCCATCTTGACTTTTAAGGAGAAGAGGGGGAATCTTTTCTATAAATAGAACCCTACCGCCCTTGATTCAGAGGTTGGAAAACTTGAAGAATCCATCAGAGGTTGGAAAGGTTAGAAAAATTGAAGAATCCACCCAACATTCAAGTACTTTCTCTTTTAAGAAAGACAACAAACACATTGACCAAGACGAATGCGTGTCGTCCTCCCTTAAAGAGCAAAGACTTGCCTTGACTGAGACCAAGCCTTCAAGGCCCTCTCTTAAGCCCAAGTTCATTCAAGTTCAATAAAGAGATCGAATCAGAAGATCATACACATTGTATTTAATAGAGATTATACCAACACATTCAAATTAATACAAAGATTCAATCTTTTATCCAAATTCTTGTCTAATTCATTTTAGACTTGAAATTTGTGTTTATAGTTGTTAAAAAACAAAATTAATATGTTAAGGTGCTATTTTTGACTTTTTTAACTTTTTTGTCATCAGTGTTAACCATCTACGGGTATTGATATGTTGTCATCGTCATTGGGTTAAAAACTCGAAGAAGGAATGCTATTTTTAACTTTTTTTGTTTCTTATTGGTGTGCATTTAATTTTCGTTCTTTCTATGTATGTTCTCTTCCCTACCCTCTTTGTTTTATTTGCTACTACATGTGAAAAACCTTTTCCGTTTTTATTTAGGTCATATTCGACAAAATTAGTTTTTTAGGTAGCAGATAGCGATTTAGGTAGCAGATAGCTGTTTAGATAGTAGATAGCGTTTCTAATTTACCTATTAACGAATAGCTGTTTAAATAAGCAGTTTAAACTAATTTGTTAATTTAGCTGTTAGACTAGCTGATTAATGTACATTGACATGAAAGAATATAGATAATTTTCAAAGATAAAATTTTTAAAGTATATTTTTTTGCTAAAAAATATATAACGCTACTTTTAAATGTCGAATGTTAATACTATTAAGTTTTTAAAAACGCTGTTTAAAACATTAAACGCTATTTGAAATACTAATCAAAACACTAGTTTACCGAACACTAAAAGTTAACTAATTAGTGTATTAACTTTGTTAAAATACTAAATGCTACTCAAAATGCTGTTGCCGAACACAATCTTAGTCTTTTTTTGGCCTTCCGTTTGAACCTAAGGAAATTAAAAGATTAAAAAATATTGAAAGAAAAAATTACAAGGAAAAAAAAAAGTAAAAAAATATTTTTTTCTTTTATTTGAATCTAAGAAGATATAAAGGAGGGGACCTTTTTTCCCCTCCTCCAGTCTCGCAGTTTCATCCCTATTCCTATCCCCTAATTTTTTGTTATACGCCTCTGTTTTCTCTCTCGACTTGCCACTTTCAAAACAATTAGCCCAAAAACTATAATCTTCATCTCCCCTAAATAATAAGTCAATAACCTCACACAATGATGAATCTATTAAGATGCATTATTAATCTTCCTTCCTCCTGAATTCCCAATTAGTCTATGGTACATACCCATGTACCATGGTAATATACACATGTACCATGGTAATATACACACCTATATAAAGAGGTGTTTAATTGGACCTAACAAATAATCATGTCCTATTGTGAAATTCAACCAAAACTATCCAAAAAAAAAATCAAAAAAACACAAAACCTCGAGAATGATTATCCGAACATTGTTGACAGAATCTAACACTCATAAAAGATCTTCATCGAATCAATTATTTATCATCTCTTCAATACAAAGTATATCTACCTAGAGCGATTTTTAAATTCAGAAATCGTTGCACGTAAGGTGTTCGATGAAATTCCCCAAAGGGACGATTGTAATAACGAAATCGTTAATTTTGATCGAATGAATCTTTTATGCAATGCAGTGAATCTTTTCCCAACTACAGGGAACCTTTCCTCAATTGCAGTGAACCTTTTGTGCCAAGAAGTAAAATCGAGATGTTTTATGCAATTCAGTGAATATTTTCCGAACTGTAGGGAACGTTTCCTCAATTGCAGTGAACCTTTTGGACTAAGAAGCAAATTTAAGTCATTTTTTAAGGCAGATTGACCGTTAATCTCCTCTCTTTTGAGGCTTTGTATGAGAATGTTGTGATTGCTATGATAGGGAAAACTCTGAGGATTGCTGGAAGATAAGACATTGTAGATAGGTAACTTCAAATATTAAAAGACAATCATATCAAAAAGACGAAAAGGTAATATAGAAAATTACCAAGAGGCTGACACAAATAAGAATAGCACAATTGTCCATATTGTTATGACTAACAGAATGGACAATCTCCATATTCTTTCCCAAGAAATTGAATCACACAACAAAGTAATATCCATTCTGAAACATTGAAAAGAATATCTGCATATCAACACAACTATAGAAGCATATGTACACCATTAAGCTATATAAGCATATGTAAGCCACATTGCGATTGTGGCGCGCCAATGGCAATGGTGAAATATGGACAACGTAATACCAACATTTACTCCACAGTTTTACATCTTAATTTTGATCCAATGAATTTTTTATGCAATGTAGTGAATCTTTTCCCAACTGAAGGGAATCTTTCCCCAATTGCAGTGAATCTTTGGTGTCAATAAGTAAAATTAAATTGCTTTTAATTGTTGTAGGTCTGAGGCTGTGCACTGCACGCGTAGCATATGTACCTAGTAAGGTACATACGTTTGTAAGGTAGTATTTTCCCTGAATTCCTTCTCTCTCTTTCATCAAATAGTGATCAACAATAGCCACCGACAAGTCAACCACTCGTCTTCCTAGTGAATACTCCAATATAATCTCACAATCCTCTTAAATACAATGGGGAGGTAAAAAAACGGAAGGTCTTGTTGGAGTTTCCACATCAAGCTTGTCGTCCCCGCTAACCTTGCATACCTTGGTGGCAAACTAGCAATTGTTCTCGAAAATTCGCCACAAAATTATGTAAAATATGTAATTTTGTCTTCGTAAATTTTAATATTGCTCAAAAATCTTTTATTCATAAAATTCTAATGTTGATAGAAAAATTATATTCCGAAAATTCTAGTTGGAACAAATATGTTGAGGAAGACTTCTTCCGAGTAAGGAATAATAGAGGCCAAGGCATTAATCCTACAAGCACATAGGAGATTGACATATGTTAGGCATTCTAAAAGTGAGATAGAAGGGTTACTCTCTATGATCTAAAAAGGGCCTTGAGAGATTATGGACGTACTCAGTAAAATTAATTGTTTTATTGTTAGTTAATTGTTTTAGTAGTTGTTAGTAGTTTTATCAATGATTAGCTACTATCCATCAGTGTTTACCAGTTAGTTGCTCAATTAGTGATTTAAAATAAATGTGTTTGGTAAAAATAATTGTTCAAATAGCAAATTTATGTCAAATAACTATAAAGGGCACAATAAAGGAAGGTTTTTAGTAAATAAAAAAGAGAATTTTGCAATTGGCAATGCAACAATTAGGTAGAGGTTTCCAAAAGTTACATTCAGTAGCTTTAAAAAAATATTACATAAACCTCTACCCACTAACTCGTCCATTACTTTACCAAACACTTATAAGCAGTGGTCTATGATATTTTGATCACTATAAACCACTAACTTCTATTTCAATCTCTATCACTGAACACACTGTGTATGAGATTTAGACATTTGCGGGTGCATAGAAATACGAAGTACAAGAGAGGATTGTTGAGAGGGAGGTCTGTTAGAAAAAAATGTTGACTCAAACGCTAGTAAATTGAAAGTGGAAGGTACGATAATGAAGTGACTTCGTATAAATGTAACAGGCCTATTCTATAATTGCGGATTTATCAATTGTTGTTAGTTGTGGGAAGGTCGTCATCGAGAAGGGGGTATTTATTGTAATTTTTTTGGGCAAGGCGTTTGTATTGTAAATTGGTTGTTATTTCTTTTTCTTTTTTTTATCTTGTACATATGGTCAACTTTCATAATATGTTTCCTTTCACAAAAAATAGAGTTATTACTTCTGTTGACTTAACTAGAGAGTGGGTGGGAAGGAAAATGCCTCGCTTAGTGGTAAAGTTAGGAGTTTTGAAAAAGGGTGGCGAATTCAGAACTTGAAAGTAATAATGATTCCTTAGTTATCTTTGTAAACACAAATTTCAAGTCTAAAATAAATTAGACAGAAAATTGGATACAAGATTGAATTTTTTGTATCGATTTGAATGTATGGGTACAATCTCTATGAATACAATGTGTATGATCCTTTGATTCTTTTTCCTTTTGGATGGATTTTTCAACTTCTGAATTACGGGGGTAGGGTCCTATTTATAGGAAAACTTTCTCCCTCTCCCTTGAAAGTCAAGATGGGCCTTGACTTGGGTTTTAGGCCTTTCAATCAGACCTCATCTTGGATTGCTTTGATTTAAGAGTCATTTACTTTAACTTTGACTTTGACTTGGGAGTCTCTCAGGCTTGGGTCGAGCATTGATTTAGAAGTCGCCTCAAGCTTTAAACGACGTTAACTCGAGAGCCGTTTGATGTTTGACTTGGCAGTCGATATAGGCCTTTACCTTTGACTTAGTAGTCAACTTAGGATTTGACCTTTGACTTTGACCTTGACCTGGTTTCGACCGCGCTTTAACTTGGACGTCGTTCGGGCTTTAGGTCGTGACTTGACTTGATAGTCGTCTTGAGTCTCGATTTGGATTTTGAGTTGAGTTTTGACTGAGCCTTGACTTAGAAGTCATTTGGGCTTCGTCTTGGGCTTGACTTGAGAGTCTTTTGGGCCTGATTTGTGAGTATTTTGGGCCTGACTTGTAAGTATTTTGGGCCTGATTTGTGAGTCTTTTGAGCTTGATTAAATTAATTAAAAGGGTCGACCTAGTTTATTACTTTAATTTTTTTTTTTGATACGACCCGAATAAATTTTTAGTGCCTACAAATTGCCCATCGAGATAAGGTCACATGCAAGACTAGTCATCTAAGTGTGGCCGCCGTCTCAAATTTTTTTTTTTAAAAAGTTTGAACAAATGATAATTCGTTTGCCTAAGAATTGGGAGAAAAAGAGTTGGATCAAATGGCATGATGAGAGCCCGAACCGCAGCAAGGCCCAATTTTGCTTCAACTTTTCTTTTTCTTTTTGTATTGAGTGGGCCTGGGCTCGTTTTGAGTCCCCCTTTTTTTATATTTCTCATGCGTGGGCCTTGGTTTCCTTACCCGCCTTCTCTTCCCAGTCCCACCTTCTTTTCTACTTTTCCTCTTTGCCTGGGCTGGGCCCACGTTATCTGCTTTCTTTTTCTAGACAAACGGACAGTCTTCTCTTCCTTTTTTTTGTTTTATTCGCTCGTGGGCTAGGCTGGACTACATTTCACTTTCCTGGACCGGCCTACTGATTTCACTTAAAACTCATGTGCTGGGCACGTGACCCCCTCAGCCTTACCCCCCTTTTTGTGGACCGGGCCTGGTTTCTTGGTTCGTTTTACTGAGCTTGGCCTATATTAGCTTTTTTTCATCTAAGAAACATGCACAGCTGACGTGAGGCCCCTGTTCCTCTTTCTTCTTCACACATCAACCCTTCTTCTTCCTTTCTTGCTCTTCGGCACCCAACTGCCCAACTGCCCAAAAACCCAAGAACCTCTGCACTCAGCGCCCCATTGCTGCTATGCCTGCTGCACCCAGAAATCGAAGGCCGAATTTTCTTCAACAATAGGGCACCCAGACCTCCTATTTGAGTAGTAACATTTATGTTTATTAAAGGTCTTAACTTTCTTACTCCCTCCTCTATTGCTCAGCCTAACACCAGAACCCTTACTATGTTACTGCTGGTGGTTGGCCATGGAAATTTCGCGCAAGGCTTAATCTCTACGCCACCTGGTTTCTCAATCAATAAATTCTGGCTAACTCAAGGTACAAACTTTTCAAGTCCTTCCTCTTCTTTGACTTCGTTTTCTCTTTTGAAAGAATAAGCTTTCTCCACAATTACTGTTGTAACTTAGTTTGCTTGAACAACAAAGATTCAACTTTTTCAGATCAAATTTAAGTTCTTCACATTGCCTTCATCAAATGATCCAAACTTGACCCTTTTCTGTTTTATTTGTGTGGCTTGAATATGCTGGGTCCTTCGGGCTCTGTTTGCTTTTGTGAGAGGAATATGCATCATCAACCCCTTTTTTTAAATGCAATGTGAAGACCTACAGGAAATAAAGAAGGGCCTTTTGTTTTAATGCAATGTGACCCCCTTTTTTTTCGGCTGTATTTGCTTTTGTAACTTAGTATGGCCCTTTTTTTTAATGCATGATCAACCCTCAGGGCTCTATTTGTTTTTTCATGGTTAGTGCCACGTGACTCTGTTTGCTAGTAGAATATTAACCCGTAATATTATGGCTACAGTTGAGTAGGTCTTCATTGTGTGAGCAATAATCTTGGCAATATTTTCTGAACCAGGATAAAACTGTGGACCCTTTTACGCAAACTTATGAGCTCCCACAAAATCGTTGTCTTGCATTTTGGCCTCAGCAATAGCTTTGGCGTAGCATTTAAGGTAGATTACTCCAACGTATTCCTCTCTTCATTGTTTGCATATTGGTACTCCTACTACTGTTTAGCGCCTTCATACTTTGGCCCTGATTTGCTTCCTTGAAATGTGAAAGTCAAGTCCCCTTTTTTTTGGGTGGATTGAGTAGCTTGAATAAATCAAAGCACCAATCTTTAGGAGTAAAGAATTTTCCTCTTTTTCTTTTACCAAGTTATGTGTAAAAAAAGAATTTTTTTTATGCTCACTAAGTCATGGGGTTTTGATAATTTTGAACAGGTTTTTAGAGAATTTGGGTTTGATTTGATTTCGGGTTTTGATAATGGATATGAGATTGGCTTGGGTGTGCTTCTCCCTTTTTTATGCCAAGACCCTTCCCCCCGTTTTTTTTTTTGCGTTTGTATTGTTGCTTGTGCAGGTTGAGGAACCATTTGCAGAACTACTTGTAAAATGGTTTACTGCTAAGCCTTTGAGGCTTAGAACGGAAACCTGCGCGCCTGAAAGTGGTATAAAGACTTGAAGAACCACTTGTGAAATGGTTCGCCGCTAGGCCTTTGGTGCCTAGAATGGAAACCTACGCGCTTGAAAGTGGTATGAAAATTTGAAGAACCACTTGCAAAATGGTTCGCCGCTAAGCCTTTTGGTGCCTAGTACGGATACCTACATGCATGAAAATGGTATGAAGACTTGAAAAGCCAATTGTAAAATGGTTCACCGCTAGGCCTTTTGGTGCTTAGAACAGATACCTATACGCATGAAAGTGGTATGAAAACTTGAAGAACAACTTGCTTGGTACCTAGAATGGATACCAACACGCATGAAAGTGGTATGAAAACTTGAAGAACTACTTGCAAAATGGTTCCTCGCTAGGCCTTTGGTGCCTAGAATGAAAACGTGCACGCCTGAAAGGGTTATGAAAACTTGAAGAATCACCTACGAAATGGTTCCCTGCTAGGCCTTTTGGTGCCTAGAACGGATACCTACACGAATGAAAGTGGTATGAAGATTTGAAGAACCACTTATAAAATGATTTGCCACTAGGCCTTTGGTGTGTAGAACGGAAACCTACACACCTAAAAGTGGGATAAAGATGCGAGGAGCAGCTTGGCGGCAGAAAGGTGATATCTTTGCTCGCTTTTCTTTCTTACCCCACTTTTTTGTGTGATGTGTTTGACTGCGCTTTGTGATTTGCTCACCAAGCTGCCTACGTACTTATGGGCACTTGTAATTCCCCATAAGATCAAGTCATCATGTAGTTCAACTAAGCATCCTTTTTTCATTTGTTTTGCCATTCACAGTTTATACTCTTGCAGGCCAGGAGTTGTACAACGATTTTAGTTTGAGTGAACAGTTTAGGCTCTTATTCAGGAGCAAACATTTTCTTGGTATGTGTGAAGAGTTTAGTCTCTTGTTCGGAAGTCTTCTTTTTTTAATGTGTGAACAGTTTACTCTCTTATTCGGGAGTCTGTGAGTAGTTTAGACTCTTGTTTGGGAGCCTTCTTTTTTGAATGTGTAAATAGTTTAGACTCTTGTTCGGGAGCCTTCTTTTTTGAGTGTGTGAACAGTTTAGACTCTTGTTCGGGAGCGCTCTTGGTTTTGACGTGCACTTTGGATGTGTCTTCTCTTCTTTTTTTTTGTGTGTGAATAGTTTAAGCTCTTATTCAAGAGCGAGTCCAAGCACTTTCTCAAGGGAAGTAGCGCTTCAAGAACTTGTCATTTATTGGTTCGACCCGAACCCATTGTCCATCTACTATCTTGTAGGCACCATTTGAGTATACCTCACGGACAACATAATGTCCTTCCCATTTCGGAGCGAATTTGCTTCCTGTCTTGTGGGTTATTATGATCGGCCTTTTCAGTGCGAGCACCTGATCCCCAACTTGGAACGAACGTAGTTGCACTTTTTGATTGAATGCTCGAGCTGGGCGAGCCTGATAGCATTCTAACTTCTACTGAGCTTGGAGTCTTTTCTCATTGAATGCCTCTAATTCTGCTAAGTGACGTTGGTGGTTTTCATCCTCGCTCAAACCCTATTGTATAGCAATGCCCAATGATAGGATTTGAATTTCTGGCGGTAGGACGACTTCTGCTCCATACACTAGAGCGTAGGGGATTTGAGTGTGTTGGCGTTCCGTATGTGGTTCGGTACACCCAAAGAGTCTCCACCAGCCTTTTATGCCAATCTCTTTTGGGACGGACACTTAGTTCTCCATTTGTCTCTTCATCGTCAGATTCGAAACATGAGGTCGTGTAGACGGCCACACAATCAAAGAAACTCTTTGGAAAGCATTCTCCTAAGGCCTTTGGTGCCTCAGTGAGATTTACTTTAGAATCTGACTCATCAACCTCCTGCACTGTGATATGGCCAGCTTCTGCAGTTTGATTCAAATCTAGAATGATTCTTACTTTCCTAGCCAGTCGCATGATGCGCTCTTTAAGTGTAACACACTTTTCAAGAGGGTGACTAACGATTCTACGGTACCGACAGTATTTGGGCTCGGCGGTCCTCCCAACTTCATCTGGACGCTTTGGCTCGAGCAATTCGATGACACCTTTCTCAAGCAAGTCATCTAGCATGCCTGACAAATCTGAGTTAGGAAATTGATATTTCTTTTCCTGAAGCCCTTTAGTGTGGGACGCTTCTTTGTCGCAACCTTGAATGACGAGCTCTTCTTGCCCTCTAATTTTGGCTTTCCCGTAATGCAAATTGGCTGACTTGTAGAGGTAGGCATCGCTGTAACACCCCCAGCCCCTAGGGCCAAAAGCGTTACGTTTTCCTAACTTCTTACTTTTCTGGGACGAAACGGACAACATTTCCCCTAAAAACTGAACGTTCCCAGGCTAAACGCCTTACAATAAGTCCCTGTAA
>JACYFF010031957.1:87509869-87590677 GCA_017589665.1 Selenicereus undatus | reverse complement strand
TTCTCGTAGAAAAGTTAACATTCTTCTCGAATTCAACTTTGTCCTTCCTTGATTTAGTATAATAAAAGGAGTTGCCGCGACGACTAGCTATAGTCACCTCCATGTCATGTGCCTTGGTCAACACTTCTGGAAAAGTCTTAGGTTTGCTCATTTGTAGGACATACAACAAGTCCCAGTGCATGCCTTGGGTGCTCATTTCGAGGCAGAAGCTTCAAACAACATATCCCTGCACTCGAGGCTAAGTGCGCGCTACCGGTTGATGTAGTCAAGAACTGGCTCATCTTTCTATTGTTTTATATTTGTCAGCTCAGTCACGCTGATAGTGCACTGCGTGCTGTAGAACATGTTAAGGAACTCTTGCTCTATTTGTTCCCAACTATCGATGGACTCAGACTCTAGATCAGTATACCAATCAGATGCAATACCTTTAAACGTCCTGACGAACTGTTTCATCATGAGGTCGCCGTCAGTTTTAGCATTGTTGCATGTCTCAATGAAATGTGCGACATGCTGTTTTGGGTTACCTATCCCATCAAACTGTTGGAACTTAGGGGGTTGGTAACCGTGGGGCATGCTCGTAGCATCCACCCTCTTAGTGTAAGGTTTGGTGTATAGTTGAGTTTTGCGCGAACGTCCACCAAGCTACGCCTTGACTGCATTTGCTATCACGTCTTAGATTTGCTCAATGGTCATTGATCCAGAGGAATTTGACATTTTTAGGTGTTACGCCTTTCTTTGGTTACTTTTCGTTGTCAAAAGCCTCAGTGTGGATGGACTTTTTTCCTGAGTCCTTACTTTTTGTGTCCTTCGTAGAAGATTGAGCTGACCGTTTTTTTAACTTCTTGGTCAGCTTAGCAATCTTTTCTTCTTGAAGCTTGATGCACACTTTGTAACACCTCCTAATTAAGCTTGTTTCACTGTTTGCAGTCATTATTTTGATTCCCTCAATTACAATTGATAAGCCCAATGATCAGGGCGTTATCGCCGTCCCAAAAGGATAAGGCTTACTGCAAGTGAACTACAGATAACATAGTCAGGCATAATTTCAACCATACTCATTAACCAACGTAAGGTATATACATTACAGTAAAGCAATTCACCACAAAGCTCGCACTTCCATACACTGAAGATTACAAAATATAGCTCCAAAGTATGCATGGTCTATATCACTGTTGATTCATCTAAGTTCCCCTTGCTTATTCTCTTCGGCTGACTTGCTAACATGCTTTTCGGCTGACTTTCTAGCATGAGGGCGATTCACTGAGCATTTGTCTAAAACAAAATATGAAAACATTTCGAACTGTAAGCCGAAGCTTAGTATATGCATTCCTATATTGTTAAATGGTTACTGCATAAATTGGTTTGACGTCCGCTTTGCAATTCATTTTAAGCTAAAACAGTGAATAAGATGAATGTAAAACTGCATTGCCAATTATTATCTGACAGTGAACTCCTTGTAACTGTTACGATCTATGAAAAGGTGTACACCTGCCAAGCCGATTGGGACCTGGCCTGAAGCTGTGCGGGTAACTGAAGGGCTTTGCATTGTAATTGATACTGATGGGGCCACTAATTATGTGATAAATCACTTATTAAACTGGTTCGTTGATGTACTTACCAAAACATTATAATTTTGATAAATACGTGCTGATTTTTAAGATTCAGACAATGAATGTACCTGGAGTCTTTAAAATGCAATCTCACTTGATAATACTTATGCATAATGGGAAACGATAGATTAAGCCCCGATTTCTATTTAAGAAATATAATTATAGGTATATGTAATTAGTAAACAACGTTGACTTTAATAATTTGTGATTGTAATAGAAATTCATTAAAAGGGATCCATAACTCAAATAATTCAATAGGAGCTAAGTTCTGCCAACATGATTTGAAAACTAAATGAATTAGGGTAATTTAACTCGAAATAAAATAATGTTAGCGTAAAACTGATCAATGTAGAATAATTGGGATCATAAAAGAAAGACTTTGATGGGTATAATTGATCACAGGTTTTTGATATTTCTGATATGGATAACAAATGTTTGAATGCAATTGAACTAGTGGTAGGTTTAGAATAACTTCAAACACACTGGTTTGGACTAATAAACACTAATCTTGAGTTATCAATCTCCCCACTTCTTCAATTTTACAGCACATACCATACAACTTAGTTTTGCAAACCAAATAAGCTTCTAAGTGCAATCAAAATTGTTATTGATTCAAGGTCTACTTTTGAAAATTCGTAACTTTCACTCCCAACTTCCAATTGAGCTATTAAACCCCAATATGAAAAGATCAAAAAGTCCCATAACACTTTCATTTAGAACACCAAATAGATTCCCACTATAGGGTTCCCAAAATGGGACTAGGACACAAATATGTCAGTTTTGGTCTAACCTGTGCAGCTCTGGTAAAACGGCCATAATGTTTTCCACATACATCAGATTAAGGTGATTCAAAAGGCATATGAAAGCTAACACACTGAACTATCTACCCAAAAAAAAATCATAACTTTTCAATGGACCTATAATTACCAGTTTAATCACAAAACTTGCCCTGTTTTCTGAAATTTTTCATCCTTCACTGTCAAGGCTTTCTCCTTTCTTTTCACACAATTCCCCATCCAAAATAACAGCTTAAAGTCATGTAACAAGGCTTTGGTCCTTCCCTTCACCATACAAAACCATCACACTCAATTTCACTTCAAAATCGTGTACATCAAAGATCATTTTTCAATCAAATATACACTAATAACATGCTTGCTATCAAAGGAAGGTTATACCCTTGCATAATCAATAAAACCCTAACTTTTGGCCAACTTCCACTTCATCCAAGATCACCAAGAACATCCTCATAACATTATTATAGATTAAAACCACTAAATCAAGTACAAGAATCCAAGAAAAACAAACTTTCCACTTAAAGCTTGCATGATTATGAATAACCCTAACCCTAACATGCTCCCAATTCAACTCCACCATGATCAACATCAAAATAACTCTTATTTATTATCAAAATATCATGATCAACAATCAAAAACATCAAAACAAGAATCAAAACAAAGATAAAAATCAAAACTAACAAGATCAAGATTAAGGTTACTCACTTCAAGCTTGATAAAAGTAGAGATTGATGTGATGTTTAGTGGTTTTGATGATGGAGGATGGTAGCTAGTGATACTAGGGTACCGGGGGGAGTCGAAGGCACCCCAAAGCTGGCCGGAAAACACCAGAATTACCTAGGGGAGAGGGTTGGCCTGGTTAGAGAGAGAAACGAGAGAGAAGATGGGTTTGAGTTTTGGTTGCTAACAACTTGGCTGAGTTTTTATCTTGAAAAGTGATTTTTAGCTAGCCATGGTTAAGCTTAATTGTGGTAATTAGTTAGGTTAAAAAAGCAAACATGTTGGGCTTCAAATTGGGCCGAAGAAAGTTGGATTCGAAAATAAAATGCTTCGTAACGATAACGTTTTTGTGTACTCAAATTTAAATTTTTGTAATGTTACGGAAAACAAAATAAATTACTTAGATTAAACTTGTTAGGGCATACTATCAATTCTTCCAAAGTTTTCTTTTATAATTAAATGAATAAAATTGTTGAAAAATGATATTGTCTTTGCACCTTTTATAAAAAGAATTGGTTTTGTGTACATGAAAAAAAAAAATCAAACTAATTGCTTCAATTAAATAACTATTTAAAAAAAATTGTTGTGATTTTCATGAACATGTTTGAACTACATTGCTGAAAAGTTTATTTGAAGAAAGGATAGATATACTTCGGACTAATTGCTAAAAAATTCTAGGCAAATAATTAAACCATTTTAATTTTTTTTAAAAAAGAACTTAAAATAATTAAACAATGAAAACGTGTATGGCAAGGCTCGAACCGTTACCCCTCACCAGCAACCCAAGCACTACACAAGAACAATCAAATTATTGGGCTAAATACAATTTTATAAGACTTTCCACCAAACTTTGTATTTATATAAACTTATATTTTTTTTTAATTTTCACCGTGTATTTTTTTTTTTGGATAGGGGTGTTAGGTGACTACACTTTACCAATGCTATCTTCTCCCCTAGGCTCGCATACTGGCTCTACTAAAAAGTGTCAAATAACAATGGAAAACAGCGATAAATCCTAATATGTTTCAGACAACGACTGATAGGAAGTAAGTGAATTGTGTCAGATATGGCGATGAAAACAACGATGAATTCCTGATTCCGTTGCCAAATTTTATCAGTTAGTGACGAAATTTCTAGCGCTTAGTCCAAAAATTTTTTTTTTTTTATATAGATGCACGACTGATTTTTTTTCCGTTGCTTAACAATGAAAAAAAATTAATAAGCCGGCGACGGAAATTCCATTGCCCACTCATCACTGGCCTTAAAATGAGAACCAGATGTGGTTCCTCTCTTAGTTTGACTGTCAAAGTGAGAGGTTGAGAGCGAGAGCGAGAGCGCTCCCCCCACCCGTCATGCCTTCGCCTGACCACGCTACCGCCGACCATCGCTGGTTGTCGCGACTGCCTCCTGCTACCGCCACCACTCTCGCCGGTTTTTAGGAACTTTTTCTTTCACCTTTTTTAATTTTAATCTTAAAATTTATAAAACTCGATTGTTAGAATTGCATAGTTAGTTTATGTTTATATTCAATTGTGAAACGTGTGTGAAATAATTGCTCCAATTTGGTTCATCTTCTTTCTCAGTCTAATTTACAGTTTAGAATTTGTAATTTTAATTAAAATGTGATTGATTGGTGGAAATGGAATGCTCAAGTATGAATCTATTATTAGTTTTGTGAAATTTGAAAGAGTAAAAGTATATTCGTAGAAGTTTATAAGTAGAAATGTATAACATTACTATAATTTGTAATTCAATTGTGAAATTTGTTGGAGTAGAAGTGAATAATTTTTAAAAAAAAAAATTAGCGTGCTTTAAAAGCGGTAATTGTTCATATTGGATGATGTATTTCAATGAGATTTTTGGCATAAACTTGATGCTATAATGTGGCTTGTATGTTAATGTAATGTGAACTTTTGTTTGTAATAGAATCTTTGGAAAGTAAAAATGTGAGTATTTAGGTGAACAATTTAAGAATATGTGAGTAGTGGAGCACGAATTTTTTAAAAACGACATGTAAGTCCGTGTACATGTTTATGTGTTCAATTATATATCTTATATAATGCATGTTTCTATTGTTATACATATTCAAGTTCATGTACTTATATATATTTTTGTGGATTAGTTAATGGCATGTTTGAATATTAAAGCATATGTAATATACAGTTAAGTAATTTATATAATTATAAGTGTATAAATTGATATTAAGAGTAATCCAATAACTTACGTAAATATTGTTGTTTGAGCAAAATATGCATGATTCTCCATATCATTGGTGGATGTATAATAGATTATAGTCTATTCATAATGGACACACACAAAAATTTCTAAATGGAGCAAATCACTTTGATGAATTTGCACGTAGACACACAGAGTTTCAAAGTGGAAGAAGTATCTATGTATGTGCACTAAATGCAAAAATAGAATGTACTTTACACTTGATGAGGTAAGGTTGCACCTTACGTATAAGGGTTTTGTGAAAGGGTATTGGTATTGAATAAGCCACGGAGGAGTAGAACTCAACAATATAATTTTAGGTATCCTACTAGTGAAATGCCAGATCCTGGTGGTTCAAGCCACATTAGTCATGACTAGATTGAATCCTATACGTAGATCGTATGAAGTACATTGTTAGTGATGTCATACTAGTAAATCAAAATGTAAATGATGAAAAGCCAAACACTTATCAAGAACCAATCTATAATATAGTTCAAGCTACTCAACAACCCATACATGATGGTTGTTCTACCTACAGTGAGCTCTCTGCTGCTGTTGGACTGTTGAGTATCAAGTATGATTATAACATACTACAAATCTATATGAATGAAGTTGTTCAATTAATGAAAGAGATGTACCCTCCTAACAATTATGTGCAGACAAAGAAAGTTAATGACGATATGGGTTAATCCAATGACCAAACCAAGGGCCAGAGTGGATAAACAACTATGGGTAGACGAAGACGGTTAATGATGATATGTGTCAAACATGCTATTCTCTACATATTATGTTGTGTGAATAATCCATTGATATGTACAATCGTTATTTGTACTTGTATCTGTTGTCAAATATTTCAGGTGTGGACTTCAATGCTCGTAGAGGTAAGTCCTTTACTCAAGGTAGAGGAAGAGGGCGTAACAATAGGGGCTCCAATGCACACCCTAGTACTGTGGACATTGATTAACCTCACCAAACACCTCATGGTATATTTCTCATATGAGCAATCATGAGTGCTTACACTCTAGGTATTTCAGGAAGAATCCCAATCCCTAATCAATTTGGGACAACTTCTATGAAGTCTTTTCCTCAGTCTAATCCATACATCTCAAATCAATCTTTAATGTATTAACCTTTTGGATATAACATTCCAAATCACACTCCCATTTCCAACACTATGAATCCTACCTAAACATTGCTCATACCAGTTGTGACTCTAACTAGTCCTAACAAGACATTGGAACTAGAAATAGTGAAGCATAATCTAGTCATGGAAGCACCCAGAACAAGACATATATTATGCAAGATAATAATGCGTAAGTCAGGCAAAGTTACTTATTTCTAACTTGAATTATTGGTGTCATGTGGCATTAATTTGATGTGTTTTGTTGAAATAGATTTCTCCCAAATGATAATGTTGTTTCAAGGATTTCTTTCATATTCCAAATCAAGGAGCTTGACCTATATGATGTAAAGTGCCTAGATCTATTCGAGATTTGTAGTTTGAAAAGTTCAAATTAACTTAAGTGACTTTATATTAACACTTTTTGTGTACCTGATTCATTATTATGGTATTATTTGATGTGCTTGTTGTCTTTTGAAGTGTAGAAGTGGTTCACTTAGGACCCATCTGTGACACTCGAATCAAAATGAATTTTGAAAATAGAAGCAATGCATGTTTGGGTGGTTTCCTTGGCAAAGCATGGATGCAAAATAAGCGTCCTACATGGCTTGTAGACAAGCACTGGTAAGCACTCAAATAATATTGGGCTAATGAAGCGTACAAGAAATTGTGCGAAAAGCCCAGAAAAATCAACTTTGTGATCCACAAAATCTTAGACCATCTCTTCACACATGTGGCTCGATCCCTAAGCCTGAGCATAGGAGGCGTTTGTTATCTAACTTTACCTCTTATAACTTTTTTTCGTTATTTGTTTGATTGTGGTGTTTTATGTGTTTTCTACATTTGTTTCAATACATAGAGGGAACAACTTGGGATGGATCCTATAATTGTTGAGTCATTTACTCATACTCAAACTTCATGGCAAAGAAGATGGACATTGGGTTGATAAAAAATCACAACAAATATAAATAAGCTAGTCTTCAGCCTTAGTTAGAGGTTCAATATGAATTCATATAATCTTACTAATTAAAATATATTTGATTTTTTTTTTGGTAAATGTTTTGATAATGAATCAATCGAACAAGATTTTCAAAATATCATCAACTCTTAAGGCCCTTGGATGACAATTCTCGAGATCCATCTTAATCATTGCCAAATCCAAATAGGTTGTGGGTAGGGCTGTTCATTGCTCGGTCCAGAGCCGGATCGATCCGAAGACCGGCTTAGACTGGCTCGGACTGACTAAACTCAATCTGGTCTTCGATCCTTAAGTTATCCTTTTTCAGTCTTCGGTCTGGTCCCGGTCTGGACTGGTTGGACCGACGGACGGGACCGTAGACCGTGAAAAATTAGATTTAACATATTGGGCTTGGGCTTTGATTTGAATTGTGTTGTTGCGTTAGGCTAGCGCCCTTTAGTTCATGAACGCCTCTGCTCTGCCTCTATAGCCTTCGTTTGACTACCTCCATAGCCTTCGCCTGACTGCCTCTTTCTCTTTGACTCTGTGACCCGACTGACCCCAGCCATGATCGATGACCTAGTGATGATGGCGTTGGCGGCGACGACCTCAAACCCAGCAGGCCCCATGCGAGTTTTATGGTTGGTGTCAAAAATCTCTTAAATAACAGGTAACTATAAAATTTCAAGGAAGAAAAAAAACCCCAAACCCCTATTTTTGGTTGATTATTTATGTTTGTATTGTATGGCTTGGTGATTTAGATTCTGTGAATTGTCAAATTCATTAATCATCATTTTTGCTTGGATATGGACATCATGGAATTGTATGCTTGGAGCCTAGAGGAGTCTATTTTTCTTCGTGTTTTCATTGTTTTAGGGGTTATAAAAAAACTGGGCATGAACTATGAAGCCATGAACTCAGTCTGGGTAGTGGGCAGTGGGCACGTGAAGCTTTTCACATTGGGTTCTGATAGTTCATCCTTTAATGAATCAATGGATTGTTAATAAATGCATTGTTGGGATACCTATCATGTGCTTCATTACGAGAGAGCTTTTCTCATACTTGATACTTTGACGTAAGTTTGCGGTATTTAATGTGTGGCTTATAATTAGTTGAAATATTTTGGCATTTCTGATGTAAATTTTGTAAAAAGAAATTGCTAAAAATGTGTAACTGTAGGGTCTGTTAGCTGAAAATTTGAATCTCCCAACTGTAAGCAATATATATCGAGAGCAAGTTACATAAATGGAAAGACATATGTTAATATGGATGAGTTGTAGGAATTGAGCATGTGATCGTGAGAAATAAATTTTGGCATCAAGGAAGCAAGCAGAGGAAAGAATATTTCAGTAGACAACTATGGGCTAGTGTCTGTGCTTTTGCTTGATTAAATGAATTGAGATTGACATGTATTGCATCTTCAGGTCCAAATTTTTATGGGTAGGGGGGATTGTTCCATAGTGTTATGTGGGTGTGAGGAATAATGGCTTTTTCATTGGTGAGAATGAACCATTCTCCCTCTCTTAGTCTCTCGCCCTCTCTATCTCTCTCTCTGAGATTGAACTTCATTTGTTTTGTTGTGTTTGGATCCTAACTAATTCGTGTTGATTACACGCAATGTTATGGCATAATCTTAAAAACGAATATGTGTTTAACTTATTGTTGTTATGAAAATTCTATTGGTGATAAATTTAAGCTTATAAACATTTGTTTTTTCAAGTGTAATATCTAAGTTCAACTTTCGATTTGATTAGTCAACACGGAGTCCCTTACGACTTGTTCTCGAAATGTAAGTTTTGTAACGAACTTGTTTTATTTTTTAAAGTAACATGATCTATATATTGTTAGCTACTTATGTATTTTTTGAATTGCTTGTCAATGCTAGATGTCGAGCTCCCAATCTAAAAAGAGAAGTAGTTCCGCAGTGGAAGACTCGAGTGACATGGATACCGATATTCTAAGTGAGCACCAACCGAACGACTATATTGAAATTAAAGATGAGGAAGAGGCAAGTCAAAGAGCAACACAAAGTAAGAGTAAGGGGAAACAAGTTGCTAGAAAGTCTATTCAAAGGGTAGAGTGTTGGGAACATTTTGAAGAAAACAAAGAGAATGGCAAAAGAGTGGCCAATAAGTGCTAATATTGTGAAAAAATATATATGGTCGACCCTATTAAGAATGGAACGCAGAACTTGAAAGTGTCCTGAAAACCTGAATAATTAAAGCAAACAGACCCAAAGTCAGTTGGTCTTTGAAAAAGATCAAAATAATGAGGGCGAAGCTAGATTGAAGATATGGGTATTGAATCCTCATGAAGCAAGGGAGTTTATAGCTAAAATGATCATAATTGATGAGTTGCCCTTTAGGTTTGTTGAAAATGTGGGGTCTAGGCTCATGATGTCTGTTTGTTACCCTTCACTTAATATGCCTTCACGTACTACCATCGCAAGAGACATTTATCACATATATGTGGATGAAAGGATGAACTTGAAAGCATATCTTGCACATTCATGTCAAAGGGTGTGTGTGACAACTGACACTTGCACTTCACTTCAGCGGATTAACTAAATGGTTATAACTACTTACTTTATTGATAATGATTAGAAATTGCATAAGAAAACATTGAATTTTTGTGCCATTTTCAGTCATAAAGGTGATGATATTGCTCTTATTCTTGGAGGATTGAGGTTTAGTTTCTAAACTGTATACTATTACTGTTGATAATGTTGGGAGCAATAGCACTGCTTGTAATGCCCTTATTGGTGAGTTTAAGCGACATGGTCATTTTCTTTTCTCTAGTTGGGAATTCTTACATGTTAGGTGTATTGCTCACATACTTAATTTGATTGTGTGGGATGGGTTAAAGGTTGTTGGAAAGTTAGTTAAGCGTGTTCGAGTTGCTGTGAGATTTATTAGGCAATCTCCTAGTAGGCTACAACAAATTCAAGAATGTGCAATTGCAGAAAAAATTGAGAGCAAGGCTTCTTTATCTCTTGATGTTCCCACTAGATGGAACTCCACTTATAAGATGCTTAGCACTGCTTTAGTGTATGAGCATGCATTCACAAAGTATAGGAGACCCTTATTATAATGTGGAGTTAGCAAAAGATGATGATGCAGATAGGCCTCGTAGTTCTAATGTTTGGAAACAAGTTAAGCACTCGTTAGTTTTTTTGGAGTTTTTTTATAATGTGACTTTGCGTTTGTTTGGTACTTCATATGTAACATCCAACTTGCTTTTCTTTGAGATTGTGGTATTCATACTATGTTAAAACATTTGGAGCAAGTTGTTGAGACCATTGATGCTAATAATGAAGAAAGTGAGGAAATTGAGGAGAACGGATCTAGAGTCACAAACTTCAAAGAAATTGCCAAGAGAATGAGGATGAAATATGATAAGTATTATGGCACACCTGAGAAAATAAACCCTTTGGTGTATATTACTCCCATCTTTGATCCTAAGTACAAGTTGCCGGGTCTTGAAGTTTCTCTTTGTGACTTGTTTGGTGAAGTAAAAGGTAGTGCTATAGTTTTAAAAGTAAGAGAGAAATTAGAAGCATTGTTTGATGATTATTAGCAATAGTACAAGCCACTGACTTCTCAAAGTAGGCAAAGTAGTGGGACACAACCTGAAGTTGAGAAGGGTAATGTATCTAGTAGAGTTGTCTCTTATGCACAACAATTAAGAAAGAAGTTAAAGGGGTCAGATAGAGGAAGATGAATCATTAAAACAAAGTTGCAAAAGTAGCTAAATGAGGGACTTGAAGAGGATGAAGTAGGGGATGACGTCTTGGGATGGTGGAAAGTACATGGTCCTCGATATCCCGTGTTTGCCCATATGGCTCGTAATGTATTGGTTGTGCCTGCTTCTATGGTTGCATCAAAGTCGACATTCAGTGCCGGAGGACGTACTCTTGATTCATTTAGAACTTCTTTAACCCCAAAGGTAATTAATTTAATTAGAATATTTCTTTATATTGTATTATAAATTTATAACTTATTTTTCTGTTGTTAACTTATGTGTTTTGTTGGGTTGGATTGTGAAAAGATGCTCCAAGCTCTTATATGTGCGCAAGATTGGCTCAAGCCAAGAAATAGGTTAGATATAGATGACTACTTTGATGAATTACGGGACCTTGATAAGGGAAATGTTCAATTTTTCATTTTTTTCAATTTTGTTTATTTTGTATGTGATTAAATTTACATATTTACATGTTCCAGCTTTTAATTTTTGTTCTTTTTATTGTGTTTATTTTAAATCTTGGTAAATTGAGTCTTCAGAAGGGGAGCCTTGGAGTAACAGTAAGATTGTCTCCGTATGACTAAAAAGTTACGGGTTCGAGCCGTGGAATCAGTCACTAATAAAGTCAGGTTATGTTGCCTACAATTTAACCCTTGGGGTGCGGCCCTTTGCCGGACCCTGCGTGAACGCGGGATGCTTGTGCACCGGGCTGCCCTTTTTTTTGTGGTAAATTGAGTCTTAAGGACAATGTGATTGATATGGGTGATACTTTGAACGTTTAACATTGAGGTAATTTTGGTTCTTTTTATTGTACTTGTTTTACATTATATTGTTGTTATCATCATTATTTCTCTTTAGTCTATTAATTATTGGTTTGCATATTTACTAACTCAATCTTTTAGTTATTTTACATTAGGTTGAAGATTAAGCCACATTAGGTTGGAGATTGAGGCACTTTGACAGGAGAATATTTCATTAAGCACTTGAAACTTTGGTTATATAATTAACTTTTTTTAGATCAAGTGGGTATGTAATGAACTTTTAAGTTGGATTGGTTATGTGTTAAACTTTGTACTTTGGTAGTTGCTTTATCCCTTTAGATTTGTGTTGTCGATGAATTGGATTGGTAAGTTAGTTTGTGATTCATGGTTTGTGAAAGTTGAAATAAGTATGTCATAACATAAGTCATTTCTCCATAAAAAGCTTAGAATAATATAGAAGCTTAAGACATTTCTCTTATTCACGATATATGCATTCTAAAGTTAAGTTTTATACAAATCAACAATATAAACAAAAAGAAAATAGAGAAGTCGGTCCAAAGTCGGTCCAGTCCAGGTTAGCCATGTCCAGTCTCGGTCTGGACCAACTTTGGATCGACTTGGAAATACAGTATTTTGGATCTTCGGTCCAGGCTGGTCCGGTCTTGGATCGATGAACAACCCTAGTTGTGGGTGACTTCATATAAGAACAAAAAGGCCATATTTATGGCATGGGAGATGAAGCCATGAATATTAGGGCTTTTCCCTCTCAATGAGTTGGTATAGTTAATTTTAACACTATATTTTAGACATTGATGCTAAAGTTGAGCATGACGTAACCTTAGGACAAGCTTAGTTACTGTTGATAATGTGCGCTTCACATAAATGTTTTTTTAGTAGGTATAGGTTATGTGTTATTGCAAAAGGAGTAGAATGATCTAAGGGGTATGGTAACCAACTTGGGGGGTGAGCTCACTTCGCAAGCAGAAAATTATTGCATGCTTATGGAAAAATATAAGCAATTATAGGAATCCAACTAAATGCAAAGCCAAAGCAATAAAGGAGGAAATGCTAAGGGAGTAAATACGACTGAGCCAACAAATGATGGTCGAGCATCAATCAACAAATGCAAGTATTTTTCCAAATGGAAAAAGCTTCCGCTTGGGATGACAACAACCATTTATTAATCCTATACAAAATGATGACGATGAGAATGAGGATAAATAATATGATGATACTACCCTTGGAGATTAATTCCTGAGTTGCTTGGTTCTCCCCTGCCTATTCCATGAATATGTGCATTTGATTGAGGACAATGGTCTCTTGGTGTTGTTAAGTAAACCACCCTTTTTAGGAACTGTATATCTCTACAAACTTGATTTTGACTTGCGTTGCGATGAAACATTTAAAAACTAGGTCTGTCTGTGTGATATTTGGCTTGTTTGTCGCTTAGGAATTGTTGAGCGTGCTTTTCCAATGATGCATTGGTTTCGAATTGGTTGAAAATCCTCTTTGTAATTGTATGCAAAGAATTGAATGTATTGTACTAAGGGATAGTCGACAAAACAAAGATTTTATTTAAAAAATATAAAAAATACTGATGGAATGGCAACAAAAAATCCATCTTTACAATTTTTTTTAAAAAAATTGTAAATCACTTGAGATTGTCAGATCCCTTACCATATAGCAAAGAAATTTGTGTCTGCTGTTACTATTGGCGACAAATGTAAATTCTGTCACTAATGGGTGTGCCCATAGTTATTAAACGCCCATAGTAAAATGTATCACATGTTAAGTTTTAGACTTTGAGGGCCTGTATGTTTCTGCAAACTTGATTGTGACGAAACATTTGAAAACTATTTTTGGTTTGTATATGTGATATTTGGCTTGTTTGTGACTTGGGAACTATTGACAATGCTTTCCAAGGATGCATTGGTTTCAAATTGGTTGAAAATCCTGTTTAGTAATTGTATGCAAAGAATTGAATGTATTGTAATAGGGGATAATTGGCAAAACAAAGATTTTATTAAAAAAATATATAAAAATACTAATGATATGGCGACAACAAATCCATCTTTACAAATTTTTTTGTTAAAAAAAGTTGCAAATCACCGAAGATTGTTAGATCCCTCTCCATATAGTGACGGAATTTGGTTTGCCAATTTCGTCACTACTGGTGACAAATGTAAATTCCATCACTGATGGGTGTGCCTATAGTTATTAAATTCCCGATTCAGATTTTGTGATCCTACAATTCTACAATCCAAAAACACTCCACCGATCCAACTCCCACTAGAACCTTAAAGTCATTAGGATCTTACGATCCTAATTAAGGCCCCGTTCGGCAAAATTAGAGGTACAAGTTAAAGATAGCAGTTCAGGTAACAGATAACTATTTGGGCTGCGGATAACGTTTCTAATTTAACTGTTTGCAGATAGCTGTTTGGATGAGCAGTTGAAACTAATGTGTTCGGTAAATTTAACTGTTGGGTCAGCTGATAATTTCCAAAGATAAAGCTTCCATAGGATATTTTTTGGCAAAAAAATATGAAACTCTACTTTTGAATGTAAAATGTTAATACTATGCTTTTCAGAAATGCTATTTAAAATGCTAAATGCTACTTGAAATGCTAATTAAAATACTATGTTACTGAACACTAAAATTTACCTAATGAGTGTATTGGATTAGTCAAAACACCAAACACTATCCAAAATGCTATTGCCGAACACGCCCTAAGTTCAAAAAACATATGATAGGATCATAATACGATTCTATGATCGTGCAATTTGATCCACGATCCTAAATAAATGTCATAAAGTGCTCATACTTAATTATAATCAAGAAATTGTTCGAATGAGATATATTTTGTATTAAAATTACCCACAAAACATAGTTCAATTGAATTTCTAGGAATTTTGTAGAAGTTTACTAAGATTTTTTTTGCTTGTGATAATAATTGTCACTATTCCAAACAAATATTAGAATCTTACGATTCTCGATTCGATTTTACAATTCCGATTCTAAGGGACCCCCCATCGATTCTAATTAGAATCCTGATTCTAACAAATTTGGGTGCGCCTTTCTCTCCTGCCATTACTTTGACGTTCGTCGTCTGTTTCGTCGCTAGGTGACGACTAAATTGTCCAATCCTGTCGCAAGATCCTCAGCGACTCAACTGTTTCGTAGCCATTTTCATCGTTGATTTAAGAATTCCGTCAATGAGTGAGCTTTTTCCATTGCTAATTCCGTCACTAAATGACCTTTTTTTGTAGTGTGGTTGCCTAAATACTGTGGAGTTATGGAAGGTTGACTTTCATTTTCCATCAAAATTTCTTCTTGATAGGAAAATTATAGTGTTTAAAATTTAATTATTTTCTCAAATTTTCTGGAAAAATTTTCATACTACAAATATTCAAATAAGTCATTTTTCAAAAATGTTTTTCCCGTCGAACCATGTGAGGTCTGGACATAGCCTCTGTCTTTAGTGTAGGTCCCTGATTGACCCTTAAAATTTGCTAGAAAAAGAAAATATTGTATGAAGTGAGCCTTACTCATGTTTCCCTATTTTATTTTTCTTTATTTTTTTATATTGCCTATGAGGCCTATGAATCTAACCCAAAAAATTGAACCACAGGGTCTACCTGACTAATAGCAGTAGCTATATCGTCCACCCGGTTGTACAAATTCATTTGTACAATCGGCCCCACTAATGCACTAAGTTTTCACCACGTAATCCATGCAAACCGCTTTTTTAATAAATAAAAAAAACAAAAACATCAAAGGTGCACAACCGTTGAATTCAAGCTTCACCCCATGAACTTCCCTGTGTTCTCTCTCCACGAACTTCACATATTCTCACTCCATTTTGCGAATTTTGTAGCAGTTCATCAACAATTCTAGCCAAAATCTCTTCCATAAACATTGAAAGAAGCACTTCGATGTAAGTTTTACCAACATACGCAATTTATTTTCATGTTCGAACACACTAACATTACTAATTACATTCTATGTTTTCAGCAAACAAAGTTTTTACTAATCGCATTTATGCAATGTTTTCAGATGGAACCTCAACATTCAGAAGCAAGCACGAAGAGATCTGGAAATGATGAATCACTAATCTCTCACGAAAGATATGTCACAAAAACAAAACCTAAAATTAATAAGTCAGGCAGTATAAACAGCGACCAGTTATTAACCTGTATATTTCGTTTTAGTGAGCCATGACTTCATATTGGTGAGCTGTGACTTCCGTTTAGTGAGCCATTGCCTTGTGTTAGTGACTTGAGCAAATACGTGAACTAGTGAGCCAGAACTTGATTTTAGTGACCCATGGCTCCCTGTTGGTGAGCTATGACTTCCGTTTAATGAGCCATTACTTTATACTAGTGACTTGAGTAAATACATGCACTCGTGAGCAAGAACTTGATTTTAGTGAGCCATGGCTTCATGTTGGTGAGCTATGACTTCTGTTTAGTGAGCCATTGCTTTTTCTTAATGGCTTGAGCATACACTTGCACTAGTGAGCCAGACCTTGGGTTTAGTGAGCCGTGCCTTCATGTTGGTGAGCTATGACTTCCGTTTAGTGAGCCATTACTTTGTGTTTGTGACTTGAGCATACACTTGCACTAGTGAGCCAAACCTTGGGTTTAGTGAGCCATGCCTTCATATTGGTGACCTATGACTTCCGTTTAGTGAGCCATTACTTTGTGTTTATGACTTGAGCATATACATGATGTGGTCAGCTGTGCCTCATATTGTACTGAGTCAGTACTTGATTTTAGTGAGCCATGGCTTTGTGTTGATGAGCTATGACTTGCCTGTAGTGAGCCATTACTTTGTATTACTGACCTAATTAGATTCATGAAGTAGTGAGCCAGCTCTTGATTTCAGTGAGCCATGGCTTTTTGCTCGTGAGCTATGAGTTGTGTGTAGTGAGCCAGAACTTGATTTTGGTCACTTGGCCATACCATGTCTATATTTTAGTGAGTTGTATGTTATAACCTGTGCATATGCATGCTGTACTGAGTTGTGTTTTATATTCTAGTGAGTCATTAGCTAAATATAGTGAGTCATGACTTGAATTTGGTGAGTTGATTATTATGTACCTTATGTTCTGCTGAGACATTACTTCAATTTAGTGAGCTATATCTTTTATACTATAGTATTAACATTACATATAATCCTCTTCCATAGATCAAAAATAGAGACTTCAACACATGAGGATATAATCATGGGGGCTATCAGACACATATCCTTTGATCCAACCACCCACAGGTAATCACATTTTCAATATATATCCAAACCGTGCCTCATATAGTACACTTCATTTTCTATGCCTCATATAATCATGGGGGTTATCAGAGACATATCCTCTTTGCCTTTTGAAGCATCACCAGCATTATCATCAACATCAACAACAGAATCGTGTAATGCAGATTAGAAGAATGAAGTATTATTGGCAAAGGTAACATCATTTTTGTGGCGAGCTATATGCTACAGTTGGTGAGTACAAGCTAGAAAATAGTGAGCCAAATGCTTTTTCTAGTGAGCCATAAATGCTCCGAAGTACAGATGAAAATATTTTTCATAGTGAGCTATATAGCCTATACTAATTACAGTGAGCTATTGCTTTCCATATTAGCCACGTCATTCATTATGAAAATTACATTTAGTGATCACATTATCACTCCTAATATTCATGAGCTAAATATATATCTTCAGTGAGCCAAGAACTATGCTTAGTGAGCACATGACTAATTCCAATGAGCTACATATATTTTGCACAGTGAGCTATACTGATGATAATGAGCTGAATGTTTTTTGTTAGTGAGCAAACAAATACATGTAGTGAGCACATCATTCATCATAGTGAGCTATTATTTACCCCACAAAATTCAACATTTAGTAAACACAGAAACAATCTATGGTTCATCAGTACATGCTGAAACCATAGTGAGTTGAATGTTTTTTGTTAGTGAGCAGACGAATAGATATAGTGAGCATAACACTTATTATGGTGAGTTATATGTCTCATATTATAGAGAAATTTTCTAAAACATAATCATGTATATTCAAAAATTACACCAAATAAAACATGCTCTAAGATCTACACTAACTGCTGAAAATCCAGAACAACTAAAAAACACACAAAAACTTACATATTCAAACTAGAACAAAAAAAACAGAGATCGAAAAACAACAACGAATTTGACGAACACTGCGCGTTTGATAAATCTTTATTGTCAACAGAGATGTTAAGATCAAATCCAGCCATGGAATAGTTGCTAAAAACTACAGGAACCGATCAAACACTCTGAAAATAGAGAATTCGGCAAAACGAAGATAGCAGTAGGCCAATTTATGCAGAACACTAATTCGAAATAAACGAATAACACGAAATCAGCAGCCATAGCGAATTCAAATCAGAACATAACGATTAAACGCTTAAGATTCATCAATTATATTGAGTAGCAATACATCAATGTTTTCTGGAAAACTGAACACTCAAACGTTTGATCAGCGAAGAATGAACAGTTTCTCTCTTTTTAAAAAAAAAAAACACTATTAGAATAAATTACAACCGCTAAGTGGGTCCGGGTGGACAATTGAGATGTCCACCCGGTTGTACATAATAATTTACGCACTAATAGGCTCATCGGCGGAGAAGAAGGCCTACAAAAGTTTACTTATCACTGGTCACTTCACCACCGCAACACTACACAGCATGGTGGTTTGAGCTGTTAAAGCATTTATAGTCTACAGCTTGATGAGCCCTCCAGCTCAAATCAGCAATGCTTAGTTAAGCTCGGTTTGACCAAAATTAGCTATGACTCGATCAGCTTAGCATGGATGCTTTCACTATAGTAAAAACTGTCTTTCTCCACATTTAAAATTGTATTTGCCCACGGATATATGTGTAGCAAGTATTCTTCACTGCACTTAAGCTAAGCGTGCCGATGGAAAGAGTGGGGAAATATTCCCCGCACTTGATATCCGCGGCAAGGGTTACGTTTCCCACACTTATAAGCGTGGGGAATGATGTCTTTCCCCACTGATGTATATGTGGGTATTGTGTTGCACATATAAGTGTGGGGAAATTTAGCTCATTGTGAACATCTACGCTCTTTGTTACTGCTGTTATAAGTGTTGCAACTTGAACCTATTCAACTAACTTTTAAACAACTAACTAACTTTTGAATGAATTCGTGAATATTTTGGCGAGAACTTTTTTAACAACTTTTGCCGCCTTCAATAATTTTTCAATTTTTGGTAATAATATAAACCTTCATAAATTAAGATTTTTGAGCATTGTAGCATATATATATATATATATATATATATAAAAGCTATAAAATTACAAAAATAATACGACAAAATTATAATAATTATTGGAATAATTGTTGCTATCAAGAATTCACAAGTACTGTGACAGTAAAATAGAAATGAAGTATCTCGGATGCATCCTAAGAGTGAAAATATGTTCTAAGAATGTGACATAAATACATAGCCAATAAGCAAGAGTTTCTCAACTAAAATCCATGTGTAGCATCTAAAATGGGAGAGGGGAATCAAGGGCCAACATTTCCTCCATTTCTTGTCCCTTCTCGTTGCACATTTCCCTTGGTTGTGACCTAAAAATACCAAATCAATCCATTAGAATAAATATCATTCCACATTATAGAAATTGAAGCAAACATCAATCATCTTGAAAATAAAAGACATTGTTATACTGCAGAAAGAAGTGATAAACTTACAAATGTAATTTCGTCCAATTTTTCTCGAAGCACCATATCTAACATATTTGGTTCAGCCTTACGTTTGCAAATTCCCATTGCCTAGAAGGAAGATGAAAATAAAAAATTACAACTTAGAAAAAAAAAACATGAGTTCCGTGATCTCTAAAGAACGATATTAGAGAAAAATAATTTAAAAAATGATAACAAATAATTAAAACTTCGAAAAAAAATATTGCAATTTGTACCACTCCCGCTAGGTAGAAAACAATGAGTTCCTTCTTCTCTGAAGAACGATATTGGTGCACCTCCTTAGGATGATTTCTCACGACAGTATCAACCAATATGTCTACTTGAGCACGACTCAACTAGAATCAAAATATGTAACAATGTATGAGATACCACGACACAAGCATACCAATATGAATGTTACATGATTTCAAAGTAAATATAAATCTTCTTACTGAAGTTAAACAATTTTTTTCATGTCGTGTTGCAATTCCATGCTCAACAGCTGCCTTTTGAAGCATATGTGAAGATATAACAGGAGTGATTTTGACTTGATTGTCCATTCCCACAAAAGTTCTCTAATGACAGACACAAAATAAATAAATGCATAACCAACTGAACATATACTTTATGTTAAAGAAAACATAATGTTTGATTGATATATGTACCTTCTGATTTTCTGCATTGCTATGCAATGATGGTTTGCAACCCTTTATTAAAGTGCCTCTTGAGGTAGGATTCACTTTTGTTAAAAGTTCCACATGAGAGCGACCGCCATCATGATTAAAAGCAATATGTGTTGATGGTTGAGCATTAGGTATGACACCAACATTATTAAGAAGTGTGGAACTACGTTGGACAGGATTAGGTCGCTTGTTGCCATGGTTAAGAGATTCAGTTCTGATGTTACCATGTGATTGCTTGGACAATGACTAGGAATATGAAAAAAAAAACAATTAAAAGGCAAAAATGAACGAGTTTAACCACCAGAACATTTTTTTGCTTCCGATGAATAACAGTTTAATTATATATCATTTGTACTTACTGGTGTCTTTCCTGATTGCTTTTGGTGACCACCTTGCATTGAGTCAATATGCTTAGATAGCCTTGTGCTTCTTTGGGTCTCATGCCCTACAAGCAATTAGCATGGAAATATAATCAAGTACTAAAATGAAATATAACATAACTTACAAACATATAATCTTTCACTACCTAGGACATTAGAGATAGAGAAGGCATCCCCAGATTTGGGTGAATCATTGCTTCTATCCAGATCAACAGGCGTGTCAGGCCTTGAACCTTTTTGAGATCCATCGCATATAGGTGAATCTTGGCCTTTGTTTTTATCACATGGTTGGGCATTCCTTGAAACTTCTTGGGAACTTGTACTCTATATGAATAGTAAGGATTAAAATTTAAGAAAAGATTAACGAGCATGTATTACAACTAATAACCCAAGCAATGTAGCAGACGACACTACAAGCAATGTAGCAGCACACATAGCCCTACCCGTCAGCTAGAAATGTTAGCAATTCCTAAAATTTCTGGAACTAAACGGACAGCATTTCGTCTAAAATCTGACTATAACCTAGGCTTAAAGTCTTACATTAGGTATCTGCAATAGAGAAAAACAAGAAAAAATATTCCAATAACTCAACGGCCACAAGCCGGAGCTCACAACTCAACAGGTCACACACCCGGAGTACACAACAAAAGCATTTTCATAAAAGAATATACAACGCATAGATTACAACCAATAACCCAAAAAACGATTAACGAGCATGTATTACAACTAATAACCCAAAAAAACTAATAAACAATTGTGCAAACTGAGAGCATAAGAAAAGCGAAACAAAATAACGAAAAAAGAAGCAGACGACACCACAAGCAATGTAGCAGCACACACAGCCCTACCCCTCAGCTAGAAATGTTAGCAATTCCTAAAATTTCTGGAACTAAACGAACAACATTTCGTCTAAAACCTGACCATAGTATCTGGCAATAGAGAAAAACAAAGAAAAACACTCCAATAACTCAACGGCCACACGCCAGAGCTCACAACTCAACAGGTCACACACCCGGAGTACACAACAAAAGAATTTACATAAAAGAATACACAACGCACGAATTACACATTCGTGGCCAAACGACTTACTAAATGATGCGGAGTGGCTAAAGCTTGTGCACCAACTTTCGCATTCAGCACTTCTAGGTGTTTCTCCAAGGTTTGCACTTTGTTTAGAAGTTTCAACATAATCGGTGATTCAGCCAGGTAACGTAGATTACGTAAATCTCTTGCAGATACTCCACGACCCAATCCCCACACTTTTCCCTTCGTTTCAGGACCCATTAGTTTTTGATAGGCGATGTTCTCCACTTGCTTGGTTGACTCTGAGAAGAAACCTTCATCGGACCCTGTCTTTTGCTTGATAATATTCTTTGCTGAATCCTAACTCACAACAAAAATGTAACTTTAGACATCCATCAATCCTTCAATGCATGTAAATGATAATATAAACTTAAACATATATAATTACCACAAATTGTTGGGTGATGGGATCGTGAAAGGTCTTATCTTTCTTATTCTGATGAGTCTCTATGAACCATTCGATTGGACCAGGCTCTCGATTGTGTTTCCTTTCCTAAAGCTAGAACATAACTATGTCAATTTAAATGAACAATAGCAGCACATGTTTTACGCATGCCTGTTGATAATGCCATCATAAGAAACGCAACACTTAGCCAACTCACAAACTTTTCATGCAAAATAGCAAAACTCTGTGAGCCAGCGGTGTGAGGATGTAATTCCTTTCCCCTTGCTCTCTTCCCAATCTCAGAGTATTTCTAAAAAATATATATATATATGTTACAATTCATATTCCAAACTAAAGTTATTATCACGTATGTAGACTATTAGAGTGTAGTAGCTAACCTGAAACTTCTCTGAAAAACATAAGTCTACAAATCCGAACCACATTGTATCACCTACTCCACAAGGACGCTTCAGACCTGTAGTATTTCCTGATTCAGCTGTTGGTAAAGCGTACAACTCTTCCTTGGTTGTACCTTCCTTAATGTATTTCATTCGCAGATAACGTTTGTATCCTCTTACCCTCTCCCCAATAGCGCTCGGAACTTTTTCGTCAACAGACTGAGTGGCTGGCATCACAAACTTCTTCTGCATTTATTCAGTGTAAGAAAATAATGAAGTGTGTAAGTTAAGTTTGACAAGTACAACAACTAGAAGTAAAAACAAAAGAACCTCATCCTTATATAATTTATAATTCGATCCTTAAACAAAGAAGGTACAAGTCGCCACTCCTTGTAGTTTAAAGGACAGAAACGAGGGCGATTCACCACATCAGCAAGGAATCGGTTGAACACGCTTCCTGCTTTTTTTACTGGCTGTAAAAACTTGTTCAAAGGCACCAAAATTCTACTCGAAACATCCAAGCCATGCACCACTTTTACAGTGATTCGCCCTCTAAGCTTGCTTACAATTCTTTGTCCATCTATCAAATGGAATCAAATGACGTTAAAGATAAAGCATAGCAATTCATCGTAGCTAGTATTCTTCTTATAATTTTAAGAAAATAAATAATCTTTACGATGTTCAATATCACTATTGCATAATGTCATAGATTAAAACTGTGGGTCGAAATCAAGTCATGATAAGTATACAACCAGCTTTTTCACCATTTATTAATGTAATAGTGTTACTTACCAATAACAAGCACTTCAGCATCATCATTAAATCCTTCTGGGACAGGCACAAGGGATGGATCTAAATCCATAAGAGGATAACTGTTTTTGTCATTCTCATCGAGCACCTCATTGGCACTATCGTCATCACCATCAGCGTCATCTACAAGTAGCTTGTCTGCTGCTGCGGTTTCATTTTGCAGGGAATTCTGATACTCAGCAAACGTACACCGTGAACGAAACATGACTCCTTATATTTGGACTTGAATTTGAAGCTCACATTATTTCAAAATTTTTAACATAACAAACTTTTAAAATGAAAACTAGAAGCAATATCAATGCTTTACACAATTTATTGTAATCATAAGCATGATTTTTAAACCCGACAAATGCAATGCAGAGTCAAAATCATTATATTGAAGATAACGTCTCTAGTGATACAAAAACAAAAGGAGATTCAATAACAACAAAACTCTAACAAGAACTGGTTCATATTTCACGACTCTCCAACTACATTGGCCCAATACGTCGGATCTCTAAATTCATCATCCTTTCTGATGTCAGCAGGCATGCACTCAGGGTAGAGCTCATCATCAACTTGCAATGGTCCTAGATGATATGTGTCCCTCGGCTTTACTTTAACAACATGCTCCCAACCCTTATCTTTCTCATCTTGTTGTGCCTAAGATGAAAAGATATATGGATCATCCTTTAAAGCGCCTCCCTCATGTATTTTGTGTGAGAAGTTTACGAGAGTGAACCCTCTTTTGTCTCTCTTTAGACCCCTGGAGTTTACGTTCACCCAATCACAATGAAATAGTACCACCTTACACTCCGAATAGTAATCTAACTCAATGATGCCATTGATTTTTCCAAAATAGGTTTTTCCCTTAGCTTCTACCATGACCTCAAAATTTTGAGTTTTCTTTGCCTTATCTCTCTTTTGAGTATGGAATCGATATCCATTGATAACAAATGCATTCATTCGCTTCACAATTGGGTTAGGCCCACCAGCGACAGCCCTAAACAACCTTAATTCTTGATCATCGAATTCTTTGTTGGATACCTAAGGTGTAAATATTAAAAATAATTAGTCCAAAATGGATATAGCACAATGCTAAATGAAAACACATTAGTTATCAAGGTGAATTTACCCTTTCTTGGATCCACCGAGGAAATTCCTCAAGCAGCCACTTTTGCTTAAGTCTATCACTTGCCACGTGAGGATAAGATGTCATACGCTCGTTCAAAAATACCCTATAAGTGGTCATATTAGTTTAATATGTCTGGTTAGTAAATAATATTTTTAGGAGCAATTAGTGACTTCTACTGACCTATGATATTCATCAATGCCGTCAAGGTGTAAAAGTACATATCTTTGAGCTTGCAGAAGGCTTAATTGAGAAATTTCAACCATTTGCACCATTCCTTTGGGTTGACCAGCAGTACCAAATAAATAGACTCCCTCATTAGGGTTACTACCATCATTCCATTGCGGTCGAGTAAAAACTGTTTCCACCCCATTAAAGTACCTTGAACAGAAAGTTATACACTCATGTGCAATGTACCCTTCCGCTATTGAACCTTCGGGCTATGCCCTATTATGTACAAGACCTTTTAGGGATGCCAGAAACCTACATAGGTCAAAGTAAAACTAGTATAATACAACTATCATTATACAAATACTTAGAAAAAATAATAGAAAAAATATATATTCTAACCTTTCAATGGGGTACATCCATCTATAAAAGATAGGTCCTTCGAGCTTTGCTTCCTCAATTAAGTGTATAAGCAAGTGCACCATAATTGTAAAAAAGCTAGGAGGGAATGTTTTCTCCATTTTACACAGTGTTATAACAATATTAACTCCGATATCATCCAATTTCTCAACCGACAATTCCTTCACACATAATTCCTTGAAAAATGCTGATAATGCACATACAAGATCCACAACATCAAAATCTTTTGCTGCTCTTAGGGCAATGGGGAGAAAATCTTGCATCAATATATGACAATCATGGCTTTTCAGATTGAATAACTTACGCTTCTTCAAATTGATACATCGAGATATATTACTCGCATACCCATTTGGGACTCTTATATGTTTCAAGACAGCTAGTAAACGTGTCTTTTCATCAGATGACAAAGTGTAAGGAGCATTAGGTATTTCATATTTTCCATTTGTTCGTTGAATAGGATGAAGCTCTGGTCGTATTTTCATCACCTGTAGGTCTTGACGTGCTTTCAAGTTATCTTTAGATTTTCCCTCAAGATTCAATAAGGTACCCAAAAAGTTATCACATATATTCTTCTCAATATGCATTACATCTAAATTATGGCGAAGAGGATTATTCTCCCAGTATGGCAAATCAAAGAAAATGTTCCTCTTCTTCCATATTTGGTCCTCATCCTTTTCATCTATACCGACATTTTCAGTTTCACCTTTACCATATGGAAATCTTGACCCCTATAACTGTATCAGAATATCACTACCAGTACAAGGTTTAGGAGCAAGACCAAGCTCAACATTTCCATCGAATCCAACATCGTCAAAACGAAATGGATGATTTTCAGGAAGCCATCTCCTATGGCCCATGTAGCAAAATTTACGTCCATTCTCCAACCACATGGAATGTGTATCTCTAGCACAAGATGGACACGTAAAACGACCCTTAGTGCTCCATCCAGATAAGTTTGCGTACGCAGGAAAATCACTAGTAGTAGAATGAAGAACCCCACGCAGTTTAAACTTTGTCTTTGAGTATGCATCAAATGCATCTACCCCGTCCCACAACTGTAACAATTCTTTAATTAGAGGTTGAATGTAGACATCAATGTCCATACCGGGAGCCTTTTCCCCGGGAATGATCATGGATAGAATGATAGAAGATTGTTTCATACAAAGCCATGAGGGTAGATTATATGGAATTAAAAGCACAAGCCAAGTACTATGTGTGGTACTCATTACACGAAAAGGGTTAAATCCATCCGTAGCAAGTCCTAACCGGACATTGCGAGGATCAGAAGCAAAATGAGAATTCTGTTCATCAAAGTCTTTCCATGCTTTTGCGTCTGCTGGATGCCTAAGGAGTCCATCTTTAACCCTCTCTTTATGGTGCCAAAGCATATCTTCTGCTATTTTAGAGGATTTATACATCCTAAGTAACCTTGGTATAAGAGGGAAGTAATGCAAAACCTTATTTGCCACTTTCTTATCCTTGTCCTTCCATCGGGAAACATGACATTTGTCACACTCATCTTGGTTTTCCCTCCCATCCCAGTACAGGATACAATCGTTAGGACAAGCATGGATCTTTTCATAGCTAAGCCCTAAATCCTTTTTCAATTGCTTACATTTACTCCAAGATGATGGAAGCGAATTAACTTGGGGGAAAACAGTTACTATGAGTTGAAGCAACATATCAAATGACTTAACAGACCAACCATACATGGATTTCAAATGAAATAAGTGCAAAATGAAAGATAGTTTTGAAAAACTCGATCCTGGATATAGTTCCTGCTCAGCTTGCTCTACTAGCCTTCTATACCTAACATCTTCATTGTTCTCTCCCTCATTCATTTCATTGTTGCACATAAATTCATCAACAAACTGATCATCTACCCCCAACATTGGATCTCCAATGTCCCATATGTTGTTAGCAGCACTATTTTCAATGTTTCCTACATTACGTATCCCAAAGATATCATTCAACAATCCAGTAGTGTCCACATTACCTTCAAAGCTAGCTTCAACACTAGCATCATTATGGCTTACATTTTGAGGTACTGAAGTAGATTGCACAGAAAATAATTCCCCATGATGCACCCATTCTGTGTAGCTAGGCCAAAATCCATAAAACTTGAGATGGTATGCCACTTCATCTCTATTAAACCAACGATTGCGCCCAATCTTGCACCGATTACAAGGGAAAATGATTACCTTACTATCCCCAGCATTGGAGAAAGCAAAATCTAAGAATGATTCAACTCCTTTAATATATTCAGTTGATGTCCTATTCACATTAATCCAACTTTTATCCATTTAAAAGAGTGGTAGGACCTAAAAAAAAGCATGATTAATTAGTAACATACAAAAGTGAACTATAACCCTCTTCATTCACACAAACCCCATAAGGAAAAAATTAAAACGAGATGTGTAATAAAGATCTTAAACACAACCTGACTATGCAAAAATACATTAAACCATAGTTGAAAAAATAATAAAATTCCATAACATACAAAGACAACCTAAAAAGTTATGTTTTTAATTTTTATTTTCAGTTTTAAGGGTTTTATTTCGTCTGAAAAACTATATTTTACCAGCTGGGTGTTTTTATTATTTGTTTGCGTATTTAGTTTATAGTAGTTAATTAGTTTTCAAATTTATGAACTCTTGATAGTGAGACAAGGAATGAGGCAGAAGATCAATTAACATCAAAATATGGATAAAAGAGATTTAAGAAGGAAAGTAATAGGGCATGTTTTTAATCCGACATTTTGCTCAGTAAACTAGACGTATAATACTCAGCTCATAGAACACATATGAATGGTTGAAGTTCCCTAGTCTATATAGGGAAGGTTGCCCATTATATAGCTAGATAGCTAATAATAATTATCACAAAATGCATGTAGTTCAATCCATCCAATGAACCTTGGATAGCTTCTCCCATACCAAAGTACAAGCCTTCATAATAAAATTAGGGAATTTAGCTGCTTCAAATGCCTCAAGTACAGAAAAATTTCATCTTTAATGTTTTCTGTCAGTATAATATACTATTAATATGACTTAGAACAATGTACTAAAGATCATGCTCAAAACATGTAGATACTCTTATGTTAGAATGCCCCCTTTTGCAGACCTAGCATGGTGGTCTCGCTTTATAAAAGCATGTCTCCAATACAGGGATGCACACTATATGAGTTGCCCTTGGACTGACAGCACACAATGCAAGTGTTTGCTTTCTAGTGTCAAAGAATCAGATTGAATTACTCATTCTTTCCTTTAAAATTTATTCAAAAAAAAGAGAATAAGAAAAAAGAGAGAGGGTTCACCATTATAGTTTCACTAAAATTATAATAGTAATCACGTATTTCATGCTTGTCAAGACAGTGAGTTCCTGCTACATACATATTACAAGTAAAAAGATTATTTGTCTGCCATTTTATCTAATGGGTAAAGAAAATAAAACGAACTGGTTTTGATAATGCAAATGAAACTCATTCAGGATTATAGACAGCAAAATCTGAATGCCTACAAACTAAAGCTCAGACCATCAGGAACATGTTTGCAATGACCTACAAAAATCTCATCAACGCAGCAGGTTCCCTGTAGCTTCCCTGCTTGATACAGGTGAGGAACAGCAAAAAGCAAGAGAAACAGGGTAATGGTCATCTCTTAGAGTTAGAGTTCGATACCCCTAATGTATAATTGGTGATTCAATAGTAAAATTATTAAAGGGCTTCAAAAGAAAATAAGGACAGTTACCATTACTCTTATTCTCCAGCTGATTCAATCCTAGTATCCCAATCCCACAAATAAATGAACCCACGCAGCTACAAACCTTTAAAAACACTGCCATGATCCCCAACTAAACAAGAGATGTTACATGAAGCTAAGGTCATGGATATTCAGCAAATTATTTCATGGCAGGGAGACCAAACGCAAAACCCAACGACAACAATACAGAGTTCAATTGAAGCAATTTCAAAGGCACACAATACAATCCCTAATTTTCAATATCAGACCACAAAATTCAGATAATGAGAGAAAGGGGATGATGATACCAACTCTAGATTAAGCGAATGGCCGGATTTCTTGCCGCCGGAAGCCAGGAGACGCCGGACTTTCAAGCTTTGGTAGCCCACGAATATCAATTTCAGGGCACACAATTCAACCTTCGATCGGAATTCAGATAAGGAGACGCCGGAATTTCAAGCCCACGACTCAAACTCCACCACGTGACCGCCGGAACCTCGCCGCCGATCACCACCGACCAGAGCAGACCAGATGCTGAAGAACTCGGTAGGGTTAAACTGGAGAAGGAAGCAGAGGGTTGCGCGGGAGTGATTGAGGGCCTGAGATCGAGTTTTGATTTCGATTCTAAGCTATTTTTTTTATTTTTTTTTATTTAATTTGGTGGTTTATTTAAGGAAAAATACAATTCCAATTGTTTTTTTATTTTTTTTTATTTTATTTTGGCGGTTTAATTAAAGAAAAAACACAATTTAAAAAAATTAAATAAATTGGCTTCCACACTTAATATCTGTGCTAATTGTTTCATATTTACGATAGGTAATTCCCCACACTTAATATGTGTGGGCATACATTATTATCTTACTACCACCCTTATAAGCGTGGTTATATTTATCCGCACTTATTATGTGTGGGGATAGTACTGGGTACTTATTTTCCTGCTACGTTTACTCAAGTGTGGTTAAATAAGTGTGGAGAAAGACAGTTTTTCCTGTAGTGCTTATTAAACAAAGCTGAATATATTGGGATTCAATTCGGCTTGACTCGACTTATTTATTCATTTTTTTGTGGAAGATAGTTCATTTTCATGGCTATGCTTGCCCATGGTATTTAAGTGTGCAAAGTTCAAAAGATTTTGCTTTGTCTTACAAGCTATTAGCATTATTTTTAAAATCTTTCATTTAATTTCGAGTGGAGTGATCTAGAGATCCGAATCATATAATAAATGGTGCAGAAGCTCAAGTTTAACTACGCTAAAAGTTAATTCAGTTGCAATGCAGCTTGAAGTCATCTACTTAAAATAAATAAATAAATAAATAAAGAAGTTGCTCATTAATTTGCCACCTTTTCTTTTATAGTTAAATGTATCACCTGTTAGGTTTTATTAATAGTTTGCACTAGCCTTTAATCCGTGCTACGCACGGATTATTTTAAAATTTTTGCTAAAATATTGAAAGAAATATTATAATTAATCTTATGATTTAAATTTTTAGAAATAATAATATTAACATATTCGTAATTTCTTTCTTTTTTCGTTCATTGAAGTAGTTGGAAAGACATTATTCATTATGATGACTTTAAATCATATATATGTTGTTGAAATTTTTATTTTTAAATCAAATCTTAATAAAATACTTAACATGACACGTTTCGTAACCATAGCGTTTGAACTCACTTATATATATATATATATATATATATATATATGAGGTGCAGAAATATATAAATGAGAAGTATTGCATGTTTACGAAACTTGCAGTCTAAACATGTACATATAAATTTGGACCCATTATAATTATACGTACTACGAACTGAACTGACACCAAATTAACAAAAAGTCACACTTAGGACGTGTAGAAGCCAAAATAGAAGAACAAATACAAAGAACACGTCCCCATCCCTCCTTTCCGTCATATCTACCTCACCCGGGGAAAACGGTTCTCGAAGAGGACCTTTCCATCGATTTTCATGTGTTTTTCTCATAGGAGAAAACACCCCTTTGTACCGATCCTCTGCTGAAAACAATGTCTTTTAACTTGTCTATTCTGGATTCAAATATCACATGTGCACACCTGAACTACCGTCTATGAGATAACTCATCCTCCAATTTTTTTCAAGTGCACAAAGTGTTCAGATTCAGGTATTACTAGACCTCGATCGCTTGAGCCACCCGTAAATAAATGAAAAAGAAAAAAAAAAAACAATGTGCCCAACAGGAAGAGATGGCGTTACGTGTTATTAGGAGTGCTTCCTTGATGGCAATTTTACAGGCACAGTAGGAAGAGAAGGCACCTTATCAGCAAATGGAACTCAGAGCTATCAGGCAAGCAATAACAAAATCATACAAGAACTATGTCACTTGAAACTCCGGACTCATAATTAAAAGTCTATGGTAAATTCTTTTCATAATGTTTGACACGATGCTGCGAAAAAGCTCCCCTTTATTTGACGTCAAAAATTAATGTAAAGTTGCTAAAATTTGAACTTGATATAACTCGTTCAAATTGACTATGATATTATATGTGAGAACCATTTTAATTAAGTCGATTGGTGATTGAAGACACATAAGCACTCTTTTGATAAGGAACTTTTTGGGCCAAAAAGAGCTTTTAGGAGGTATTAGTTGGTTGACCTTCATCGAAAAGCTCTTTGAATTGTTCAGTTAAGTAGCTTTTAGTATTAGCTTTTTGGGTGTGTAAAAAGCTAAAAAGCTCTTTGGATGAGCTTTTTGCCAGAGTTTTTTATTTTTATTTAATATCAAAATTATCATATCACCCTTTTCTTTTTGTCAAAATTGCATTTAGTGTTATTTAAAACAAACACTCTGCTCTTTTGCCAATATAATACTCATCCGTTCGTTTTGATTGTTCTACCTTCTTTCTCTTCTCCACTCTCTTCCTCCCTCAGCTCAACAACTCAAAGAAGGTGACAATCCTTGAGGATTTGCATCCAAGAAGTTAATGATTTTAATTTAAATATTTTCTTCAATTTAATAAGCAATGTAGGTTTAAACTTTGAGATGTACAATGTTCTAAATATTATTATGTCATATAAATTTCAATTATTACTGAAAAAGAAATTAAATCAATGTCAAACAAAAATATTATAATAATAAATATTAAATATGGGTGAAGACCTAAATGTAGTTCTATATATTTCATAAATCGCAATTTATAATTCATTATTCATTTGGAAAAAAAATAAACATGCAACAAAAACAGTTGTATTGTTAAAAAAATGGAATCATGTTATGGGTATAAGTTGAATTTTATGAAGTAATATTGTTAGAAATAGCTAATTTATCATATATTTTTTTCAAAAATAACTTATGTAATTAGTTAAGTCAAATAACTTGTACAATTAGTTAACAGCTAATAAATCATACAATCAACTAGCAATTGAAATCTAATAACGAATTGTCATATACAGGGGCGGAGCCAGGATTCAAAGTAAGAGGGGCCGAGATTAATAATACACAAATTTGCCTAAAGTCAATAAATTTAACATAAATAAACAAACAACAACCAACAAATTACTCAAATTCTAATTTCTAAATTCTCAATCAAAAAAGACAAAACCTCATTTTTTAATTGATGAGTAAATCTCTAAATTAACCACTTATTCAACACAAATTCAATAAAAATTAGTAAACTAAACATAAACAAGGAAGCAATTACAAACAAAATTAGTCCAACTTTAAATCTTCAACCAAGAACAACCAAGAAGACAATTAGGTTAAAATCCTCATTTTTCAATTCATGAATCATGAGTAATTTACTAAGTTAATCAATTATTTAACATAAATCTAACTAAAATCAGTAAAATAAACATAATTATTTACAAAATAACAAAATCAAAAACAAAAATTGAGAATTTTTGGGAGTTACCTCGAATTGGGATTTGGGACTTAGGAGTTAGGAGGAGTGGAGGCGGTTGCCGGCATAAGAGGCAGCACTAGTGGCATGCCTGGCGGTTGCTCGGCGATTGGGTTGGGTAGAATGCAGAGAGTGAGAAAAAGAGTGCATGGGCGGTGCGCTGGGCAAAGAGAGAGAGTGCGTCTGAGGAGGAAAGCAAAGCAAGATTAGAGAGTCAAGAGGCAGAAATTAGGGAAAATGAATAGGCAAAACTCAAAAAAAAAAAACATACAAGGTACTGTAAAAGGAGAGTCATGAGAGTCAAACCGATGACCCCCTAAAATAAGTAAAAAACAACCAACCATCATGCTAAGCACATATTTACAAAATGTATGTGAACTAATTAATATATACCTATTTTGTTTATTCATAAAAATATTTCATATTTATTTTTCTTTTCAAAAATTTGAGGGATCAACTGATCCTTTGTTTCAATATAGCTCTGCTCATTATCATATAGGACCATAAATATTTAGAATTAAGTATACACTCCGAATCCGATCAACGAAATATAAAGCCAAGGACTCATATTATTAAATAAAATAAGATGAAGAGGTCACATCACGAATATACAAAAAAGACATAAAACTAGGCCATGGCTTCATTTAATTGTCGATCGTAATTAATATTTTTGATAGGAATTAATGCGGTTCAGGTGCCGTGTGTCGAACACTTGGTGTGCTACTCTTTAAATGAGATAACATTTAAAGCAGAAATCTAAAGTGTTTAGACAATAGAGTGTGTGATAAACAGCATTTTGAAGGATTATTTTGATTGAAAAGAATTTTTTGAATTAAAATTAGCAACTTAATCTAATCCAAAAGCCTTAAACCAGTGCCTTTGCAGGGCACAATGCAACAACCCTAATATAAAAGAAAGCGACAAGAAGGCTGTTGGATATCGGCTCGAATAAGGTGAAATTGGTTTTGTGTAATGTTCTAGAATAATTAAATAGGTCACTATTTTGGGTTTCTGTTGGAGTATAAAAGTGAGTGTTATCACATATTAATAAATAAAAAGATTTGGACATGTATATAGATTTGTGAGTTACTCAACTCACTGTCAATTGATATATAAAATTCAATAATTTCAGTGGCTGTGGGGTCTTAGTTGGGTGAATGTATAGTTGGGTAGATGTATGATTTGGAATTTTGGATTGCCGATTGACGTATGTTAAGCAAATTAAAGGGGTTGTCCTATAATTAGATTTTTTTTTTCCTAATACAAATATACAATTGGATTTTTTTGGTAGCTATTAAGTTTTATTAGATTTGGTTCGATCAGTGTTGTCAATTCTGAGTACATGCTGAGAATCCATTGACTTATTCGAATTAAAATCAAGTTAAATTTAAAATCTTAAATTCTGTTTGGTCTTTAGAAAATTTGATAGAAAGAAAATTTTAAGGAAAAAAATATGAAGGAAAAAAAGTATAAAAAATTAGTTTTTTTTCTCTTGTTTGGATTGAGAAAAAAATACAAGAATTTGGATGATAAATTTGAATGTTGATGAACTACTTAAATCATATTGATGTCATCTAAGCAATGCAAAGTTGGAAGAGGTTGGAAATTTTCCTCAAACTTTCCTCACAATTTTATGAGAAAAATTTTGTCACTTGTTTCTAATAATTTTTCCACATAACTTTCCTCCATATTTTTTTCTTTGTGATTTTCTCTAAACCAAACATAAGAAAAAAAAAAATAACTTTTTCAAATTTTTTTCTTTCCACCAAATTTTCCAAGGTCCAAACGGAGCCTTATAGAAAAGAAATTTTGACTTGCTTCAACTTTTTCCGGGCCAATCAAGAAAACTGTGCACTGTGCATCTTCACGGACAATCGTGTTTTGAGTTAAGAACGCAGCAAGTAGACTTCTCAGTTTGGGCGGCTAGGTTAAATACGAGTTAGATGCATTTCGGGTTTAGGTAAAATACGGACGGACGTATTTCAGTTTTATGGATTTCGAGTCAACCCAACAAGTTTGAAGCGCCTTTTTAGTGAATTATTTCTTGTTTGTCAAAATCAAAATCTCAGCATATTTATTAATTAAAATTGTTTGTATGTAATGAACAAACATTATAATTGTAATTTCTTAAAAGAATATAAAAAATATTCAAAATTTTCAATATGATATATGAACTTCATGTACGGGCAGACAGTGAGTCACGTTTTAATGGATTAACCCGTATATTTAAATATTAATAATGGATCGGGTCATTCATGGATCGCCAGACTGGCCCCTCTAAAGCACGTTAACGGGTTGGAGTACTTCGACCCGTTAATTATCCATTTAAAATTCGACATTTTGTTAATTAACCTACCATTGCCTAATTAGGTATGCTTTATTAGTAGGTCGATTTTAACACGAACACAAGTTGGTCAATTGTCTAACATTGACATCAAATTCGAGACCAATTAGAAGGAAACCAAACGAAAGACTTTTATAGATGCTCAAGATGTTATAATTGTCTATTAATCATAACATCCGACTTTTAGATTATTATAGAGTAATATTATTTAAAATGCCATAAGGTGTATTCATTTCACTAGGTATATAATGGTATGATTTGCACATTATTAATACTAGTTCAGACCTGTGCATTGTCCCGGGATTAAGTTTTTAAATAGCTAAATGGTACTTCGAAATTATCATTGAATAGTTATTAGTTCGACATCAAGATGATAATTTTGAAATACCATTTAACTATTTAAAAACTTAATCCCGGGGTAACGTGTGGACCTTTGCTAGTTAACTACCAAAGGTCATGAAATCATTCTTAAATTCCTGCAAATCTATGATAGATGCTCCATAGCAGGCAAAACAAAAGTTTATGCAAATAATATGCAAGTTTTTTGTTTCTGGTTTATAGGTAAAATTTCATTCCAATTCCAACAAATCAAAAACTAAATAGATTTACAGCTATCAAAGTTGAACCACCTTCTGAAAAGCATTGTTGCCCGAAAGCATGCAAAAGAAAATACATATATATAAACTTCGACAGTACCTAAAATATGAGAAATATTGAACTAGTATTTATAAATTAACATGAAATTGACATCCAATAGAACAACATTGAGGTCTTAAATGTATTGTGTATGAAAGAGAATGTTGTGTAGATCTTATTATGGTAATTTCAAATCATGAGAGACTACAACTACTCAAATCAACACAACCCCCCCCCCCCAAGAAAAAAAGAGAGAAAATGCTAGCTAACTTTGATATTCAATTCAAATAAGCAAGAAAGAGCAAACATTAAATTGAACTTTTGACCCCATATATATAGGGTTTTAGTAACCATTAGAGTTATACATCATTAACAACTTATCAATTTACTTATTAAAGACTCCAAGTCATTATATCAGAAATAATTAAATTGTGCATGACATTTGTTTACAATTAGACATGTACCAGGCAAGACTTGTGGAGTATATGCTCCAAGACAGGAGTTTTTGAAGGCTTAAGATTAGGTTGTCGACTAGAGGTAGAATTCTTAGTATCGTTTGTATCTGGGCTTAGTGATCGTACATATAGCCTAGCATGATTAAGGTCATCGAAGAGGTAGAATTCCTAGTCTCGTTTGTAGCTAGGCTTAGTGATCGTACTTATTGTCTAACATGAATCTGCAGAAGTCAGAATGAGTTGTTTTTTCTTGGAGCCTAGGTGGCTTTTAGTAGGAAGTAGGTGTAGGAGGTAAAAAATTATCCATCCAATCAAGACCGGCAACGTAGAAAATTTAATGTTTTTATTTCGCCTAATTACATGTTGCCACGTGTCAAATTAAATATTTGGTGAATAATTATGGCGGTCAATTAAAAAGCGCTACGTGTCACAAATGATGTAGAAAATAAATTATTATTCCTTTTCTTTTAAGGGATAGTTAATAGGAGATCTTCATTCAATTCCTCTATAAAAAGGGGGCTGCTTCTCCCATTTCGAGGGGCATTTTTTCGAACAATTCACAAGAGCTTAGAAACTCTCTCTGGAAAAAGACAACAAGCACTCCAAATACGTATCGTCTACTTACAGAGATCAAATCCTCGATACAGATCAAGCCTCTTAGGCCCTCTCTCGAGACAAACTATTCAAGATTATTCAAGGAGATCGAATCAGAGGATTTGTTATACTTGTTTCTTGTAACAGTTATACAGAGATTGCACCCGCATACAACATCAATACAGAAATTCAATTTGTTCATCAATTTCTTGTCTAATTTATTTTAGGCTCGAAGTTTGTGTTTACAAATTTTTGGCATGCCCGGTGGGACATCCTCTACCTCTCATCTCTTTCTCCAAACCACGAACTCTACATGGCTCCTAAGAACGCCATCCCTCAACCTTCAAGGAATGCTGTCCGATCCGCATCTCAAGGATCAACAGCCGCTAGCGTGTAACACCCCCAGCCCCTATGGCCGAAGACGTCACATGTTCTTAACTTTGTACCTAAATTCTGGGACGAAACGGGCATAGTTTCCCCCGAAAACTGACCGTTTCCCAGGCTTAAATCCTTACATAATAACCCTACAATACATAAGGTAGTCAACAACCAACAACAACTCAACGGCTACACGCCGGAGTTCCCAACTCTACGGGCCACACGCCCGGAGTACACAGAACTTTCGATTTTTCATAAACTTTACAAAGAAACAGATTGATTACATAATCTTACAACCACATACGACATTACACATTAAATTCACAACCATGGCAACACAGTCCACGCAAATCCACCCTGGGCGCTCCACGCAGCAGTCACATACATGTGAATCTGGGAAAAGGGGAAAAGTAATGGGAATGAGCAACCACCGCTCAGTGAGTAAACCTTCTCTCCCACAACATACTTAAAATACATATAACTTACCAAAAGCCTTTCGTAATTCTTTTTAGTTGAAGACTTACACATCATACATCATACTCGTTCCATAAACCAAGAGGAATCATAGACATACCAAAAAGTTTAACTTCAATGAAATCATAAAGCATAAACCGTTGCGTAAATCCATAAACATAACCTACATAAGCTTACTAAAAACAAACGTAGAAAAGCTTAACTTTAGTGAAATCGTAAAGCATAAACCGTTGCGTAAATCCATAAACATAGCAAACCATAAGCTTACTGAAAACATACGTAGTATCTTATTCACGTAAATGAGGAGACTAGACTCTTAGAGGTACTTTGTTACTGCCATCCCGAGTCGGCCAAACTCGAACGGCAACATACGCCTATCCGGACAGACATCATACCATGCTGAGACATAATTTTCATACATAGACTTCAGGCGGGAATCAAACCACCATCCCAGAATCTATCATAACATAACATACATAATACCAGGCGGGAACTAAGCCACCATCCCTGGGTCTCAGACTTAAGCTTAAAGTTTCTAGAGTAGCTCCTCCACATATACATAGACATAAACATAATCATTCGTAAACATACATACTTATGCTTAGACATAAACATAATCATTCGTAAACATACATACTTATACTTAGACATAAACATAATCATTCGTAAACATACATACTCATACTTAGACATAAACATAATCATTCGTAAACATACATACTTATACTTATACATAAACATAATCATTCGTAAACATACATATTTATACTTATTCATAAACATAATCATTCGTAAACATAAACACTTATACTTATTCATATATATATATGTATATCTTAAGAACTTATAACATTCATACACGTAAATACTTACATACACATACATACTTAGTAGACAAAACATACTTATACTTATTCATATATAGGTTTTATGAACGTAAAACATAAAAACATAATTTTCTTACAACTTTAGCTTTAGGCAAACAACGAGAACGGCCTCTTAAAACATGGTGAGTATTCTAACTCACGATTCAAAACTTGGGTAGTTACTAGCATGTACTTCAAAACTAGGATTCACAATACACAACCCCAGTTGTCCTTTTTCAGATCGTTTCAACCCTTTTAAACGCAAAAGAATGAATTTGATGCAAATCAGGTTTACTAACTCATAAATTGATTTTGCGAATAATTTAAAAGCTTTTCATAATCGAAATAAATTTGCTAATGTGTAAACTACTTGGTGAAACACGTTTACGAAATCATTTCTAACTTAAAAGTTACATAAAACGTAAGTAGTTGGTTAAATCGTAAAACGATTCCATTTCTACCTTAAAAGCATCGTGAGGACGTCATTAGTTTGCTAAATCGTAAAACGATTTCATTTCTAACTTAGAAGCTTTGTAAAAACGTAATTCGTTTGTTTTGTCGTAAAACGATACCCGTTTGAAACATAACGTTTTTAGTTAACACCTAATTCAACTAAGTTTGGAGTTTAAAAACTTCATTTAAAACTTCAAAGCTTCTTTAAAACATAATAAGCGTTTGGAGTTTGTTGATCCATAAATCGACTTCATTTAAAACTTCAAAGCTTCTTTAAAACATAATAAGCGTTTGGAGTTTGTTGATCCATAAATCGACTTCATTTAAAACTTCAAAGCTTCTTTAAAACATAATAAACGTATTAAGTCGAAAAGCGACTCCATTTTCAATTTAAAGGTTCATATAAACGTAGTTCAGGTACTAACTCGCAAAGTAGCTTCAGTGTTAGACTAAGAAACTTCTCTTAGATGTAAAACATTTGCTAGTTTATAAAACAACTTCATTTTTAACTTAAAAGCCCTTTTGAACACGCAATGCGTTTATTAACTTGTGAAACGACCTTACTTTAGCTTTAAAAACTTCTTATAAAGGTAACGCCTTCACTAATCGTAAAACGACTCAATTTTCAACTAAAGGCTCTTTATAAACATGCTAAGGTTACCTAACCATAAACGACTTCATCTGTTTACGAACATAGTAAGCTTGACCATAAACACAGTAGGCTTTTCTCACTTGTTTGTCCACACATACATTCGAATACGTATAACGACTTCGATTTAGCAATTCGGGCGTAAATCACCAAAATTGATCTAATTGATACTAAACATACGTAATTCACCTCTAATTAACACCTCGAACCTACTTCATCCATCTTGATTAAAGCTAAGCATATATAATTCTCTTCGAATTAAACTCGTTAGCATAAGTCACCCAAATCGCTTCGAATCGAAGCTAAACACATATAACTCACTTCGAATTCACCCAAATTGATTCGAATCGAAGCTAAACGTATATAATTCACTCCGAATTAACATCTTAAGCATAATTCACCCAAATTGATTCGAATCGAAGCTAAACATATATAATTCACTTCGAATTAACATCTTAAGCATAATTCACCGAAAATTATTCGAATCGAAGCTAAACACATATAACTCACTTCGAATTAATACCTTAAGCATAATTTACCCAATTTGATTCGAATCGAAACTAAACGCTTATAACCCACTTCGAATTAATACCTTAAACATAATTTACCCAATTTGATTCGAATCGAAACTAAACGCTTATAACTCACTTTGAATTCACCCAAATTAAATCGATTCGAAGCTAACCATATATAATTCACTTCGAATTAACATATTGCGCATAATTCACCCAAATTGATTCGAATCGAAACTAAACACATAGAACTCACTTCGAATTAATACCTTAAGCATAATTTACCCAATTTGATTCGAATCGAAACTAAACGCTTATAACTCACTTCATATACATATCTCTAGCATAATTCGTACTCTTTAGGCATAAACACTTATAACTAGCAAATCCATAAACTCAATCATACGATTATCATTCGAAATCCTTAAAATAAGTGGGATTAAAGGATTGCCCACCTTGAATTCAAGCAATTTGCGTGCAAATGGCTAGATTGAAGACGAATTCGAGCTCCACACACCCAAGAATCCCGTTTGCCTTCGCGTGGGGGTTCGGACTCCACCAAACCGAAACCCTAACTTACAATTTCTGATGAAATTAACCACAATTAGGAAGAATCTAGGTCAAGAATACACTTATAGATGAATGAGGGGTTCGAATTCACCTTGCATGCACTGAAATCGCCGGGTGCTCGGTTCCGTTTTGCGCTGAAATTGCTCGGCCACGCACAGGGGAGGACGCCGGAGAAGGTGGGCGCGCCTGGGGTCCGGTGGTCGTACGGCGTGGCAGCGAGCAGTGAGGAGGAGGCACGAAGAAGAAGAAGAAGAAGAAGAAGAAGAAGAAGAAGAAAGAGGAGAGAGAGAGGACTCGGGCTTCAGGAGGAAGAAGAAGCAGGCGCACGGGGGGGGGGGGGTTCTCGCGGCAAGGGGGGAGGAGAAATAAGGGGTACGCGAAATTACCACTCTGCCCTTCCCTACTCTCTTTCATTCGACCCAAGGTGGTTCATACTTAACACCGATAGTATAATTCGTAAACCGATTTCTAAACCCAAACCGATAATATAATCCTTCATCAACAATTTGTTCCCAAACCTATCTAGGTTCGATTTAATAACATCGAACTACTTCTAAGGCTGATGGGTATTCAAGTAAACTATTCCAACCCAACAGGCATAAAATTCATTAAACGCATACGACGAAACTCCAGGTCTCACATAGTGTTACGTCTAGCAGAGTCATGGCTTGAAGTATGGCAAAAGCTGCTGCCGTGATTGCCATAAAACAATCAGTTGGGACTGTCCCGTCACAGTCTCACGGGATCCCAAGCCTCGACTCTAACTTACCTAAAGGAGTCAGCAAAGTCCCTTCACATTCTTTGAAGCAAAAATCTGTTGTAGGCTTCAAAATGCACCTAACAATATGTCAAGAGGTGGGCGAGCTCCAAACTCAGGCAAGCCCTACTTTCGAACCTTTCGGTGAAGAAGATCATGGCTATACTAGCAGTGACTCCTCATTGACATCGCCAAAATAGTTGGTCGTCGAATCGGAGACCGAATCTGCCAATTCTGTTATTATGCCAGCCATGATGACGGAGGCTACCAACGTAGAAGAACAGCTCGTGGATATGAAAGCAACATTGGAGAGGCTCGCTAAAAAAAATCTAGAGAAAGACGCTCAAATCAAGTGCCAAAGTGAACAGATCGCTACTCTGATGAAGAAGTTGGAGAAGCAGTTATTCGAATCTTCTAGCAAAGGCTCGGACGGAGAAGAGTCCGACAAGGAGTCTAACCGCAACGAAGACTCTGATGACGAGTGTATGAAGAAGAATGAGTCCTCGTTGGCGTCAATGTTTGTCGAGCAGATTCAAAGCTTGATCGCGAATGCTGTTAAAGCCCAATTAGGGGGAGGATTTCGTAAGATGCATCTGTACACAAAACCTTATACAAAAAGGATCGATGCTCTTCGCATGCCTCTTGGATACCATCCCCCTAAGTTCAATCAATTTGATGGTAAGGGCAATCCCAAACAACACGTCGCCGATTTTATTGAGACGTGCAACAATGCTGGCACCGAGGGGGACAGATTGGTGAAGCAGTTTGTGAGGTCTCTCAAAGGAATCGCCTTCGATTGGTACACGAACCTGGAGCCCAAGTCTATTAACAGCTGGGAACAAATGGAGCATGAATTCCTCAACAGGTTCTATAGTACCCAGCGCACTATTAGTAAGACGGAGTTAACAAATACTAAGCAGTGGAAGGATGAGCCGGTCCTTGATTACATCAACCGCTGGAGATCTCTCAGCCACGAATGCAAAGACCGTCTGTTCGAGGCCTCCGCCGTCGAGATGTGCGCTCAGGGCAAGGAGTGGGACCTACTTTATGTCTTGCAGATGAGCAAGCCTAGGACTTTTCAAGAACTAGCTACGAAGGCGCATGACATGGAAATGACGATAGCAAATCGTCGTAGCAAGCTGTCCTTGTTGATGGGATTTGAGGGGGGAACGGAAAATTAAATTAAAGAAAAAGAAAAATGATACCTCAAATACTCACGATTGTCAGTCGTAGTACTTAAGGGTTGGTCCATAGGGAAAACGTGAAATTATGGTCATTTTAAAACTAAACGATTAAATTTAACTAATTAAACTAAATGGAATTATTCAAGGTAATTTAATAACCTAATTCAACAAAGCATCAAAACAACCTAATGACTAATCCTAACCTAACCTTTATATTGATTAACCAATTAAACTAAATTAAACAACTAAGGTTGAGATTAATCATGGTTTAATCACATAATTAGACTAAGCAGCTTATGGCACTTGATTTAACTAAGGGAAGGGAACGACCACAGGCAGAACACTGAAATTGAAAGTAGACTGAAAATAAACCACAGGCAGAACATGAGCTTAGAATCAGTAAAAACAGGGGAAAGGGTATGAACAGGATCGAAATGGGGAGCAGGAACAAAACGGCAAGGGATTACCCAGCAACACGACTCATTCCAAGCCTGAACATTCACAGCCATCTGAACGCTAGCACAGCCTTAATTAACATAAATCGCCATTGACACATCTTCGAACTTTCGAATAAACCGAGACAGGGGAAATCAAATTCCATACACAAACGCGAGAATCCAGAGGCAAATTAAACCGAATTGCTTGTAAAATCGAATCAGAAGTTCGAAGTACACCACTAACTCATGAAATTCAACCCAAATACATCCAATTGAAATCGACTAACATAAACCCTAATTGCGAAAATTCGAAAACAAGAGAACGAAACTGAAGAACACGAAATTTCTGAGATTCGAATACGAAAATGAAATTAACAACGAAATTAAACTAAATCTAAACCTAATCCTAAAACCGAATTTAAACCTAAACTCGAACCCTAAAAATTACCTAAAACTCGAACTCCTTTTTCAATGGCGTCGCTGTTCCCTTTAAATACCCAATCCTTCTCGATCTCTCGATTGTTCATTTCATGGGTGTCGTGGATGGAGGAGATGGAAGCCAGCGAAGATGGGTACGTGGTGGTAGCAGTGTGGTTGACGGTAGTGGGATGGGACGATTAAGGTGAAACCGTGGGTGGGGGGTGGTTTCTGGTTTCGGGAAGGGGGTGTGCTGGAAGACAGAGAGTGATGACGAGGTAGAGAGAGAAGGGGGAAGGAGATGGGCATGGCGATGAGGGAAGGTTCTGGGTTCTCAGGGTTTCAGGGTTTCGAAGAAGAAGAAGGCAGGTCGGAGAGAGAGAGAGAGCGAATAAGAGAGAGAAAGTCAGGAGGGGGGTGTTTTAAGTGGAGCCGGTCCAGTTGAACCGGCCAGCCCGGTTCACTGGACCGGTTTGGTTTTATTTTTTCGTTCTTCTTTCTGTGGCCGGTTTTTATCAATTTTGGCCCGATTCTTGAACCTCCGACATTTCTTCTATATTTTTTCACTTTTTCCGCCATTTAAGCCCATTTTTCGCATTTATTCAAAATCTGCAAAATAAAATAAAATCAATTAAAAACCTAAAAAAAGATTATTAAAACGAGCATAAAATTTGTGAAAAAGTGCCTTAAAAATATCACATTTTTAGCTCAAACAAATACTCCCACACCAAGATTTTGCTCGTCCTCGAGTAAAATAGCTAAACTAACTAAAAGAAATGAAAAATAAGGAAAAGAAAATCCTAACTCACTGTCGTAGGAATCACGGTTGCATTTAGCATATGCAACAAGCCCTTTAAACCCCTTGGACTCCCAAGTGGACGAGTGAGGTCTCGTGAGGGTTTCCAAATGAAAATACCCACAAAATTATTCCAAAAATAAAAGAAAATCTTTTTGGGTTTTCTCAAAACTGGTATGTACAAAACTCGGGAAACATATGCACAAATCCTAATCAGCTAAATCACTCATGTACTCAATTATTAACCTGTATATACATAGAATGTACATCAAAGCCTTCTACCTCTAAATGACATCAAAACACTGATTTTCACCCCATTGATCATCCAGATTTTGAATCCATCCCCGTGTTTGTGTGCAAGTGAATCATCATCCTCAGGACTTAGATTTACCAGAACAGACTCAATCCCACTTAGTTGACATAACTACATTATTCTTATACTGACTTTGGAAGCAAGCTTTCCCAGTAGCAATGTCGCCTCAAAGGGTAACACCTAGTAGCACGTGCCTCAAAGGGTCCCAGTGGCGCATGCCTCAAAGGGATATTTGTCATTCCAAACTTTATTCTTTTTCTTTATTTATCATACAATTTTTTCATTTTTTTTTTCAAATTTTTTCCAAAGTAATCTTGTCATAGCTAGTAGGAGAATCATTCATGGAAACCTAAAACCTAAAGATAATGATGAAAGAATAACAAGGACTGGATTACACAACCCGTAATGAACAGTTGAAGTTAGGATCAGGGCTTAGAATATCACATTCGAAGTTAAAGACTTATCATGCACATCCTATTTATATACAAACTAACAACTAAAGCACAGGGGATTCAAACTAATCAGAAAAGATACAAACGTCCCCAAAAACAACAAAACTTTCAAAAATTTTCAAAAAAAATGGCACCTCACTCCCACACCAAAACTTCACAATGTCCTCATTGGGAGAATTAAGGCGCTAAAAAGCAAGCTCATAAACTATACAACCGAAAAACCTAGAATATATACAACTAGAACACCACCAAAAACATAAAACCAAAAACAAAATAAAACCAAAATGAAAAAGAAAAACTAAAATCAAAGAAACACACAAAAAGTGAAAATCAAACCACTACCCTAAAAACTAAAGAAAAGAAGACAAAAATCAAAATCAAAACAAAAATCAAAACAAAACCAAACACACACATATATTTACAAAAGCAAAACAAAAATCAAAGACCTACTAAATTGCAAACTAAACAAAAAGAAATCTAAAACAAAATAAAGGAAAACAAAAATGAAACAAAAAATGAAAAGAAGATGAAAAAGGAAAATAAAAATGAATGTCAAATGAAATAAACAAAATAATGAAAATAAAATAAACAAAAATGAAATAAAAAGGAAAATCCTAATATATACAACTAAATACAAAAAGAAATAAAAGAAATAAAAGAAAAGAAAAGAAGAGTGGAGCGATCATACCAGGTTGGATACAGGTTGTACCCAAACTATAGAGTGCATGGAGCATCAGCCACTCCATATTAAGCCGAAAAAGTGCTATTCAAATGAAAACACGTTAGAGCACGGAACAACTTATCAAATTCAGAAGCCCAACTCTCAACAGCATAACGACTATGAATCACAGGGAGTTGGAACCAGATTGAGTACATCCATATAATCAATAAAGCACAAGTAAGGGCCCGTTTCAATTGATCAAATAGTTGGGCCCACTCAGGAATGAAGTGAATATACTCACAAACAACCAGTGGTGAGGTCATGGGCCTAGAAATTGGATCAGCATGAACGAACTGTCTAGACTAAGCAAAGGGGTCAAAATTCACAAGTCCTTTAAGTTCAATATGCATATGAGTCTGGTCTAAAGTAAAATCATCAGTAGTAATCATCTCAGACTCAACAGATTCAAACTTGCTAGGTTCAAAAAGGAAGTCAGTTTGGATAGGATCAACAGAAAATGATTCATACTCAACATAAGAATCCTTACTCAAACTCATATCGACATCATGTAACTCCTGTAAAACATCTTTCGAATCATCTGAATCATGAAACTCTATTGTAGGTATCATGCTAATTTCTAACTCACTATCAGAATCAGATTGTTCATTAGTGACATGTAAAAGTGAGCTAGTACAGGGTGCAAGATCTGATGATAGAGACTTAGGGCTGTCACCTTCTTGTTCTAAACTAGGCAAACACATGTTTTCATTCAAATCAGACCTAGTAGAATATGAAGGTTCAGAAACATCACAGAGATCAATATCAGGTTTAGGAGATCCTAAACTAGAATTAATCTCACTAGAAATCTCCCTATTTTGATTAAAACATTGAGAATATTCAGCAATTCTCAATTTCATGGTCTCTAGAAATTGATCAGTCATATTATCCATTTTGATCATTTGATCAGTCATATCATCAATTTTCTTTTCAAGTCTTGCACAGGTAGCACGATAAGGACACGTAGAAACATCATGAGAAAGAGATTCACAATAATCACGCAGCACAGGAGAATAAGATGGGTCATATGAGTTTAGAAAATGATTTGGGGGTGAAGGATTAGCATAAAAAGCATACTCATCAGAAGTTGGGTATCCAGAAAACTGATTAGCTTCTTCAAACTCGTAAGTTTCCCAACCTAAATTTTCAAAGAAATCCCAAACTTCATCTTGAGTTTTAGATAACAATCCTACCAAACCCCCTAGGCACATGGACTCAACATGACCATGGAATTCAGAATTTAGACCCAAAACAATGACCTCACAGATTTCCCATTTTTGAAAGGTTTGAGGCAATTGAGCACGATAATCATTAAGTCGCAATAAATAGCTCCAAAAGGGTTCGTGCTCAAATTGTGGGAAATTGAAAACTGCCATTTTTAAAAAAAATTCTCTTTTTTTTTTGGATTTTCACTTTTTCAATTTTTTTGGGTTTTTGAAATTTCTAATTTTTTTGTGGTTTTTGTAATTTTCTAATGTTTTTGAGTTTTTAAGCATTTTCCATTTTTTTGGATTTTTGGATTTTTCAAAAGGTTTTTGGATTTTATTTTTTTTGGTCTTTTTCAAATGTTTTTGGATTTTTTTGGTTTTTTGAAAAACAAAAAACGATACTAAAATGAGGAATTGAAAATCGATTCGAAACTGAAAGTTACAAAATGACTAATAAGAACTCATTAAGTAAATAACAACTAAACAAAATAAAAACAAATACGAAAGTAACTAAAAACATGACCAAATCTCACCGTCTTCCCCGGCAACGACGCCAAAATTGTTGATGGGATTTGAGGGGGAACGAAAAATTAAATTAAAGAAAAAGAAAAATGATACCTCAAATACTCACGATTGTCAGTCGTAGTACTTAAGGGTCGGTCCACAGGGAAAACGTGAAATTATGGTCATTTTGAAACTAAACGATTAAATTTAACTAATTAAACTAAATGGAATTATTCAAGGTAATTTAATAACCTAATTCAACAAAGCATCAAAACAACTTAATGACTAATCCTAACCTAACCTTTATATTGATTAACCAATTAAACTAAATTAAACAACTAAGGTTGAGATTAATCATGGTTTAATCACATAATTAGACTAAGCAGCTTATGGCACTTGATTTAACTAAGGGAAGGGAACGACCACAGGCAGAACACTGAAATTGAAAGTAGATTGAAAATAAACCACAGGCAGAACATGAGCTTAGAATCAGTAAAAACAGGGGAAAGGGTATGAACAGGATCGAAATGGGGAGCAGGAACACAACGGCAAGGGATTACCCAGCAACACGACTCATTCCAAGCCTGAACATTCACAGCCATCTGAACGCTAGCACAGCCTTAATTAACATAAGTCGCCATTGACACATCTTCGAACTTTCGAATAAACCGAGACAGGGGAAATCAAATTGCATACACAAACGCGAGAATCCAGAGGCAAATTGAACCGAATTGCTTGTAAAATCGAATCAGAAGTTCGAAGTACACCACTAACTCATGAAATTCAACCCAAATACATCCAATTGAAATCGACTAACATAAACCCTAATTGCGAAAATTCGAAAACAAGAGAACGAAATTGAAGAACACGAAATTTCTGAGATTCGAATACGAAAATGAAATTAACAACGAAATTAAACTAAATCTAAACCTAATCCTAAAACCGAATTTAAACCTAAACTCGAACCCTAAAAATTACCTAAAACTCGAACTCCTTTTTCAATGGCGTCGCTGTTCCCTTTAAATACCCAAACCTTCTCGATCTTTCGACTGTTGATTTCATGGGTGTCGTGGATGGAGGAGATGGAAGCCAGCGAAGATGGGTACGTGGTGGTAGCAGTGTGGTCGACGGTAGTGGGATGGGACGATTAAGGTGAAACCATGGGTGGGGGGGTGGTTTCTGGTTTCGGGAAGGGGGTGTGCTGGAAGAGAGAGAGTGATGACGAGGTAGAGAGAGAAGGGGGAAGGAGATGGGCATGGCGATAAGGGAAGGTTCTGGGTTCTCAGGGTTTCAGGGTTTCGAAGAAGAAGTAGGCAGGTCGGAGAGAGAGAGAGAGCGAATAAGAGAGAGAAAGTCAGGAGGGGGGGTGTTTTAAGTGGAGTCGGTCCAGCTGAACCGGCCAGCCCGGTTCACTGGACCGGTTTGGTTTTATTTTTTCGTTCTTCTTTCTGTGGCCGGTTTTTATCGATTTTGGCCCGATTCTTGAACCTCCGACATTTCTTCTATATTTTTTCACTTTTTCCGCCATTTAAGCCCATTTTTCGCATTTATTCAAAATCTGCAAAATAAAATAAAATCAATTAAAAACCTAAAAAAATATTATTAAAACGAGCGTAAAATTGGTGAAAAAGTGCCTTAAAAATATCACATTTTTAGCTCAAACAGTCCTCCTCATATGAGTTCAAGAAGGACAAAGGTGAGATCAAGAAGAGCTCAAAGCCTTCTAAGGTGCCTGCAAATGAATCCATGGCCACTTCCGTTGAGGAGCCTGTACGGATTTCAAGCAAATCTAGGCCAGAAGAGAAGAAAGGAACATCCTCAAGGGACGTTGGGCGGAAGCGACCAACGTTAAAGGAGCTCCAAGAAAAGAAGTACCCATTTCCTTATTCAGACTTGTCAAGAATGCTGGATGATCTACTTGAAAATAGGATCATCGAACTCCCTGAACCTAAGCGACCAGAAGAAGTTGGAAGGACAAGTGACCCGAAGTACTGTCGCTATCACAGGGTTGTTAGCCATCCTTTAGAGAAATGCGTTACTCTCAAAGAGTGCATTATGCAACTAGCTAGGGATGGAAAGATCATATTGGACCTGGATGACTCCGCCGGGGCCAATCATATTTCTGCTGAAGTGGAGTACTCTCCTCCATCACGGCAACAAAGGCCTGCTCGATCTTGTCAGCAAGGGGAGAGTAGCGCAATCCGCTCTCAAGGACTATTCACCATTCAGTTCGGAAGCTTGGAACCTGTCATCGTTCCCTTGATGGTTAGAGGACCAGTGATGGAGACAAATTCCAATCCGGCCGAAGACGAAGAAGGGTGGACGCTTGTCACTCGAAGGAGGCCAAGGAATCCAAAACAAGCTCAGCCACCGCCCCTTCGCCAAAGGAAGAGACAAGGCAGGAGGAAGACTCCTCGGTGTGCGAAGAGCAAGAAAAAGTCAAAGGCTGGCAAGAGACACGAAGTCCAACCTATTGACTTACTCGAGCAGGAGCCGCTCGTTCCTATCACACTGAAGGATTTTTTCCCAGTGAGATTTTTTGAGAAGATCACTGTTAACATGACTTCGTGTTATGAGCTGGAGAATGAGGAAGATGAGGAAGGAGCAAAGTTAGAAAAACCTGCCAAAAATGATGGTGAGGTTCTGACTATTTTAGAGACCTTACCGACCTGTGACGATTGGAGACAAATCTTCAACTTGCCAAAAGAGATACGTCAACAGATTGTTACTGCCCTGTAGCACCAAAGCTTTATGTTGACAAGCTGAAAAGTGCGGGTCAACCAATGGAAGATGATGCTCATTATACTGCTTGCAACACCGCCATCACTTTTACTAATGATGATCTACCGTTGGGCTCCAAGCCTCACAACCGCCCCCTGTTCGTCACTGGATACATTAGGGAGCAAAAATTCAGACGGATCCTTGTGGATGGAGGGTCAGCTGTTAACATCATGCCTAAGTCTACGATGAATGACTTAGGAATCACAGTGGAAGAGCTTTCTAAGAGCCGAATGGTGATCCAAGGATTTAGCCTAGAGAGTCAGCGCGCGATTGGTATGATCCGCTTGGAACTGATAATGGGAGACCTATCAACATCTTCGATCATCCATGTAATTGACTCTAAGACTTCCTACAAACTATTGCTCGGACGCCCATGGCATCATGAGCATGGAATAGTAGCCTCAACTCTCCATCAATGCCTCAAGTATTATCGTGGAGGAGAAAGAAAGGTTAATAGGGATACTAGGCCATTTACCAAAGCAGAGTTGCATTTTGCTGATGCCAAATTCTTTGAAGAAGCTGCGGCACCTAAAGAGATGATGATATCGACCATTGCCTCCACAGGTGAATCGAAAGTTACCAAGGGTGCGCATGCGACCACGGGGCGCGATGATGCGAAACAACAACAAAGGAACAAAGAAGACGATAAAGAAGTTAGCGAAACGCAACCCGCTAAACAGGTCGCGGGATAGGTCGCTACTTCACCAAACCCCATGACACCAATTTTGAGGTATGTTCCGAAATCCCGTCGCAGGAAAGGAGAATCACCCTTCAGTCGAGTTGTAAATGGAGAGGCTGAAGGTAAGATTATTAGGAACGCTGACGAGTCAAGCTTGGGTGCCCTTAAAGGAAATGTCACATTGCCAATGCAAAAGGTGTACCGACCAAAGGTGAGCAGACAACCTCTCCCTGGGTTCGTTTCTTCTTCTGAGGCTTTGTTGAAAGAGGAGAATGACTTGCCGCATACACGGACCAAGGAGGGATTCGATCCGAATGCATACAAGCTTATGGAAAGAACTGGTTACGACTTCCAAAACCCCGCTACCTTGGGGAAGGTGATCGAAGTCAAGCCTCACGGTCTCAATGAAACCCAAAAAATGATTCAAGAGCAAAGAGGTTCAGTCGGTGTATCTAAAGTCGAACTTGGTTACACACCGCTGCAGCCAATCAAAATCTCAGGGCGACGCAAGGTCAGATCCAATGCGACTCAATATGTCTCTGCTGAAGAAGTAGACGAGAGTGAAGAAGAAAATGCTCAACCTCTTGTAAAGCCTTCTGTATTCAATAGGTTGCAACCATCTGCCTCAAGGAAGCGTCCGTCAATCTTCACTAGAATCAAGAGCGGTCAACGCCTTGAGTCTTCTGTTCCCTGGAGAATAAAGAAGCATGCACAACCAAGACCTTCGGTGATCAGCAGAATCACAGAAGTAGAAGGACCATCAAATTCCTTCCCCCAAGAACAAAAGGATTCGGTGTTCAATCGACTTGGTGATGGAAACGAAGTGCAAAGCTCCATCCCTTCGTACATGAAGTGATTTTCAATTCTGGATGTAAAGACGGATGGTCCTCTAAGGGTGAAGAGACGCACTGTGGTCTTCACTGGTCAGCCAAGAAGTTTTGATAGCGACAAAAGAGATGAGCAAGAAGAAGTTACTTCTTCGAATCACATCACAAGTCGAGAATGCGAGGATTCAGACTCAAAGACGGAGCTCGTAGAGACTCCTAAAACCCTTGAGGATGGGGAGCAAGCTACAATCGATGATCTGAAAGAACTGAATTTTGGTACTACAGACGAACCTCGCCCCATTTATATAAGTTCGTTGCTGACGGCCGAGGAAGAAAGTCAGTACTTTGATCTCCTCTCCGAATATAAGGACGTATTCGCATGGAGCTATAAAGAAATGCCAGGACTTAATCCCAAAGTTGTTGTCCATCGCCTGTCCATCAAAAGAGGAGTGTCGCCAAAAAAGCAGCCCCAGCGACGTTTCCGTTCAGAGTTGGTACCTGAAATTGAAAAAGAAGTCAATAAACTCATTGAAGCAGGGTTCATTCGGGAGGTAAAATATCCAACCTGGATCGCAAACATTGTCCCCATGAGAAAGAAAAATGGACAACTTCGCATTTACGTAGACTTCTGGGATCTCAACGGCGCATGTCCAAAGGACGATTTCCCGCTGCCCGTCACCGAACTCATGGTTGATTCGACCACGGGGCACGAGGCTTTGTCATTCATGGATTGTACTGCAGGGTATAATCAAATCCAAATGGCGCCAGAAGACCAGGAGGCCACAACTTTTCGCACTCCCAAGGGCATTTTCTGTTACAAAGTGATGCCTTTCGGCCTAAAGAATGCAGGGGCAACATATCAAAGGGCAATGCAAAACATTTTTGATGATATGCTCCACAAGACAATTGAGTGTTACGCCGATGACTTGGTAGTCAAATCTAAGAAGAAGTGCGACCATATTCCATATCTTCGTAGCATCTTCGAACGTCTGCGGAAATGTCAGTTGAAGATGAACCCACTCAAATGTGCATTTGGAGTCACTTCTGGGAAATTCTTGGGCTTTGTCGTCCGCTATAAAGGGATCGAGATTGACCAATCCAAGATCAAAGCAATCCAAGAAATGCCTGAGCCTAAGAATCTCATGGAGCTTCGTGGCCTTCAAGGTCGCTTGGCATATATTCGAAGGTTCATATCGAATCTAGCCGGTCGTTGTCATCCTTTCAGCCACCTCATGAAAAAGGGAGCACCTTTTGATTGGGACAAGTCATGCCGCGAAGCCTTCGTGAAAACCAAGAAGTACTTGTCGAACCCTCCAGTATTGGGAGCACCAATCCCTGGCAAGCCTCTTATACTCTACGTTGCGGCTCAAGAACAATCATTGGGAGCACTGTGTGCTCAAAAGAATGAGGAAGGAAACGAAGTAGCTCTGTACTATTTAAGCCGTACATTGGTGGGGGCTGAATTGAAGTATTCGCCCATGGAAAAGATATGCTTGTCACTTATATTTGCCGTTCAAAAACTCAAACATTACATGCAAGCATATACGATGCACGTGGTCTCTAAAGTCGATCCCATCAAGTACATTCTATCAAGGCCGGTCCTCAGTGGGCGGCTTGCAAAGTGGGCTATGATCTTGAAGCAGCATGATCTTGTCTATGTGTCACAAAAAGCAGTCAAGGGGCAAGCACTAGCAGACTTCCTAGTCGATCACCCAATTCCTGATGAGTGGGAGCTAAATGATGACTTACCAGGTGAAAATGTGCTCTTTGTCGATATCCTCCCACCTTGGGAAATGTACTTTGACGGAGCTTCAAGAAGTGATGGGGCTGGTGCTGGTGTAGTGTTTATCTCCCCTGAAAGGCATGTCTTCACCTATTCATTCGTGTTAACCCAGTTATGCTCAAATAACACGGCTGAGTACCAGGCATTGATCTTGGGCCTTCAAATGGCTACCGAAATGGGAATCAAAGACCTTGACATTTACGGTGATTCACACTTAGTCATCAAGCAACTTCTCGAGGAATATGAAGTCAAAAAGGACGACCTCATGTCCTATCATAAATATGCCTTACGACTGCTCGACAAGCTTGAAACCGTCAAGCTACAGCACGTTCTTAGGAGTGCCAACAAGATGGCTGACGCACTCGCAAACCTTGCAGCCACTTTGGCACTGGAGGCAGAAGAAGGCATGAATGTCCCCGTTTGCAACCGGTGGGTTGTTGTACCTCTCACTGAAGAGTCTGGGGAAGAGGTCAATGCGGTTAGCGCCCAAGAAGTAGATGGAGAAGATTAGCGTCAACCACTCATTGACTACTTGCATCATGAGAAGCTCCCTAACGATCCAAGGCATAGGACAGAAATCCAACGAAGAGCTCCCCGCTTCTTTTATTTCAATGGGACTCTTTATCGGTGTTCCTTCCTTGGCATTTCGTTACGATGCTTGGGAGACGAAGAAGCAGGACAAACAACGGAGGAAGCACACTCAGGACTATGCGGTGCGCACCAGCCAGGACTCAAATTATATGATCGAATAAAGAGGATGGGTTATTACTGGCCTCCCATGGTACAAGACTGCATGGACTACGCGAAGAGGTGCAAGCCTTGCCAGTTTCATGCCAATTTTATTCATCAACCTCCTGAGCCGCTTCACCCAACCGTGGCATCCTGGCCATTTGAAGCTTGGGGACTGGATGTCGTAGGGCCTATCACTCAAAAATCCTCCGCAGGTCACTCGTACATCTTGGCAGCAACTGACTACTTTTCCAAATGGGCAGAAGCAATCCCCCTGAGAGAAGTCAAAAAAGAAAATGTTGTTGATTTTATTCGGACCCATATCATCTACCGATATGGCGTGCCTCGATATATCATCACTGACAATGGCAAACCATTTGTCAACAAGCTAGTGACCGCTCTTTGCGAAAAGTTCAAGTTCGTCCAACGCAAATCCTCGATGTACAACGAACCTGCAAATGGATTGGCAGAAGCTTTCAATAAGACGCTCTGCAACTTATTAAGTAAAGTTGTGGCAAAGTCAAAATGTGATTGGCATGAAAGGTTAGGGGAGGCTCTTTGGGCATACAGGACCACGCACAAGACACCGACCCAATCAAACCCTTTCGCTCTGGTGTATGGGGTTGAAGCGGTGTTACCTTTGGAACTTCAAATCCCTTCGCTCCGTATTGCCATTCATGAAGGCTTAACCGAAGATGAAAATCACAAGCTTCGCTTGGCCGAACTCGAGGCCCTGGATGAAAAAAGACTTCTGGTGCAACAAAAGTTGGAATGCTATCAAGCTCGCTTATCACGAGCTTTCAACAAGAAAATACGACCGCGTTCATTTTAAGTTGGAGATCAAGTACTCGCAGTGATTAGACCAATCATTATCCCACACAAGACTGGAAGTAAGTTCACTTCCAAGTGGGATGGCCCCTACGTGGTTCGAGAAGTTTACACCAACGGCGCCTACAGGATTGTCGGTACCGACGGAGTACGAGTTGGGCCGATAAAGAGAAAGTTCCTAAAACTTTATCATCCTTAGTATTTTAATGCATGTAGGCTCCTAAGCAAGAGCCTAAACTGCTCACTGTGCAAAAAAATTGTACTACTCCTGGCCCGCAAGAGTATAAACTGTGAACGGCCAACAAAAAAAAAATAATAAAAAAAATAAAAAAATCTTGGAATTTCTCATTCGTGCAAGGCAAATTGACCAAGACATTCGTGCACCAATAAGAAAAGGGAATTGGAATTTCTCATTCAAGTTTCATTGGATCGACATCAAGTTTATTTCAAATAAAATAAAAAAAATACATAATGAATTCATATCAAAAAAGGCTACGGTGTCCAGTGGAAGGTCTTCAAATCTTCGAAAGATTCCTTTACATAAGCTTCGATTTTCTCCAAGCTAGCTTTGGTGGTCGGGTCTATCACCTCAATGGCATTAAGGGTGTTAATTTGACCCTTCAAGTCGATGACTGCCTGCTCAGCTTCTTGAAGGGAATCTTCACTAGCCATCACTTGACAACAAAGGTCCTATTTTTGATCATCTAAGGATTGCAACTCTTTCAGTAGTTCCTCACGCCTCGAATCCACTTCCCCCAGCTTAGCCTTGAGCACATTGTAACGAGCAATCACTGTATCCAACAGATGGGAAGCCGCGTCGAGCTTACTACCGACTTCTACACGACGACTTTCTCTCACCTCGATGGTCATTCGGTCGGAGTAGCTCTCTTGCAAATCTTTAAGGTCGCGTGCCTGGTGGACCAGCCTTTCAACTTTGTTCTTTAAAGGAGTAGCATCACCTCCTCTCTCATGGATGAGGTCGTAAAGGCTGTCAAACTCGCCCTTAAGGCAATGAAGTCTTTCGAAAGGGGTACGGAGCACTTTGTCAAGAATAACTTGACCTGTCATACGAGCTCCACTCTTGTTCACTTCTCTTATGACGGCATTGACATTGAAAACCGAAACATCTGGTGTCGCTCTTGAAAGACGCGGTGGAGGGAGCACTTGTGGAGCATCGACTTTAGGGGTAGATTCAACTTCATCATCATCGCCAAGAAAATCCTGCCCAAGGGATGACAAGTGCTCAATTGAAGGGAAACAGTGACTTCCCAATGGTAGAGGAACATATGCCAGCTTCTCCTTAAAATTCATGTCACTGCTTTCTCCCTAAATGAAAAAAAAGGGGGAAAAAACAAGAAAAAAACAAAGAAAAAAAAACAAAGAAAATAATAATAATAATAATAATAATAATAATAATAATAATAATAATAATAATAATAATAATAATAAAAAAAAAAAGCGGGGGGGAAGGATTAAAATGAGGGATCATGGAGGCGAGCCAAAAAAACAAAAAAAAAGAAGAGAGAAAATGTATGTATGTATTACCATGCATGCGGTGGGGCTAGGATCGCAATCCAAAATGTCCATGATATTTTCCGCGCCGTCGGGAAGCGGAAAAACGGTTTTCCCATAGTCCAATTTACTTCCTCTAACATTGGACATGCCCTGCTCATCAAGAAGACAAACGATGGTAGACTTCAGCTTTCGTCTACATGCTGTTACAGGCAAAGACTCAGAAGTAAGTCTAACCTCGTCGGAGGCCTCTGGTGCCATAGGGACGCTCTGAATAGGAACTGCGGAGATAGGTGTCGCCAAAAAACCAGCACCCACCCCTGGAATTTCTGTTTGAGGAGCATTGTCTTCTGTTTCAAGAGCTGGAGACCTTAAAGGCTTTTGGGAACGAATGATCTTGAACTTAGGCCTCGAGCCAGAAGGAGCCTTATTTCTCTGACTATTTAGGGCAGGCGAACTCGCTCTCTTCCTCTTTGAGCTCCCTCCAGAATGAGAATCTGATGAAGTGAGGAACATTTTGGACCACCACTCTAGGAAGCGACGAGTGAATTTCCTCTCCAAAGAAGGGCATTGACCAGGAAAAAACACACGAGAATTGGTCCCATAGCGTATACAAGCTTGATGGAGTCGAAGCATAATTTTTGAACTCGGGAGGATGGAGAAATCTATATCCGCAGGAATGTCCTGATGGAAGCCAAATTGTCTGTTGAACCTATGGGGGCAATAGTGCTCCATAACAAAACTATCCTCACAGCGGCAACAGACATAGCTCGAACGGATGCTGGCAAAATAAGCAAAGTCAGCCCGCGACAATTGGCCGTTATCGACGAGAGTCGCTTTGAGTCGATGCCTTATAGCAGAATTCCAGCAGAAACCCCTCCCAGAACTGATGAGCTCACGGGCCTCGTCAAGGTCAAATGTTTTAGCTCGACCAAAGCCACTGAACTTCGGCATCCTGAGGTTATTGGAGATGCTATCATCAAAGTCATATGTTCGAAAATATTTAGCCACCCAAGCGTAAAGAAAATGCCAGGGGATATGACCTCCTTTTCTGCCTGGATGAGCAGAGCGGCAAATTTCACCAAGGCCTCTATAAATGCTCGCAAGGATGGTCAAAGAAAGACAATATGCTTGACCACCTTCCATGCTTGACGCCACTGAGAAAGTCCCAGGACGAATGCAGCCAACATCCCTGACTGGAAGTGCGAACAAGCACAACCAACATGAAAGAAAGGCTGCGATGAATGTCTCTGTGCGCTCGCCTTTAGGTACGCATAGCTCATCAAAGACAGCATGAGATTCGTTCCACCTATGAACTTCAGTAGCGGAAGATATAATATTTGGGAGAGGAACTCGGCTGCGACGGTCTGATTTCGTAAGAGCATAATATTTGACTGGTCCACGAAACCAGAATGCGATCCATTCCTCTGTAGTCGGTTTGTGGTCAAAACGTTGTCGAAGAATATGATATGCTTTAAACAAATGAGTGCAACTCCTCCCCATGCCAGATTTGAGCTCTTTAGATGGAGGGACAACTTCATCACACAGAAAGCCTGACAATAGAAGCCCAAGGAAGCCATAGATGTCCATTAGAGAAATCGATACTTCGCCTTTCGAGGTATGCAAAGAGTTCGTATCAGGGCACCAGTACTCGCATATCGCTCGAACAATATTTGGACACTTGTCATAAATAAAGAGCGATGCGTAAAGAGCGTCAAATAAATGATTGGCGACTAGAGAGTCTTTGCAACGGGTGACAACGTCTTCTAACCATTCCCAATATAGAGGCGTGTAAGAAAATTCTCCTTGGCATGGAAGCTTCTCCCACGATCTCTGCCCGGCATGTATGTCATGGTGCAATAGCTGATACGACGAAACGCTTTTCTGGAGATTGGGGTGACTTGACAGTAAAAATATTTCTCCTGTTTTCAAATTTTCTTCCGACCAAGAAGTGAGGCTCGACAGACCTTCAGGACATTTGGATTTGGAAAAGTGAGCTATGGGTCTGCGAATCTGCAGCTTCGTCTCCTTCGTATCTCTGCTGTCCAGTCGAATGCACAAATATTGACGCCTGTTATACGACTCATCTGAAAAGACAGCCATGTGCAGAGCAAGCCTGGAAAAAAAAAGAAAAAAAGGGGGGAAATTAATTATAATCAAAGTCGAATTTGGTGGACCCTGCGGGCAAGCCATCGAAAAGTCGAAAATTTATAATGCGACTTTGGTGGACCATTGCCGGTAAAGCCATCAAAAAGTCGAAAATTCATAATCAAATGCGACTTTGGTGGACCCTTGCAAGTAAAACTATCCAAAAGTCGAAAATTTATATTCGAATGCGACTTTGGTGGATCCCTGTGGGCAAACAATCCAAAGGCCGAAAATTTATAATCAAAGGCGACTTTGGAGGACCCTTATAGGCAAGCCATCCAAAGGTCGAAGAATTTCGTAATCAAAAGGAGACTTTGGTGGGCCTTTGCGGGCAAGTCATCCAAAGGTCGAAGAATTTTATAATCAAAGGCGACTTTGGATGACCCTTGCGGGCAAATAATCCAAAGGTCGAAGAATTTTATAATCAAAGGCGACTTTGGAGGACCCTTGCGGGCAAGCCATCCAAAGGTCAAAAAATTTTATAATCAAAAGGCAACTTTGGAGGGCCCTTGCGGGCAAAGTCATCCAAAGGTCAAAAATTTATAGTTCAAAAGCGACTTTGATGGGCCCTTGCGGGTAAAACCATCAAAAGGTCGAAAATTAATAATAGGTGCCCATACTCTTTGTGCAAATTGCGGCGTGAATAATCTCTTCAGTCTGGCGCTCGAAGTATCCTACACTGCGAATATTTGATCTACACACACCCAAAAAAAAGGGTGTTAATTTATGCGCCAAAAAAAAAGAAAAAGAAAAGAAGATGTTAATTTATGTGCCCCCCCCCAAAAAAAAACAAGGGGTTCAACACAATTGCATCGTTCAACCGAACCACATAAAAAAAAAGAAAAAAAAAGGGGTTCAAGCGTGGCACGGCTTCTCCGTAACCCCCCAAAAAGGAATTAATTTCAATGAAGTGTTGTCAGACCAACACTCAACCGTAATTTGCCTTTTTTTTCATCTTCTTGCTCGGGAACGATTGGCACAGACTGAGCTCCATGGCCATGGAGATTTGCCCAAAAGAGAGAGAGAGAGAGAGAGAGAGAGAGAGAGAACCCCGAGAATGCAACTATATGCCCCTCTCCTCCCTTTGTTTCTCTCCCCTCCCTCTGCTTTCAGCATTCAACCATGGAGTTTTACCCCCCAAAAAAAAAAACAAAAAAAACAGAGGGGCGAACAGGGCAGCGAGCAGAGCAGGGAGAGAAGAAAAAATCTCACATAGCCAACCCAAATCAACTCACAAAACTTGTGGCTGGGAATGTTCTTACTTTCGATGGATCCTTCTATGCAGTCATTGTGTGAGAGTATATATATATGAAGAGCTTCACCAATAAACTCTTGCCCTAGCCGTTTACCATTCAAATGATTTAGGAAAGATATATACTCCAGAATATTTGATAAAATCATATTTTTTCATACTTTCCTTAATGTCTCACCCTATACCGAGAAATTGCAAGACATTCTTCCTGGAATCATCAACCAATTGGGACCGGATAACTTGGACAACCTGAGGAAGCTGGTAGAGCAGTCCCAGAACAGGGCACCGAATGCAAATGCAGATGCCAGTGGAACAAATGCCCAGGAAGATGACGATGATGAAGTCCCAGAGCTCGTAGCTAGGGAGACCTTGAAGCAACTGCAGAGGAAGGGGAGAAGTCTTAGAGTTGTTCCATGCTTGTGTCATGCTTTATATCTCTAATGTTTCTTCTGCTTGTGCGCCTTTTTGTTTCTATTTAGCATTTTTGCTGAATTCTCATCAACGATTAGTCAAGTGATGTGTATTTTGACTGGAGGCAACTTAGTTATTACCGAGCCAAAAAAAAAAAGATCTTCAAATTTCCGACTATTTGCATCTGCCAGGTGTTCGAGACCTAACCGCTTCAAAAAAAAAAAAGTGGAAACATTCAGACCCTGTTTACGCAGCTAGGTCTCGAAGGGGGCATTTGTAGGAGGTAAAAAATTATCCATCCAATCAAGACCTGCAACGTAGAAAATCCAATGTTTTTATTTCTCCTAATTACACGTTGCCACGCGTCAAATTAAATATTTGGAGAATAATTATGGCGGCCAATTAAAAAGCGCTACGTGTCACAAATGATGTAGAAAATAAATTATTATTCCTTTTCTTTTAAGGGATAGTTAATAGGAGATCTTCATTCAATTCCTCTATAAAAAGGGGGCCACTTCTCCCATTTCGAGGGGCATTTTTTTGAAGAATTCACAAGAGCTCAGAAACTCTCTCTGGGAAAAGACAACAAGCACTCCAAATACGTGCCGTCTACTTACAGATATCAAATCCTCGATAGAGATCAAGCCTCTTAGGCCCTCTCTCGAGACAAACAATTCAAGATTATTCAAGGAGATCGAATCAGAGGATTTGTTATACTTGTTTCTTGTAACAATCATACAGAGATTGCACCCACATACAATATCAATACAGAAATTCAATTTGTTCGTCAATTTCTTGTCTAATTTATTTTAGGCTCGAAGTTTGTGTTTACAGTAGGACAAAATTTGTAATAACCGTGTGTCGTATTAGCATTTTCTGACAATTTGGTATTTGTTTGTTAGTCGTTATCCTCGTCCCTTACCCCATGCATCCCCACTATTCTACTTCATTTATATATTTATCTAGCTATTCATTATTTGATTAATGTGTCACTTGCATACTAGGTAATAATGTAGTCTTAGCAGCTGCATAGTATTTTTAATATTATTGTGTTGTACTTAGGCCGTGCTCGTTTTGTAGTTAAATCAACCCACCCTACTCTTTCACATTCCTTCTCACTCTTTACCACTCAAAATAAATATCACTCCTTTCTATTTCTAACCACTTCCAACTATTTTTATTATGATTTTTATTATTAATATCAATAACTATTATCATTGGAATTATTATTGTTTATTATTATTATTATTATTAATATTATTAATATAAATTAATATTATTATGATTGACTATTATCTTTATTATTAATAATATTTATTATTAATTAATTACTATGATTAATCATTATTATTATGATTAATTATTTGTATTATTATTTAATTATTAAATAACAGTTATTGCTCTTAATAATTATTTTTTTTAATTATTTTCATTAACACTATTAACAATTATTATTATTCTTACAATTATTCATTATCATTTATTAACATCTATTATTATTAATTAGTAATTTTTTATTTTATTAATAATAGGATTAGTAATTATTATTATTTTCGGTGATAATAATAATTATAACTATAAATACTATTATTATTGTAATTATTACTAATTTTCATTAATAATTATTATAATAATAATAATTAATAATTAATAATTATTATTAATATTAATATTAATATTAATAATTATTATGACCATTAATATTAATATTAATAAGAATTATCATTATAATTTTTTTTGTTAATTATTATTCATATTAATATTTATAATGACATATTATTATTTTTATTACTAATTAATAATCAACATTATTACAAAAATTATTAATAATTATAATTATTTAAAAAAAACAATTATTATTATTATTATTATTATTATTATGAAATTTAATAATTATTGTTATTATTAATAGAAATAATAACAACTATTATTCATATTAATATCAATTATTATTTTAATTACCACTATTATTATTTAATAATAATAATAATTATTATTACAGTAATTTTAATTGCAATAACAATTATGATTATTAATATTGATAATAATTATTATTGCTACAATTAACATTAATTTTAATTTAATATGAACATATTATTATGATTATTATTGTTGTTATCAATTGGAATAATTATTGTAATTTTTTCTTAAATATTATTATTAATGATTATTTATTTAATTTATTATTAATTAATAATTTTTATTATAATAATATGATTGTTAATTATTAGTTGTTTCTATTGGTAAATTTTATCAATTAACAATGACTTTAATGCTAACTGTGTCTAATATTAAAAATAATAATAGTAAATTATTATTACTATTTAATGAATTTTAAAATAATAATTATTACTATTACTAATTGTAAATATTAATTAATATGGAAATTAATAAATATTTTTAGTATTGTTCTTAATATTGCTAATTATATTTTTATTATTACTAATAGTTAATAATATTACTAATCATTAAGTTTCACTACTGTTATTACTCATTAATATAAATATTAATAATAATTTAAAATTAATAATAATTTTGATATTAATATTGTTATTATTAATGTAATAATTATTATGACTATTATTGATCATTATAATTATTATTTTAATTATTTTTACTGTTAATTAATAATATTAATGACTAATTTGTATTTTCATTATTATTTTATAATTTTTTATTATTATTAGAATTACTACTAATTAATAATAATATTAATAGGAATTATTTTAATACTCACAATAATAATAATCGTTAATGTTAATAATTAATCGTAACTATTACTGTTACCACTAATATTTATATTATTAATTATGATTATTATTAATATTAATAATCATTATGATTGTTATTAAAATTAATAAGAATTATTATTGTGATTATTATTTTTAATTATTATTATCAATATTAATAGTTATTATTAATTGTTAAAAGGATTAATAGTAATTATTTTTATAATAATAATAATTTTTATTATGATTAATTAATTAATTAATAATATAATAATTATTAATATCTATTGTTATGATTAATAATATTTATAATAAAAATTAATATTGTCAATGTTAATAAGTATCAATTTTATTATAATTAATTATTATTAATATTAGTGATTAGTTATTTTTTATTATTGCCAAGATTAATATTAATAATAATTATTGATATTATTATTAGTTATTAATATTAATATTAATGATTATTATTGCATGTTATTGATATTATAAGAATTATTATTGCAGTTATTGTTTTGAATTGTTATTATTGATTATTATTATGATTAAATATTATTGTTATTAATTAATTAATAATAATAATAATAATAATAATAATAATAATTATTATTATTATTATTATTATTCATTATTATTATGTTGCACAAATTGTTAATATTTTTAATATTAATACTCTCAGTCTTTTCCACTCTTTCTCACTCCTTCCTACTATCACATTCAGTAAAGCACTCCTATCTACTCTCACCTACTTCTTCCCACTCCTATCCACTACCATCCATTTTCTCACTCCTTCCCATTCTTACCCATTCCACATCTGCAATATACCCATGAAAAGAACATACCTTATTTTACATATTATTTGTTTACTTATTTAATGTTTAACATTGCTTGGTTTTAATTTTTTTAATGCTTCTATTTTCAAATGGGTTTCAAAGGATTTTACCTCGATAAAATATTTTCTGATTTTTTTTGTGTGAATCTCTTAGAATTTGTCTCTCTTCTTACACAAGCAGTTGTAAGGATAAGATTGCTTACATCTTAATATTCTCAAATCCTGCAAAAGCAAAACCACACTAATAATTATGTCGTTATTGTTTGACATTGATTGTTCATCCCCTACCCTATCCAGGCCAAACTACTCATGTGGCCAAGGAAGGAGAGAGCGCATGGTAAGGGGTGATGTTGTAGTGAGGTAAATCAAATGTATTGTGTATAGGAGGGAATTTAAATTGCTAATCTCTCTCATTAAGGATGCAATTACCAATTTTTAGGTAGCATTTGGTCTTGTTTGGCAAATAATATTTAGATACTAGTTTTTAGTTGTCTCTGTATTATCTATTAATTGTTAGATTGTTGAATTCACTATTTGTGTTGGTTGTTTAAATTACTTGTGAAGAATCAAAGGCTATAAGATCACCCTAGAGGGGGGTGAATAGGGTGAAAATCAAGATTGCTAAACAATTGAAATGTAAATGCGAAAAAGTAAATCGGGACAAAACATGATCAATTGTTAACGAGGTTGGGCCTCAAAAGGCTTAATTCCCGCATAGAGTTCCCTAACTCTAGGATTAACCTGAGCTTTTATTAGGAGGATTGATTACACAACTCTAGAGTACCCTTACTCTAAATTCAAGTCACAAGTTGAACCCTTCAACTAGGCTTGGTAGAGTTGACCCTTCAACTCTGTAATCCTATCCAAGTACAAAATGACAATACAACTCAAATGTAAAGGAAAGCAAATTTAAACTCAATGAATGCCAATGTATGCTTGAGGAAGTAGTATGCCAATTGAGTGCTAGCTCTCTGTGTTGTGTTTCTTCCAGCTTCAAATGTCTCCCTTTTATAGGCTCCTTAAGTTGAACTAGCCGTTACATCCAAAAATAGGGAGTTGATCTTCATATTGATTTTCAAGCCACTGATTAGTGTCTTCAAGGCCTTGCACTAGTTGATTTTCAGCAGAGAAGTTGCAACGGCTACTTTGATTTCTTCTAACGATTACATTGCTGATTTTCTGCAGATTAATTCTCAAAAATTGTTTGTTTACTAATTTTAGGCCAACCAAAAGATTAGGATAAGATTTAAAGATATTGTAGCCATATTTAGATAATCCAAATTTCAAAGTTCAAAAATTTGTTTAGATAGCAAGCATCAATTTAGGCAAGACTACATATTTTAAATCAAATTAAAATCTTGACTTTCACTCAAAATTTAACCAAGGGTTTTTAAGGGAGTCAACAATCTCCCCCTTTTTGATGAAAGGGAATATTTTACTTTGATTAACTATGAGTAGAAAGGAGTGAATGTTTTTGTTCTTGCCATTGGAAGTCATAAGAGTGTAATTAAGCTTGTCTAGCCATGATAAGTAATCATAAGAATGAAACTAAGCTACCATTTGCTTACCACATGAAAGTATCACAAGTAACATACCATATAAAAATGAAACTAAGCTGAACTTATCAATTTGTACGTACCACTTACCACTTACTACCATGTACGTACCACTTACGAGCAAAAGACGAGAGTGAGAGTTTGCATCACTTTTTGGTTACATGCCAATATTAGCTACCAAAAGCTACCAATCTGCCACACTTTCAAGCATGTTCTCCCCCTTTGACTTTCATCAAAATGATAGCACAAAAAGGAGAAAGAAAAATTGAAGCTTATCATGGTAAACACATATAACTCCCTCTTAACAAGTCAATATTATATAAAGGTGCTCCCTCTTAATCCATGACACTCATAAAAAAATATAGGGGATCAAATACTAACTATGAAATTAATCACACATGCCAATGCTCATTGACTGGAAATTCTCATAAACTACATAATGGTGCAATAAGTGATTAACATTAACAAAATTCTCCTCTTATCAAGAGTAAATCGAGGCTGTCAAAAAAATGATCAAGTGATATAATTTTATTTTATTTTTGGATACAAGCAATATAAGTATTAGGTATAATAGTAATTATGGACAAAAACAATGAGATCATATGTGCATAATAACATGTCATAATAGTATAGGATATATTGGAATATTAATCATGCTCAAATTCCAAGGATAATAAAGCAAATTAAAATTCAAAAAATTTTGAAATCAAAATGCCACAAATAGAAAGTATAACATGAACAGTAATATCATTTTATGTTTAGTAAGAATCCAAATATTATCACTATTGAAGATGTTGACATAAAAATTCAAGCCTTTGAATTGGTCATATTAAAGATACTCAATTTCTGCCTGCAGTTCAAGGCCTTGGATTGTAGTTAAAGGCTTTGAATTTCTTGATAGTAATGAATTTCTCATTGGATTGACCTGGAAGAACTTAGGAACATAAATAGTACATAGAGAGGGTTTTCCCTCAATTCACATGGGGTGGTCTTATTGCTCTTGGCACCCAAATTTGAACTAACATAGGGCTAGATTTTCTAAAGGGACATGAATAAGACGTATGACCATTCTTTAGGCAGTAATTGCATTTAATATGATATTTGTTTTGGGAGGTCGATTGAACAAAGAAGTTCTTATAGACTTTCTTTTTATTAAGGACATTATACCCAATTCCTTCTTTATTGAATGATATCCTTTGAGAGCCTAATAATTTGTCCAAATTTTTCTTTCCCTTTGAAAACTTTAAACCCAATTTTTCAAAACCTTCACATTTAGATTGAACTTCTTGCTTCTTTGTTTCAAGAGTACCAATCTTCATATGAAGTTCATCATTTGATTTTTGTAAGACCTCTTTTTCAAATGATAAGTTTCGAATGACTTTCTTTAAAGACTTTATTTTGGACAAATATTTTTGCTCACATTCAATGCAATTAACCAAGGCTTGGGCTAATTCATCTTTAGAATATTCAAGAAATTCATAATAATCTACCTCATCCGAGCTTTCATACGCGGTTTCTTCTTCTTGGATTTGGCCTTCATTCACCATGAAGCAAAGATTCGTCGCTTGTTCTTCTTTATTCTCACTATCACTTGAGTCACTGTCGTTCCATGCAGCTATCATCGCTCTCTTGAATTCTTGTTTGGCCTTTTCCTTCCATTTTTCTGCTCTCTTTTGCAATATTGGACAATCCTTTGCAATATGCCCTGGTAAACCACAACCAAAACAAGGACCTATATTAGATTCAAATTTATTATTAGAAAATTTTGTACCTTTTGAGCATTTCTCATTCTTCTTTGATGAAGATCCCTTCTTGTAGAGCTTTTTGGGGTTAAATATTTTTGACTTGAACATTTTCTTCAATGCACTAGTAATCATTGCCATAGAGTCTTCATCATCTTCGCTTGACTCGTCTTTCGAGGGTTTGAAGTCTTCATTTGTAGTTTTGAATGCTGCTCCTTTCTTAGTTTGATCTACTTCTTCATCTTCTTTAAGATAAATTTCATGAGTCATAAGCTTTCCAAGTAGATCATGTAGAGGTAAGGTCTTGAGGTTTTGGGATTCTTCAATTGCAGTGACCTTAGGACCCCATTTGCTCTTAGGAAGGCATCGAAGAATTTTTCTGACCATCTCCTCATTTGTATAGGACTTGCCGAGGGACTTAAGGTTGTTGGTTATGTCAGTGAGGCATGTGAACATCTCTTTGATAGACTCGTCCGATTGCATTTTGAATAACTCGTATTGTTGAACGAGCATATTGATATTTGTTTCTTTCACTTGACTCGTTCCTTCATATGTCACAACTAGCTTGTCCCAAATCTGCTTAGTTGTTTCACAAGAACAAATAGGGTTATATTCATTAGCATCAAGATCACAATATAAAATGTTCATAGCTTTAAAGTTCTTAGAGAGTTTTGCAAAGTCCTCTTGTGTATATTGTTCTTCGGTCTTCGGCTGACTTTTTCCTTCAATGATTGTCACTGGAACATATGGTCCCTTTGTTACAATGTTCCACAGTTCGTAGTCTTCAGTTTTGATAAAGATCTGCATCAACTTTTTCCAATAAGAAAAGTTAGTGCCTCTAAATAAAAGACGTTTAATAGTGGAACGACCTTGATCAAATTATAGTGGGTCTAGCTCTGATACCAATTGAAGAATCAAAGGCTATAAAATCACCATAGAGGAGGGTTGAATAGGGTGATAATCAAGGTTGCTAAACAATTGAAATGTAAATGCGAAAAAGTAAATCGGGACAAAACACAATCAATTGTTAACGAGGTTGGGCCTCAAAAGACTTAATCCCCACCTACAGTTTCCTAACTCTAGGATTAATCCGAACTTTTATTAGGAGGATTGATTACACAACTCTAGAGTACTCTTACTCTAAGTTCCAAGTGACAAGTTGAACCCTTCAACTAGGCTTGGTAGAGTTGACCCTTCAACTCTGTAATCCTATCCAAGTACAAAATGAACAATACAACTCAAATGTAAAGGAAAGCAAATTTAAGCTCAATGAATGCCAATGTATGCTTAAGGAAGTAGTACGCCAATTGAGTGCTAGCTCTCTGTGTTGTGTTTCTTCCAACTTCAAATGTCTCCCTTTTATAGGCTCCTTAAGTTGAACTAGCCGTTACATCCAAAAATAGGGAGTTGATCTTCATATTGATTTTCAAGCCACTGATTAGTGTCTTCAAGGCCTTGCACTGGCTGATTTTCAGCAGAGAAGTTGCAGCGGCTACTTTGATTTCTTCCAACGATTACATTGCTGATTTTCTGCAGATTAATTCTCAAAAATTGTTTGTTTACTAATTTTAGGCCAACCAAAAGATTATGATAAGATTTAAAGATATTGTAGCCATATTTAGATAATCCAAATTTCAAAGTTCAAAAATTTGTTTAGATAGCAAGCATCAATTTAGGCAAGACCACATATTTTAAATCAAATTAAAATCTTGACTTTCACTCAAAATTTAGCCAAGGGTTTTTAAGGGAGTCAACAACCTAGTTATAAAGATAAAATTAGTTGTTTCTGACAAAATTATGATAGAAAAAACTAATTCTAAAAAGAAAAGGTTGTCGAAAGGCTTATGTAGTTATCTGTTTCAAACTCACATTTTGGACCAAGTACTCAAATTTACTTGTTAACTAAGGCCCTGTTCGGCAAAATTAGTTGTTTAGGTAGCGGATAACAGTTCAGGTAGCAGATAGCTGTTTAGAGGAGCGGTTGAAACTAATATGTTCGGTAAATTTAGCGGTTATGCTATCTGACTAATGTAAATTAACATAAAAGGATATAAATAATTTTCAAAGATAAAATTTGTAAAGGATATTTTTTTGGCTAAAAAATATGAAACGCTACTTTTAAATGTCAAATGTTACTATTAACTTTTCAAAAATGCTGCCTAAAATGCTAAACGCTATTTGAAATGCTAGTCAAAATACTAGTTTATTGAATACTAAAAATTAACCAATTAGTATATTGACTTGATCAAAACACTAAGTGCTACCCAAAATGCTGTCGTCGAACACAACCTAAAAATTAACTAATTAATATATTAACCTGATAAAAATATTAAACGCTATCTAAAATACTATCGCCGAATACGACCTAATTTTGATAACTAATCTTCGTCCAAACAACTTTTTAAAAAATTCTTTATCAAACACCCCTTTTTTATCTCTGCGACAACTGGTGCTAGTATTCGACGAAGCATTAATAGTGGCTAGTCTATACAGCGATGGCAATACTCAGACGGGATATCCTAAATTCAGTTCTAAAAGTTGGTTCGACACCACTATGGGAATTGCGATTGTGAGAAGCCAAGCTATCCCCATCAATTCTATCAAATTAATATGAAGTTAGAAATAGTACGCCGGCGAGTGAGGCATGTTGATATCATCATGGGTAAATAAGGACAGAAAATGTAGAGAAATAAATGGTGCGCTATGACTTATGAGTGAATCACTTTAGGCCTGGATTGATGAATAAAATTGGAAATGAATGAAATTAAAATTTGGGTCTTGTTCGGTAAAATTAGTTGTTTAGGTAGTGCATAGCGGTTCAGATAGCGAATAACTGTTTTGATAGCGGATAACGTTTCTAATTTAGCTGTTTGCAGATAGTTGTTCAGATGAGCGGTTAAAACTAATGTGTTCCGTAATTTAACTGTTATGCTAGCTGATTAATTTAAATTGACATAAAAGGATATAGATAATTTTCAAATATACAATTTTTAAATGATATTTTTTGGCTAAAAAATATGAAACGCTACTTTTAAATGTCAAACATTAATTCTATTAGCTTTTTAAAATCGCTGCTTAAAACGCTAAACGCTACTTAAAATGCTAGTTGAGATACTGGTTTATCGAACACTAAAAATTAACTAATTAGCGTATTGACTTGGTCAAAACACTAAAGGCAACCCAAAATGCTGTTGTCACACACGGACTTGATATTTGGGAGATTTGGGGTGGGACTTGAATTCTGAAGTTGTGTACTTGGAGAGAATATGAATGTAATCAGGTTGTAGTCCTTGTTGTTTGGCTAGTAATTATGGAACAGAATTAAAACTGTCTAACTTTAAAATAATTTTATGCTGAGATATCTTTCTCATTTTTGTAATTAACTACTTTTGTAATTACCTTGTATTTTAGTTTTTGAATTGTAATGCAAATCAACACTTTTGTATTTTTGTTTAATTAAGATAATAATTTTTTGATCAAGGGGTAATAAATTTTATAAATCAATAATTTCAAGACAAACTAAATTTATAAATTGAAGTATAAGCCCATAATTTTTAACGCCCCCAAAAAAACCATAACTAACCTAAAAGAAAAATTATCATTTTTTCAAACAATTTCATAAACCTACAATATAGATCAGAAGTCATCATCTTCATCACTCCTATCTTCACCGTTGCTCTCCAGCCTGCGCTATCTGTCGTCGACCCGCACCCTCCACTATCAACTGGCATCTGCCTTCCTTGCTCATATTAGCCTTCCTTTATCGTCATCGTCGGCTCAGATATGTCTTCTTTGTCGTCCGCTCTACCCCTCCTCTGCTCATATCTATTTCTTTACCTTGTTCTTGCAGAGTCTTTTGGCTAACATGAAGCATTACCAAAGGACAGTGTCTTCTGGCGGTATCTAGCGTCATCTACAACCGGTAGATGCCCCACGCCACTGGCGGCGCATCCTTTCTCTACAATTAGGCTTGTCCATTTGGGTAATGGTCGGGCATGAACAATGCAAAACAAAGAACTGGGCATGGGTGTTGGCAAAAAAAAATAAAAATGATTAATACTTTTCTTTTATTTTTGGGTTATTAATCTTGGGGATGCTTGGTAGTAACAGCTTTTTGAGAAAAAATAGCTGTTTGAGAGGATTTTGGCTGTTTTGACCAAGTCAAACAGCTAAAGGGTGTTTGGTAAAAAACTATTTGCAGTAGTTGTTTGGCTCCAAAAAGCTCTTTTTGAAAAAGCTATTCCCATTAGTCTTTTGAGAAGAGCTTTTTGTAGAAATGACGTAATCATCCATAAGTTTAAAAAAATCACACACATCTCATTAAAAACTAATTCATAAATAAGGGCATAAATGAAATTTTACCAACATATTTTTTAGAAACAGCTAATTTTTACCAAACACTTTTTCTAAAAACAGTTAATTCAAACAGCTAACATAAACAGCTAATTCAAACAGCTAACAGCTAATACAAACAGTTAACAACTAACAGCTAACAGCTGTTTACCAAACAGGGGCCTAAACAGAGGGTTGGGAACTTGAAATACCTAGATAAAGGGGGGCGCGGGTTGTTCAAGTTCTTGATGCATGAGAACTCAAATTCATTCCATTTCTCCTCAGCAAAAGACCTTAATCTCCTGTTGATATATTGCCAGTCTTGGTGCTGTTTTGATGCAACTATTTTCTTTTTTTCCATTATTGTGTCTATTTCACCACATCCATTTTTAAAGCAATATTTTGGACCATTTTACACACCAGTTATCTTGATTTGGTGTTGCTATACATAAAAGTGCCCCCTTTTTCCTCTTTTTGCGTTTTTTTTTTGATAGTTGGAGGGGAATTCCAACTCCTTGCACGGTTGCACCCGATAATAAACGTCAACTCAATTTGTTGATGGGGTACAAAACTACCAAAGAATGGCTAAATATCCTCTGTCCTCCCTCCCACAACCAAGGGGTCGAATTCAGGGTCATTAAGCCAATTACAAATTAGATAAGGCGCACAATGTCTAAAGTCTAGGTCAAAATGGGGTTCAAATAATAGTCATATGAAAAAAGTCATGTTTGAATTTATAACTTGAATGAAAAGTTCATGTCTGAATCCCATTTTTTCAAGTAAGAGAAATTCAAAGAATTAGATTGAACAATATTTTGTGAGCGCTAAAAACTCCCCCACTGGAGAGTCAATATGATTAAAGGCGATATTGCTTATGGAAACATCCTAATGAGGAAAGCGTTTGAAAGGTAAAAGGGAAAATCAGGCTTAGAACTCTATCTACCAAGTTTTCATTGTTGTGTCTATTTTCAGCAATAATTTTTGATGTGGCAATGGGTCGCCACTGAAATACACTGACCGCCAGTAGAGAACGACCATCTCCAGAGGGCAAGAAGGCCAAAAATGCCAAAAGACAGTGGGAAGAGATAGATAGGTGCTTGCGCGCTAGGAAGACTAGCCCCCCCGGGCCCCGGGGTGCTCAGTGACGACATTTTGTAATATCAATCTTTCAAACGAAAATCAAGGATTCAAATTACAACTTCTCATCTCCCACCATAACCCCAAGTTCTGAGTAGATATTCTCTATCTCTCTATCTATATATATAGACACACAAACACACACATATTGACCTATCCTCGCAAGCGCACGGGTGTTCTAATTTAGTAAAGATATTGCTCCCATGGAGACCAATCATAAGCTATTGAATTTTATCCTATAAATGTACTAACCAAGCAAATTTCAATAGAGAGTTTGAATGACACTATAACCGAATTGGAAAATTCAATCAATTAAAAACATCTAGGGATTTGATTCAACTTGTAAAGATATAGATCAATGAAATATATGATGCATTTAACCTATAATGGTAGATTGAAAGGGGTGCAATTGCATTTAGAATTCAATCTTCTTTCGAAATAAACTGAATTGCCTAAGTTTCCAATTATCGTTTTTTCAAATGTCCTTGTTTAGTCTAATTTATGGAGTTTTGATAGCTAAAGGGTCCTCTTCACAAGTGAATCTCTTTCAAGTATTGCTAAGTTAAGTCCTATTTTGTCGATCAAATAGCAAGTTTTTACCTTTCAATCCTCACTTAACTATTTAGAATTAGCAAATGAATTTGACCAAAATTCAATCACAACAATTTCACACATAAGATAGAATTTCACCAATCTCAATCAAGAACAAGTACAACCAAATAAAGATGAAAGAATCCAACTTCAATACTTGATTAACAATCCCTAGATTGAGAAAAATACTCACACATGTTTAAATTAGCAAAACTAAATAGAGTTTGAAAGAAGAAAACTTAGCGCAATTGGAGATCCTTCAAGGGTTTCCTAACTTTTGCAGGGGCTCCAAAACATCAAGCACTTCTTCAACACTCACACTCAAAACTACTAGAAATCTAAATTAAACTTAGAAAATGGAAAAGAATGGAAAAACTAGAGAGAAAGAGTTCTCTTTTCTGACGTGTGTGTCTTCAGCTGATGTGAAATAGCCCTATTTAAAGAAGAACTCGATGAACCTTAGCCACACGATGAAGGAAAACGATTAGGCTTGTAGTTATAGCCTCAGCACGGACCGTGGCCTTCACCATGGACAGTCTGTAGTGAGCTCTGTCTTGATGCTCTTCTATTTTTTCTTCCTTCCATGGGCATAATGACTTGGGGGTGTCTGTGAGGAGTTAAGCTACACTCGTTTATGGTCAAAATTTGAGGGTAAAATGGTCCAAAAAGTGGCAAAACATAGAAAAGAGCCATATCCGAGTGTAAAACCGAAAAAGGGGTACATAATATATCATAAAACATATAATTCTCCATACAAATGTCATAAAATGACCTTAAAATAGAGTGCACTTTAGGACTTATCAAACTATCCCATGCTTAAACCATTGCTTGTCCCCAAGCAACTATGAAAGTGGGGCTAAAAATGAATAACGTCCTTAGGAAGACATCAGTGGCAATATCAATAACCAAATCAATCCAAGAAGTTCAACCCAAAAGTGATAAAAAAAACTTTTACAAACAGATAGGAGAAGATACTTTTTGAAAAAGTAAGAACCATCACATCAAATTATTAAATTAGTCACTCAAATCAAGTTGAACAATCATATCGGCACACTACAATAAGTAGAGCTTATAAGAACCAATATAACCTCACTTTAGGGATGAGGCATTCATCACTCATATGTTTAAAATAAAATGTGGTTCTCTCAAATCTCATTCTATAGAACCAAACAAACCATAAGTTTAATATGACTCTCCAATTTGCCACCACTATAATGCAAAACACACAAGGCAATTATAAGGACTTTTAAGGGTTATAACGGGGCAAACAGGTAAAGGTAAGGAGGAAACAAATATTTTGGAATTTGTGGAGTTAAAAGCCAAAGACCAAGAGCATAAACCACCATCTCCCAACTAAAATATATTCCTCAAAATATCAACAACATCCCCAAGTGGTGTTACAAGAAACAGTACCTAAAAATATAAAACTAATGCAAAATCCTTTTATTGCATCATTTTTTTTTCTTTTTTTTGTGTTTGCTTGATTTTGCTTTCTTTTATTATTATTTTTTTGTTTCTTAATTGTTTTGTTTGCTTTCCCCCCCTAACATATACACATTTTTTCTTACACCCTAATTAACTTTGAAGGAAAAAATAGAATGTGGTTCCCTTATCACATCCAACCGAACCATAATATCCATAAAAGGTTATTATCCACAAACTACTACCAATCAACTATGAAAACACTATAGCCTTAGCTAAAAGGGTAATACATATGTGTGTGGCCAAAGATAATAATATAGGTTCTCATCAATAAACACAATGAAGACTCAAAGGGGTAGCAGGAGATAAATCATTCACATAAGGGTGGCTATTTGGTCAATGTACCTCATAAAGTTAAAGAATGCCTCAATCATGTTGCCTAAATGTGCATGCTAAACATGATCTTGAGCAAGAGTCAAAGCAGATTCTAGAGACTTGAAATCTAGGAAGACTCACACATCAAAGGAAATATGAGAATAAAATGATGAATTGGTCTATTTAAGCTCAAAATCTCACATGACAAAGCTCATCTAGCTCTTTAAATTTCATATGCCAAATATGCATGCCAAGAATCATTAAGCAATCAAGTCATATCTAACGTGATGGTTAAAACATGAAGCATAGTTCGAAAACACAAAAAAAAACATGTTATTCACAAATAGGCTTAGCAAAAAGGGTCAAAATAGGCAAAAGAAAGCTACTTAGCCCAAATACTCATCATCAGAGGATTTCTAGGCTCTTTTTTTTTCTCAGGTATGTTTTTCTTTTGTTCGTTTGCATCATTTTGGTTTTTTTTGGGTTTTTCATTTTTTTTGTTTTTTTACTAAGCCTAAAATGCAACCAAAAACTAAAAAGTGTCAAATTAGAACTAAAACGAAGAAAGAAACCTGGAAAACTAAATGATCAACTAAACTAAACCTAAATGCATGACCTACGAACAAAAATTTTCACACATCCACAACAAACATGTATGCAACCACAAACAACTGCAACAACTCCCGTATGCTTGGATAACGCATTGTCCTCAATGCAAGTATGATACTCTAAAAGGGAGTGGGAGAGGGAGGAGGAGAAGAAGGAGGGTGGGGCTGAGAAATGTGCCAGTCGCGCCAGGTCTCTAAGTAGGCCCTAAAGTCTTAGAAATATTGGTTCCGGAAGACAATCATCCTACGGAGCTCATCATGGTGCTCCTGAACAAAGCCCCAGAGTGTGGCATGCTCAGTTTCTACATAAGCTCGTAGAGAAGCTTGCTCCTCTTGAATTGATCGAAGAATAGCATGCAGGTCAGGATAGTCATGAGAGGAGTATGGTTGGGATGAACTAGAAGCCCTAGGGTCAGGAGGTTAAAGAGGTGGGGTAGGTCGTGCCAACTCTTCATCACCGAGTAAGAAGTAGAGATTGACTTGATTTAGGAGAGAGGTGCGATCAACATTTAGAAGATCAACATTTGGGAGAGCATAAGCCGATTTCCAGGATAAATCCTACAAATACGCCGACCATCAACCTTACAAAATTTCATTTGTTCAAAAGCGGCTAAGTTCAACTGCTTTGAAATTGCAACTCCAACATCGGGGTTCAGTTTAACACCAACCAACCTAGTAATGGGGCTAATGAGGCCCCCAATGACAATCCTATGTGCAGAACTAGTGGTTGCACTATACAACTGATTCATCAGAAGTGACCTAGGGTCAATCCAGTCACCTTCCATCATGCTATACAAAAAACATAATTCAGACAGACGAGACACATTTAAACTATCCTCCCTGGCATACAAATCGCAAGCTAATAATTTTAAGGCCACATAAATACAAGGGTTTCGAATAAATGTACCTTTGTAATTACTGGTGTCATATCGATGATCCCCGGAGAGTTCATATCAAAAATCATTCGGATTGAATTCCTTATGGACGTGGCAGTATGGGAGGTCCACACTTGGTGGAAAACCAAATATACTATTAATTGCAGTCAAATTAAGCTCATAAGACTCCCTATTGAGATAAAATGAAAGGTAGCCCTCTTGACATTGAGGGCCACTCATGATCTCAACATTCAACGTGCTTAAGAATTCAAGTGTGAGGTCCTGATAAGTGTGGTCCCTAGTTTCGAAAAATTGACCCATCCCGCCCCGAGCAAACAACCAACGAATATCATCCAACAATCCCAAATGATTCAACACATCCTCATCATAATGTCGAGAAGCTACTACTAGTTTACTACTCTAAGCATTATATCTAGCAATGTGTTTAGGATGCTCAGGAGCTTTGGGGAGCTCTTTGTCGGGCTTAACTTTAAATCCCAGCTTCTTGTGGGATTCTTGCCTTCTTCTTTGGTGCCATAATAGTGTAATGTGTATGGAAAAAACTGAAAAAATAAAACGAAAAGAAAATGAGTAGAAAAATGCTAGAAAATAAAAATTTTGAGAAAAGGGAAATAAATGGTGAAGAAATATGGAAGAAAAATGGAAATTGGAAGAGTAAAAGTGAAAAATGGAGTTGTGAAGGTCATGAAAGTTGTGGGTATAGAGATGGGAGATAAAGAAGGCTTGAAAATGAAAAAATAAAGGGAGATATGGGGTTAAGGTGAAGAAATTGAGTAAAAAGGGAAGAAATTTGATGGATTTTGGTGAAAAATTGAAGGTTTTAAGTGAAGTGATTGTGGAGGTTTTAGAGAGAGAGGGAGTGTCTAAAGGGAGAGAGAGAGAAAGTTGAGTTTGAGGAAGAAGATGAAAAGAATGGGGGTCAAAGGGGCCTTGAAAACCCTCGACCGTGGATGCGAGGCTCACCACGAATCGTCCGTGGTCAGCTTGGCCCCCGTTTTTTTTCTTTTGTTAGAGCCTTCATGGACTGTGGTAGTGGCCACGAGGTGTCCGTAGAGGTTCTGAAAAAACCTCTTTTTATGCCTTTGCTAGAGTTTTATTAATTTCTAGTGATGGTTCTAAATAGCAAAAGAAACACAAAATACAATAATAATAATAAAAAGGGGTGCATAATAAAGAAAAAGAAAAATAAACACTTGGATTGCCTCCCAAAAAGCACTCGTTGAAGGTCGAGAGCTCAACCTCTCTTTTATTCGGGTTTGGGTTCATTGAAAATGTGGGCGTCAAACTTCCCTACAACATATGTGTTGTTTTTGTTGCGAATCACGAAATTGAAATCTTTCGACTGAAGGTACCACCTCATAAACTCAGGTTGGAAGTCCTTTTGCATCATCAAATTACGCCAAAGCGTACCATCAGCATACAAGACAAATCAATAGCGGGCTCCATCAGACGGACCACTATCATCATATTCAATCCTAAGATCAAAATCCAAATCGATTCTTTCCATAGGAGGTAAAGAAAGAATTACTTAAGAGACCATGCAATAATCACTCATGGAAGACTCATTAGAATCATAGGTCTCAACCTCAGGTATGTTAGGTGGAGTAGGAGCAGCAAACTCCACCTTAACATAACCCTCGTTGGGATCCTCAGTCAAAATTCAATCAGAGTCAAAAGGGTCAGGACAACTCCAATCATCCTCCATCTCAATTTCAGGAGAAAGGGGAAATTCATCCGATAGGAAAGAATTGGGGAAACAACTTTCTCATCCATAAAACAAAACATAGCATAACACCCCCTACTTCAAACTTAATCCGCCCCCCTTTTACATCAGTAGTATAACCTGAAATAGCCAAAAAGGATCTCCCAAGAATAATTCGGGCATCGCCTCTCAGTTATATTAGCAATTAGAGTGAAAATTGTGTTGGTTGCAATGGTCCCAAATGAAGCTTATGGAACATAGATTAGGGCATCAAATTGACAGTTGCACCAAGGTCACATAGGGCTATTTCAATATTCACTTTTCCTATGACACATGGGATAGAAAAGCTACCTGGGTTAGGAAGCTTAGGGGGAAAGACTTTGGGAATTTGAAGCTGTCATTTTCTCTGAAAATCATGGGCTCACCCTCATCATTTCTCTCCTTACTCTCAGCCATGATCACTTCTTTGCCCTCCGCAAGTGTTATATCCTCATGATCATCTATCCCTTCTATCAAGGCAACACAGTTATACTGCTCGCAGGAGTTAGACTCGGGTTTACTAGGCAGTGTACCCGGAGGTATAGATGAAGATGTAGCTTGTTAAGCTATTTGAGCTTCCAATGTCTTATTGTGAGTAAGAAGCACATCAACCCTACAGGCCAATTGCTTAATGTACTTATCTTGCTTTTGTTGTGCCAAAATCATATTCTCCATCATAGACTTTAAGGTGGATTTTAGAGGTGCTTGTTGAGGAAAGGATGTTCTTTTAAATCTAGGGGTGATTTAAAATTCATTTGGGGCATGAGTGGGGCATTAGACTTATAAGAGAAATTTAGGTGATTTCTCCAACCTAGATTATATGTACTAGAGAAAAGGTCATTTGTTGGTCTAGGATGATAGTAGTTCACATAGTTGACCTAATCACTTACATCTTGGGCAAGAGGACAACCCACTTGACAATGCATAGTGAAATAATAAACTGATCCACATATATCACATGATTAGGAGGGGGTACTTGAACTAACACAATTAACATTCAAGCGCTTCAATCTTTGAGACGAAACATCAACTTTAGAAGAAAGCATTGAAATAGCATCTAATTCCAACTTACCTCTAACCCGCTTGGGTTGGGATCTCTTAGATGACCATTGGAAATAGTTGAGGGCCATCTTTTCTATAAGATTATATGCTTCATCTTCAGGTTTGTTGATAAAAGTACCTCCTATTGCGGCATCAATAGTAGACCTCAATGGCTCAGTGACACTATTATAGAATGTTTGCACAATCATCCATCTTTGAATACCATGGTGTAGGAATAATCGTAAAAGGTCCATGAATTGCTCTCAGGCTTCATAGAGCATATCATCTTTCTTTTGAGAGAAAGTAGTGATTCGATTCCTTTGGCTTGCCGTCTTACTCGGAGGAAAGAACTTGGCAAGAAAGACTTTTGTAACCTCGTCCCATGTCGTTGTACATCCTGGAGGCAACGAGTGAAGCCACACCCTCGCCTTATCCCAAAGTGAAAAGGGACATATGCCAAGCGAACGGCATCGATAGAAACACCGTTGAGCTTTAACGTGTCACACACATCTAAAAAGACTGTGAGGTGTAAGTTTGGATCTTTTAATGGAGTGCCTCCGAATTGGAATTGTTGTACCATTGATATAAGGGCTGGTCTGAGCACAAAATTGTTCACTTCTAAAGTTGGCCAAGGGATGCTCGAGGAAATGCCTTGGACACCTGGGGTAACAAAATCCCAGAGTGTTCTTCTTTGGTCACCCCATATTCTCGCCATCATTGAAGAAACTACTCGAGCCTCGAGTCTTTGCTTTTCTACCCTTAATTTCTTCCTCTTAGAGCAAAAAGTCCTTTTGATTTCTGGATCGAATTCAACCGAAAGGGACTTTGTCTGTAAAAGAGAAGTCTACAAAATTAGTAACAAAACTTCAACCGTAAATAAAAAATATAAAGAAAAAGAAAAAATGAAAAAATGCTTAGTCAATTTCTGAGGCTAAATCAATTATGTGCCTTCATCTGCCACGAAATAGGCCTATTTAAAGAGGAACTATATGAACCTCAACCATACGATGAAGGAAAACAAACAGGCTTGTAGTTATGGCCCCACCACAGACAGTTCGTTGTGATCTTTGACTTGATACTCTTCAGTTCTGTTTTCCTTTGACAGCAATAGTGACCTGGGGCGTGTCCATTGGAAGTCAAGCAACACTCATTAATGGTTAACTTTGGGATACAATGCTCTATAAAAAAGCAAAACACCGAAAAGAACCACACCCAAGCGTAAAACAGACAAATGAGTCCACAATATAGCATAAAACACACAATTTTCCTTAAAAGTAGCACAAAATGATCTAACAATAGAGTTCACTTTAAGGACTTTTCATACATATACACACACGCACACACATAGACATATATATATATATAGATATATATATATATACATATATATATATATATACATATATATACATATATATATATACATATATA
>JACYFF010031957.1:87423729-87438128 GCA_017589665.1 Selenicereus undatus | reverse complement strand
CACACACACACATGTGTGTGTGTGTGTGTGTGTATATGTTAGATAATAAGCGAATGGGTTAATCAATGTGTAGCTTTTGATTTACCCATTATACCCTCCCTTTAAAATTACTTCCTTTTCATTATTTAGATAGATGCAATTAAAGTTTTTATATAACCAATTATTACTGAGGTTAATATTGTCAACATAGTTGATTGTTAAAAATTCTCCCTCTCAACATTAGAAATAATGGGCACGTAGGGGGTGAAAAAACTGCCCATGTCAGTTAATCTATCTCCAATCCAACTCCCACTCACATGCACTATCTCTTGAACTTTTTGAGGAGTTATGCTGCATACAAGCTATCTATGACAAGGGGTACGTAGTCCTTTACAATTCGATTACATGTGCTACCAAAACCCAACAGTCCCCAACCCTTTCAATTTCATTCATCATATCTCCTCCCATGTCTTCCCTTTTTCTTTTTTTAAAAGAGATGAATTGGCACATAAACCTTCGCACCTATCCCCCAACAAATAAATTATTTTATGCAACAGTAATAAGTTGTGTCACACTTCTCGATCTCAATTTTTGTTCTTTTACTATCCATCCTCTTTTTTGTGCTTTTTTTAATAGTGGAATTGGTGTATAATCTAATCCTTAACATCTCCAAACAATAAGTTGTACTACGCTTCTTGATATAAATTTATTTGCTTTTATTAGTATTTCTTTTTATTGTCACCCCTTTTCTTTAATCTCTTTTTTAAACAATTAACATCTTAATTCATTCATAGATCCAATGCATTTTATTTTATTTTATTTTATCATTATTTTTGAAAATTATAAAATTAACATAATCTTTTAAAATTTTCTTCGGTTGCTAAAGTATCTTTCATTTTTTTCTACTTTTATATCACCGTCATTACCATAAACTTTGATTTGTCAAAAATAATTAGTATCTATCTACAATTATATGATAAATCAATATCCTAAATGTTGAGTAACTTCATTTTGCCAACTATACCCTTAATGTTATTTTTTAACCCCGATGTTAAAGACCATTATGACATAAGTAATCGCAAAAATAAAGAAAGACAACTAGTAACCATCATGACAGAGTAAGTTAAGGATCTCGAATTTGGAATTGTTCGAAACCAAATTCGACCAAAAGTTTTACTTGATGTCTGAAGGCTTAGTAATAAATTTATACTCCAATAGGAAACATCTAATGTTTTTAATAGTGGGTGTAACTCAATTATTAAAGTCTCTAAAAGTTATTATCAAAAATAAGAGTATCGATCTCACCTAATAATTTTTTTAACAAAATTGTTATCGCTATACTGATAAATCTATTGACCCACCACTTTTTTTTAAAGAAAAAAGCTCTTTGCGTTAATGATTGCACGTCCTCGAATCTGTCAACTGTAATTTGAACCTTCTCATGTGCCCCTACTCAGTCTATATATCCGTTTTGGAGTTTAACCAAATCAGTGGTGGAAGAGTTTGAGAAGGAAAGAGGGAGAGAAATTATGGTGGACTGTTTAAAGAGAACATAGAGGCAAAGCCAAGCAATTCATAACATATCTTAATTGATGACGTTCTCTTGCTTAGGCACATAACAATAACCCAAATATTCAGGAAAAGCTAAGCAATTGATAGCAATAATTCACTATACTCAACCACATGCGATCATACAAAACTTGATGTGAGTCATTGATGTATGTGCGTATGTATTGATGTTCTGCTTTTTTGTTGACATCAATTTTTACAGTATGAATTTATGTTTTTAATCCTTCCTCGTATTTGCAATGGGATGGGTACTTATGCTTTTGATTATAAGTTGACATGATATTGGATTGTTATTTGATTTTTTTCCTATATTCTGATTGTATATCTTCATTAAATTAATATTGCAGTCCCTTAAATTATATATTGGCATATTTGTCCTTTTTTCAATAATGTTAATTTGTAGTTGTAGTTATTTGGTAACTTTATTTTACCCTTGATAGTTGGTGCTTATGGCCCTCAATTTATACTTTTTTTTTAAAGTGTAGCAGGATCTTTAATTTTGTTAATATTCATATATTTTTACATGTATACCCTTTTTGTATTATGGATAGGCCAACAGTTGATAGGGGTAATTTTGTCCACTCATACTATCATATAACCTTAAACAAAGGCTATAAAAAAAATGTAAATAAATAAATAAATAAAATCACTTCCACTGCCAATCAAATGTCCCACGTATGAATAACTGCTTCAGTTTTGTTTAAAGCCTTAAAAAAAGGCTTTAGTTTAAATTTTATTAACTATCCACCTCCTTCACGTTTGCTATCAACACCCAAAGTGTCTCTTTCTTCAAATTGTACTCCTTGCCATTAGCATACTCTTCCAGTGAAGCTTAGACGAATTGGAAATAAGTAAGCCCTTCTTTTAGGGTTTTAGACTTTTGTTCTTCATGCTTTCCATTTTTGTTGTTATGTGGTTGTTATTGTATGTTGTGGTTTGGCCATGAAATTCACTATCTAGATCATTAGGCAGTCTGTCCCAAACTTCAATACTTGCCCCACTATCTCCATCTTCTTCCTCTCTCGATTGGCACTTTAAAAAGGTCCTCATCTTCCGCTTTAGTTTTTATAATCTAGTGTCTCCCCTAACCAGTGGCGAATCCAGAAATTAATTCAAGGGGGGTCGGGACTCAAACATAAATATGATTTGAAATTTGAAATTTAACAATAGTCATAAAAACGAAATTACAAAGCTAATACAATTACGGCAATTGTCCTCGGCGAGCCTTCATGTTTTGAAAGCAATACATGATACCATCATTTGATACTGTTTCGAAAAGATCATCCTCAAAATAAGTAATAACAGTATCATTTAAAAACTCATCTAATATTCTGTTGAGCAAATTGGTCTTTTGATGATCTTCATCGCTGAGAATACCCTTTCAACAGTTGAAGTGGAAACTGGTAAAATTAATGCCAACTTCACAAGTAGATATAGGCGAGGAAAGCTCAAATACCTCTTCGTTTGAAGCAATTTCCTTGAAAGGTCACCTATGCCCCTCAAGTCAGAGAATCTCTCATCATCATGTACATTGACAATAAAAGTATCAAGTTCACAACTAAGTGTCTTAATGCCCAACTCATCAAAATCATCTGGATACAATTGAACCATTCGAAGAATTTTTTCCTTATCAAAATTGAAGAATGAATCTACTGGATTCAAACAAGCTACATCGAGAAGCAACTCAGTGCTCGCTTCAGGAAAGCGACTATTAAGCTCTTGCATCTGCATATGAAGAATTGTGTAGAATACATCAACACGATAGTAATGTTCATTTGTCACTTTAGAAACTCTGCGGTTTACTCTTTGTCCCCGAATAACATGGAAATCATCCATGACAGGAATGTCAATATCGTACTTGTGACAAAATGCATAAACATTTTCAATCAAACAATCTCATCCTTGATCCCTTGTCATTTGTAGCTGTCGCTTAGCTGAACCAAGTAATGATATAGCGTTGACAATGTCTTGATCTCTTCTTTGTAAAGCTTGACTGAGAGCATTTGTAATTCCTAAAATCAATTTCATCAAATGCAACAAGAAAACAAACTCAAATTTTTGCATGTCGTCTAAAGCACTTTTGCCTTTGACCCTGTCTTCTAGATGATTAGCATAATCTCCAATCACATCAAGCACATCAAGAATTGGATAAAAAATGATAATAATATTGGTGAATGTTTTAAAATGAGAGCCCCAACGAATGTCTGCTGGTTTTTGTAGCCCAAGTTCTTGATTTAAACCTCGCCCAGTTTGAAGCTCACCCATACTTAATGCTTCTTCAACCTTTTCTGCTTGTTTTTCTCGAAATTCATCTCTACGTCTATAGGAACCTCCAATCACATTCAACGTGACACCAACCAAGTCAAGAAGCCATCCAATATCATTATGATTTCTTGCAACCGCGACCAAAGTTAATTGAAGTTGATGAGCAAAGTAATGAATATAATGGGCTGATGAACAATCTTGCATAATCAAGCTTCTAAGCCCATTAATGTGACCTCGCATGTTACTAGCCCCATCATACCCTTGTCCCCTTATTCGAGATGGACTCAATGATAATGCAAAAAGCAATGAATAAATAGACTCCTTCAATGCCAAAGACCTAGTATCGGTCACATGAACAAGGCCAATCAAACGCTCCATAACAAATCCCCTTTTATCAACAAACCTTAAAACGAGAGCCATTTGTTGTTTACATGATACATCACGGGATTCATCAACTAATATAGAAAAATATCCATTGTCAAGTTCTTCAAGAATAACCTTCATAGTTTCTTTTGAACAAGCATTTGCAATTTCTTTCTGGATGTCAGGGGAAGTCATTATATGATTGCCTGGAGCATTTTTTAAAACAACATTTCCCACATTGTCATTCTTTTCCGCATGAAACTGTAAGAAAGTCTTAAAAAGTTCTTTCCTTCTTGACAATTCACTTTCATCATGGCCTCGAAATGGCAATGCAGAAAACAAAAGTAATCTCACAATATCAACTGAAGCATTTAGGCGAGTGTAGTACTCAGACTTAGTTTGCTCTGATTGTTTATTCAAGGCAGTCTGTATGGATTGCTTTTGCAACATCAAGTCTTCACATCGTTTCACACATTGCTTGTGTACACTATTTGACCCATCCACATGCATCTTAAATCTTTCTGTCTTATTCCAACTTCTAAATCCTTTAGAAGTGAATGTTTCACCTCCAAAATGACTTGAACTTTCATGCTCATTCTTGAACAAATAACAACACAAGCAAAAAGCCGCATCGTCTTTTATGTTATATTCTAACCAATTCCCATACATATCAAACCAAGACTCATTGAAACGACGATAATTTCCAAACATCAATCTTTGAGAAAAAGCATGATTTCGGGGTTGACAGGGGCCTTTTTGAATATAAGCTCTTCTTACCTCATCATGCTCATTTGGATGATAATGTGAAATTGGTTTTCTTTCAGCTGGATCTGACTGAATAGCACTTGAATCAAATTGGCTTCTCCCACAAGACCAGGGATTAGTGCTTGCATCAATATCAAAATCTGAGGTTTGTGTTTGAGTGTTGTGTTCGCCGGTTTCTTGATTCAAAGGAGAATTTTCAGGTGTCGAAGTTGAAGGAAACGATTCGGTAGCCAACTTCTTGAAATATCTATGCATTTTCAACTGAACATAATAAAACAAAAATTGACAAATTGACAAATTATTTATAGCCAATTTCATCAAATGATTTCAATAATTGAAACTAATCTAAATATGTAAATAATTAAAGAGTAAACAATCAAAAATTTGACAAATAAAATGAAAATTTTAGGTTTGTACTTTGTACCTTCAATTCTTCAAATTTCAAAATCAATTCAGTGGTGGGCCGTGGGCGGGTCGTGGGTGGCTGCCTGGCCTCCTGAGGGTGCCGACTGTCGACTGCAGGTGGTCGGTGGGGCTGGGGTTGAGTCGGTTGACGGTGGCTAGACTCAGGGCGGCTGCGCGGGCCTGGAGTCCTGGACAGACTGGTTGCTGGAGGCTGGAGCTGCTCCATTGTTGGGTTGCTACCTGCGCACTCCTCCAGTCCAGTCCAGCACCAGTGCCGATCATCAGGGACCCAGGGTGGTGGACGGTCAGGGTGGTGGATGCGTGGTGGCTCAGTGGCTGGCTTGCTCTGTTGCAGCGTTGCTGGCTAAGGATTGGGCTTTTGTTGTGAAAGTGTGAATCGAATGAGATTGAGAATGAGAGAAAGTGAGAAACTAAGGAATGCTTAGTCCGAAATTTGGGCCAAAAAAAAAAACAAGAACAGATAGCAGCAAGCTTCGAACTTGGGACGCGTGAAAATAATGAGAGGAGTGCACGACCCCTCTACCACCAGAGCACTCTTATTGTCTTGCATTTAGTCTCTCCCAAATTATATATTATGTTATTTATATTTTTTTTTAACTTATCTAGCAGATTTTTTTTTTTTTAAAGCGGGGTCGGTTGACCCACGTGACCCCACAGTAGCTCCGCCCCTGCCCCTAACCAGCCACCCACCATCACCTCCTCCTCTTCGCCATAGTCTGGTGAGAACCCAGGAGAGAGAAATTCAATAGAGAGATATCCGACAAGGGTTGAGATGACAGTTACGCATGGATAGGTAGTGGACATTTATTTTCATTTCATTACCATCAGAAAAATGTAGAAGCCCAAATAGTTTGGTGAAATGAGATGACTGATTGTCATCAATCATGTTTCTAGATCATAGATGTATGAATCTTCATATTCACCTACGTAATTAGCGTCAATTAGTGAAAGAATGAGAAAAACGAATCTTTGGAGTTAATGTCTAAATTACTGGCAATAATGCCCCCTGTTTGGTCAAGAACAGATTTCAGAGGTGGACTTTGAGATTGTTACTGATAAGGGAGACATGTTTAGCACTAAAAGACCAATTTACTTCAGAGAAATGAGGGAGGTGGTTGTAAAACAAGGCAGAAAGGGAGGAGGAAGGAGGTACAGTAGCGTGAATACTATTTCTTTTAGGAAATGTGCTGCAGTGTAGTTATTTTGAGGTGTGCATCAGTTAACCACCATAAAAGCGTCATACAACGGTAAACATGAAATTCAAACTATGAAAAAATAGTTGTATTTATTTATATAGGCATAGCATTTGTCATTTATTCACGTATTAAACCCTTCATAAATGGGCTTGGTCATGAAGAAACAAAAGAACATAATTAATAAAAAGGATTATGTCTAATTGCACTTATTTTATGAAGGGAAGTTCTATTTGGCTCGCCTTAAACACAGACTTGGCAAAAAAGACATTCTCTACTGCATGCTCTCCACTCAGCTGTATCATAAATGAAAATTTGTTTACTCCTTTCCTTAATTTGATATGATCCATCAAAGGTCATGACAAAAGGGGGTCAGAGACTATTATGGCTTGTTTGGTTCTATATAATCGAAGTGGTAATGCAATTAAAATGGTAATAGTGACTCCATTACCATGTTTGGTTACCATTAAGGAATGTAATCAAGATTGCATTGTAATCACATTTACCTCAATCAATGCAATTTCAATTACTTGACTTTTCCTAAACAATTGTGATTGCATCCCTTTGAATCAAAATCTATCCAACTATAAACTATTATATTTGAAAACTTTCTCTCTCTTCTCCCCATTGTCTCTCCTCTACTCCCCCTCTCTTATTACTTTGACACCATTTTTTTAAAATTTTAAAGCCCCGCTCACCCCTCTCTCTCTTCTCCATATTAGATAAAGTTTAACTTAGACTATGTTCCTATTATTGTAAGTACATTTTTATACGTTCTAGACATCATGTCTCTCTCTCACGTCGTCATCATCTTATCTCTACTTGATAAACTTAAACAATATTACATTATTATAATCTAGAAGAAATAGAGCGAAGTAAGTCTCATGTGAAACATCGTAATCATAATAATAAGATATTAGATGATAGTTGTCAACAAAGCTACAAATAATTAAAATAGGCAAAATCAAAATGCGAATTGAATTGCAAGTACTTTACGTCACGTGTAAAATTAAGTACTGTTTGTAGATGAATTCATTCCATTACACTTGTAAAAACTTTGTAACCAAACATTGTAATGCAATTATTATCCCATTCCATTATACTAACAATTGCATTACATGATTGATTCCATTGCATAGTGATTCCATTACTTTCAACCAAACGCTACATTAGGTTCATAACATCCAGGACAAATTTTAGCTTATGCCCTAATTTCATATGATCCATAGACTATTAATACATTGTCATTATAGGAGATCATAAATTCCTATTTACATTGCTAACATTAACATCTACCCAATAGTATTATTTCCCATCAACAAACACTTATTGTAAGTGGTGGGAATTTACATCGCATTTTGGACAGTATTTATTTCCCAATTATTAAATGTTTCACTTCATTTATATGTAGATAATTTATTTATACAAGTTTTTCCTCTTGGCAGGTTTCAATGATGTACACACCTTGTATGTATCTTCATCCGACATGCCATAAAGGGGATGTCAACGCACGCTTGATTAGATTATTCGATGTGAAACAGACAACATTTGGTTGCGATCTATGGAAAATGATTTTTGTAGATGCAAATGTACGTTCATAATATTCTTTTACTTTTAATAACTATGGTTTATTGTTTCTAATGCTCATGTTTGTTACTATATACACATAATAATAAATTCTAGAGAGATCCTATTCAATGTACGATCTTCCATTAAGATGCTAATTTTTTTTTGTTGGTCGTCTCAAAGAGGGCTTTGTATATTGCCTCAAAGGCGTATATGTCATTCCGACTAATGAACAACTTCATGTAATACCCAACCAATGTCAACTCAATTAACAAAAGACACCGAAGTTGTGGAGGCTTCATTTGAGTTGGAAAACTTTCCATTTAACTCTTACACTTCAGTGGGATTGCATGCTATTCCCTCTTTGTTGGGTAAGAAATCTCAAGTTAACGGTACACCTACCTACGTTTACTCCATCATTATATTATGTTTTTTTTCATTAGCTCATATTACTATGCTCATATCTAAATTATCTCAAGTTACAACTAATTTCATATAGACGTAATGGGAATAGTCATTCACTTGACTCCTCTAAAAACGTTCCCCAACCAACATAAATAGAAGAGGGACATTATCCTCATGGATAAAAGGTACATTTGCATTGGCTCACCAAATGCATTTGTATCAAACTCATCATTTTTCATAACTCCCTCATTAAAATTTAAGTTTCACAACATCCTGTTACATCGCTATGAGACTCACCCTTTGGGACCATTTCGCTTCTGAAATTCATGAGCAACTTCAGCAAACTACTGAAAATAAGGTGGTCTTACTTGCATGCGGTCTTCATATTAGTGAATTCAATGGTAAGCTTACTCCACTAACAGCTTAACCTTATCTATTTTCCTTATGCATTTTCATATTTAATTCACAATTATGACTTTATATCCATCCTAACTTTTCATAAAATTTTCTAGTTTTATCTCTTTCAACCAAAAAATTTACTAGATATTACCAAGACTACAAAGATGATACATCAACAAACTTATTGAAGTGGTACACCTTTCTTTTTTCTAATTTTATCAAATTAGCTTACTTTCCAAAGTTATTCCCGTATTCTTGCTCTAAAATATTAAATTTAATATAGGTATCATAGTGGTGGCTTTGCTGAAAAGAAAGCAAAATGACTTGATTCTTGTGGTGGTTTACCGTTACTGTTGACGCCAAAAATGTGCTATTTTTATAATACCTTTCTGCCAGATTTATGCTCGAAATAATTATTATTTTTTAGATTTTTATTTGATTTTAATTTATTTTACAGGTATTGAATAATTCAGAAAAAAATACTTGAAAAAGGCGAAGGAATGCTGAACAAGGAGGAATTGGGCCAACTGGATTCAAACCTGAACCAAACAATAACAAAAACAAAAAAAAGGAATTGGAAATGATTTGAAGAAAATAAACAAATGAAGCTGAAGAGCAGGAGCCCAAAGCCTCGGCAAAGGCCCAAGAGCAGCCCCCTTCCCCAACCCTTCATTTCTGAAACCAGAGAAAACCGTATAGCAGAAGAGAAGAAAACAAAGCACCATGGCTCTTCATCTTCTTCTTAATTCAGCCATAACCGAAGCTTCCTTCTTCATCTCCCTCTCTTCTCAACCGTTACCCACAAAACCATAATCATTATCGTCATTAAATTCGACGATTGCAAGGAGCAATGGACACGGTTAATTAAGGAAGGAAAGTCGAACCTCGACAATAAAAGTAGAGGAGGAGAGTGACATTTGAGAGGTTTTTTTTCACATTGGGGCCAAAACCGAGCAGTAGAAGAGGGCGAGTAGGAGTAGTATTAGAATTTCTTTCCTCAAGTATCAGTTTTTGTTTTTGGTGTTTTCAAATCCCATTTACAATTTCCAAAAATGCTATTATTGAGTTTGCGTTCATTGAACTCAAGTTAAGCTTTCAGATTTGTCTGGAATAGTTCCGATTTGGTTTGAATTTTCGTTCGTTTTGTTGCCCTACGTGAAGGCCAACCTCCTCTGTTTTTGTTGCTCTGTTTCGATTGAGCCTCTTCTGTTCAGTTTCGATTCAGCAGGGAGAAGAAGAATTGAAAGTTAAACTACTGCAAGGTGTTGCTCACGTGATTCATTTTCAGTTTCAATTTCCAAATTACCTTTTGGTGCTCTAAATCTCTTACAGTTTTTCAATTATTTTAGTTTGTAAATTCACTAAATCAAATATGATAATTTTTAGGTTAGTCGATTTTAATTTTCAGTTTCAATTAGGTTAGAATTTTTAATAATCAAATTTCCTCCATCCCTGAGGACGATACCCGTAAGTACTACAACGTTAACCGTACGCTTGCGGAAATTCACAACAAGTTTTTGGCGCCGTTGCCGGGGATGAGTTTGTGAAATTTGGTTATATCGATTCATAGTTTAACTATTAGAGTCGTTAGAGTTGTTTTCATTTTTTTAGTTGCGTCGTAATTTTTGTTTTACTAGTTTAGTTTAGTTCTATTTTTGAATTTAATTTATATTTTGATTTTGATTTTTGTTTTTAGTTAAGATTAGTTTATTTTCAATTTTTAGATGCTGTTTATTGCTGGAAAAAACAACAGTACTAATCAGTTTGGTTTTGTGCAGGAAAAAGAAAAAAAAAAATGAAAGGCACCAGTGTAGGTTTTTCATATTTTCAGTTTCTGTTTGATTTTTGTGGGCTGATTCTGGTGTGATTTTTGCTGTGTGAATATTTTTCTTAGATTCGGCATGATTTTTAGAGGCTATGTGACTTTTTCTGGAATTTTTAGGACTTTGTGGAATTTTCTATGAATTTTGGAACTAATATTCTGTTTGGAATTTTCTGCACAGTTCTGGAACAGAAAAAAAATTTGAAAAAAAATTATATCCATGTCTCTTGTGATTATGTTGAATTTTCTGTGTATATAGTTCTGATTTGGGGTTTGATTTTCTGTTTTTATTTTATTTTTTGCTTTTGTTTAGGTTTTAGTTTATTTTCTATTTTCTGTTTTTGTAGTTCAAATAAAATCAAAAGGAATGATGCTCACGTCTTGTGTTTTTGTATTTGGTCATTTCTTGTTGATTGAGTCTTTTGGTAACATAGTTTTCTTTTTGTTAGTTTATTTTGTTTCGTTTCTTTAATTATTTGAATCTCTTGTTTTTGCTTTAGTCATAAATTTGTAATTAGTGTTCTAGAGTCATTTTCATTTTCTTTCCTTTAAAAAAAAACCCCTTAAAAAAAATTTTACAAAAATTGAAAATCCTAAAAATTGAAAAAATTTGAAAATTGAAAAACGGAAAAGAGAATGCCAGTGTTTAATTTCCCACAACTTGAGCATGAACCTTTCTGGAGTTATCTGTCTAGGCTTAATGTTTACCGTGCTCAATTGAATCAAACTTTTGAGAAATGGGAAATTTGTGAGGTTATCGTTTTGGGTTTAAATACTGAATTTAGGGGTGTTGTTGAGTCCATTTATCCTGGAGGTGTATTAGGATTGTTATCTAAAACTCAAGATGAAGTTTGGAATTTTTTTGAAAAATTAGCTTGGGATACCTATGAGTTTGAACAAGCTAAAAATAATTTTGATTACCCACTTCATAGTGAGTCTGTTATTCCTGTTAGTCCTTACCCTCAGGATCATTTTATAAATTCACATGACCCATCTTACTCTTGTGTGGCTCCTGTTTGGTGCGATTATTGTGAATCTTCTGCTCATGATGCTTGTTCTTGTCCATATCGTGACTATTTTGATGCTCAATATACTAGTGTTGAACAGAGGTTAAATGCCTTGACTCATAAAGTGTTAGAGACAATGAAAAAGAGAATTACTGAACATTCTCACTGTTTTAATCAGAGTATGGAGCGTTGTGATGAGTCTGACTCTAGTTTAGGATCTCCTAAATCTGCAGTTAGTCTTTTTGATGATTTTGAGCCCTCTTATCAATCTAGGCTTCATTTGCATGATGATCTGTCTTTACCTAGCCTTGAGAAAGAGAACAACATCCCTGTGTCTCTATCGCCTAACCTTGCACCCCACACTTGCTCACATACGAATGTCCTTGATGATGTCTTGGTTTCTACCGGCCCACCCACCATCTTTGATGACTCTTCTGAGTCTGAGGGTCAGGAACTTGAGAAAACTGGTGAGTTAGATAAGAGCAATCTGTAGTTGAGCATCATAATAAGTTAGATGATATTGCTATCCAGGAGTCGTGTGAGGAGGAAGTTGAGCCCACTATTTTAGAATTCAATGATGATATTCTTTTTGTAGAATATGAATCTTTTTCCTGTGGGTTTAATTTCGATGACAATTTTGATAAGGATTTTTGTGTTGAATATGAATCATTCTGTTTTAACCCTCTAATATCTCATGAGTCATTCTCTGTTGAATATGATTCATTCACTTTTGATGTCGATGTGGGTTTGGATGTGGACTTGTGTGTTGAATATGAATCTTTTTCTTTTGGCCCCATCCAAGCTGAACTCCTCTTTGAATCTCACAAGTCTGACTTTGTTAAGTCTGCGAATGTTGCCCCTAGGAATTTTGACTTAGAACAGACTCCTACACATATTGACCTTAAAGGACTTGTGGATTTAGGACCCACTGATTTGCCTAGACCGATCATTCATGATGATTACGTTTCTAGGCCGATGACCCACTTCCTGACTACTTTTGAGTCTGTCTGTTTATTTTCTGATTGGGCCCAACTATTTGATCAGTTGAAGCGGGCCCTTACTTGTGCTGAATTGCAATGGTGGATGTACTCTTTGTGGCACCAACTCTTTAATTTTTGTTGTCAAAATTTTATTAAGAGCTGTTCATGCCTATATGATAAGCTATTACGTGCTTTAATGGGATTTGATTTGCATAGCAGCTTATCTATTTGTGATGGAGTGGCTGATGCTCCATCGTCCTCATCTGAGAGAGGCTATAGCTTAGGTGTAATTCAGCACCTGACCTGGTATACACGTTCCTTTTTATCTCTTCTTTTTATTTTATTTTTATTTGTTTATATTTGTTGTTTTGCTTTATTTTTTTTTCTTTTTGAGTCTTAGTCTTCTTTTTGTATATTCATTTTTCTTTTGCTAGTTTTTTTTTTTCACTCCCAATGAGGACATTGTGAGATTTCGGTGTGGGGGTGGGAAAACTTTGTTTTCGATTTCACAAATATTTGCACCAAAAAATTAAAAAAAAATTAAAAAAAAAATTCCAAAAAGATTTTGTTTTGTTTTTGGGGAACTTTTGTACTATTTTGATTAGCATAAATTCTCTATACATTGATAGATGGCCTGTATATACGCATGATGTGCATGTTAGGTCTCTGTCCTTGATGTGGCATTTTTGCTTCTAATTCTAATCCCATTTGTTCATTATCACTGTGTGATCTAATCCCTATTTATTTCATCCTCATTGTCCAAAGGTTTTAGTTTTCATTATCAGCTGTCTCACTTGTGTTTGGAAAAAAAAAAAAAACAAATGAAAAAAAAAAGAGATAAAACAATGCAAAAATTTGAAAGAAAAAAAAGAAGAAAAAAAAAACAAACAATGAAAACAAAAAAAAAAAATGAATGAAATTTGGAATGACAAGTATCCCTTTGAGGCATGCGCTACTGGGTGGTACCCTTTGAGGCAATATTGCTACTGGGAAAGCTTGATTCCAATGTTAATCAGTCAATAATGTAATTTGTGTGAATTAAGTGGGATTGAGTTTGATTTTGGAAACCGAAACCTTGGGATGATGGTACACTTGCACAGGGAAGGATTCAAAGCTTTAGTGTATAAGTGGGATGCAACATTAGTGCTTCAATGTCGTCCTTAGGGTACGGGAGCTTTGATGTGTACCATATGTTTATATGCAGGCTGATATCTTTGTTACATGAGTGATTTAGTTGATTAGAATGTGCATATTTGTTCCCAGTTTTGTTTTGTACATATTAATTTTTGAAAACAAAACTCAAAAAGATTTTCGATTTTCTATTTATGTTTTCTTTTATAGATTTTGTGGGTATATCTTTTGGAAACCCTCACGAGATCTCACTCGTCCACTTGGGAGTCCAAGGGGTTTAAAAGGCTTATTGCATATGCTAAATGCAATCGTGATTCCTACGACAGTGAGTTAGGATTTTCTTTTCTTTTTCTAGGCTTTTTAGTTTTGTTTTACTTGAGGACGAGCAAAACTTTGGTGTGGGGGTATTTGTTGACGCCAAAAATGTGCTATTTTTATAATACCTTTCTGCCAGATTTATGCTCGAAATAATTATTATTTTTTAGATTTTTATTTGATTTTAATTTATTTTACAGGTATTGAATAATTC
>JACYFF010031957.1:87397704-87413724 GCA_017589665.1 Selenicereus undatus | reverse complement strand
GTAATTAGTGAAATAACAAAAGTTAGTAAGATTTTGGGCTTTTGTTTTGGGCCCAAAAGGCTAAATTGGGGCTTGAAAAATTATTTGGAGTGTTGAACAAAAATAAAAATTTGTATTGCTCGAAATTAAAGTTTACCGAAGATAAGAAAATAATTAATCACTAATTTATACTCACCAAGGCCTAATATCGATTCGTCCAACATTTAATCAATCAACGAAACTTCGAATTAACAATCAATGAAACTTGAGTTGCAAAGTGGTACCCAAAATGAAATATTTACCAACGGGGAAGATTAAATACGATGAATGAAGGTGGAAAATTTAAATAACATGATGGAACTCGTTAAATAAATAAATGGAGCGTAATTGAATTTAATGAATATGATTTGGTTAAACAAATAACCATGAGTGATTAAGTCAATAAACATGATAAAGTAATTAAATAAACATGATTAATGAAATAAATAAAGATGATTTAAATAAATAAATATGGATTAGGGTCGGGTTATTACACTATCCAAACCATTCCTAACCATTTAATTATCATGTCCACCGACTATGGAATTTATATTCACTAGAATAGACTCATCACATTTTTTCAGTCACATAAGGAAAAGAATTTCAATATAGTAATCTTATTTAACTGATGTCTACACAGTCATATTTATTATCCCATAAACACAATACCTATGCCTACGATGTCTTTGTTTACCAAATAAGTACAAGTAGTACACTTGTGTAGACATCATTTTAAAATATTAGTGGACATGCCAAACCCGTATATGTGACGCCCATATCATCATAAGTATTATACCTTTGATTTATGGCATGACATATAACAACTATGGACATAATACCTCAATCACCCATAATTATATTATGTCAATCCATAATTATATATAATAATTCAATTATAGATATACCTAGTGTTAAACCCGTATGATGCACGAACTTACTTAAAGGTTTTGTTGAGTGATTCATAAAATATCATAACATGTTATATTGTTTTCAAGTAGACATTTTATATAGATAATGATGTTTTTAAATATTATAGTAGGTTGATAAAACTTTTAAAGGTAAGTTGTTTGAGAATTGAAAAATTACATTGGAAAATATTGAAAAGAACTTTGAAATTTAATATTAATTTAATGAGATAACTTTTAACAATATTTTTTTTCCCTAGAATGGCAAAGGTTTACATATTAAGCTATTGCAATGCATGGTAATAGAAGACTAACTATACATCACCAAATAAACTTATAAAGAGTAAGATTTTTTTTTGTTTCCTTGCTTTTAATTTCTATTATATTATTATATAATGTAATAAACTATACAACAACATTATGCATTACCTTACGACTATCTTCTCCACATAATTTTTGTTACTTACAGTTAATTATTTGCTCAAGGCATTTGTGATGCAATTTTTTCCGTTACAATCAATTCATTTAGTCTTCTCTTTTCATTAAATTTTATCAAAATATATTTATAAGAGAACTATAAACCAATATCTCATCAACAAACTTTCATTAAATTGATATGACATGAACACAAAACATCTCATACGTATGTACATCAAATATAAGCTGACAAGCTTCAAATTGATTTGAATAAAAATAAAAATGCTACAGCACTTCTGATGGAGACGATATGAAGTCTAAAAACTGATAATTTAGACAAAAGTATAAAACAATTTCTTGGATATGCAAAATGAAATAGAGATAGCAAAATGAAAAGTAAGGTTTATATATGAATCGTGCTAAAAGCATGCCGACTGCTAAGATCATAACTTGTACTACATCGGTTTAGGTTCTGAAATTGTGGTCCTAAATCATATGATCACATGCAGCCTCTCATCAAGCATAGCTATGGCCATTTGTGACCTAGCTACTTACCCAGGCATAATAAAGAAAGTGGGAAAGATCCATAAATAACATTCTTCCTTGTAAAGCTAAATATGATCAATACCAGTACATAGTTTTTGTGTATTTGGATTGTTGGATTTTTTAGTATTTGGATTGGGATTATTGCTTTGCAGCTAATAAAATGAGAGTATTTATACAAAGATTTCAACACATTGAAGAACGTTGTTACAGAAGAAAAAAAATTCTATGCATCTATTACGAAGCTCCACAATATTGCTAGCCAATGGATTGATTAATTGTATTGCTCAATCATATATAAACATTTTTAGGGAAATGTATGGAAATTAGCAACCCAATGTTTGATGTAGGCAATTAATCTGGTAATTGAAACTGTCGGTAAATGGATTTTCAATGTAAAGTATAATAATCTATCCATTGCATGAAACTTAATATTTTAAACTACTACTAATAAGGTTATGTGAAGAATCATGTAAAAAAATAAATAATTTTTAAAAGTGGCTTATAAAATAAATAGGACTGATGTACAACATTAATCTCCAAAAAAAGGGGACTATTGTATAAAGTGTATAACATCTATCTATGATATATCAACTTGAGATTAAAAAAAAGTCAGTTATTAGTGAAAAAATAAATAACAAAAGTTATAAATACATGCAATTTAAAAAGGATTAAATTGATTTATGTGAGATTAATAGCATAATAATTATATGATCTAATACCAACACTAAAATATTAAATTTTCTATACAGATAACCGCTTGTATTGGGGCCAATACTCATGTAGTTAGTTGAAATGAGTTAGTTATGCTCAATGATGTTAATGGTACTTCTATTTTGTGAAATTAATGTTAATTATTTGCCTTTTTCAAAAAATATTAAATTTATGATTAGTAAATAAATGACAATGTAAACTAATAATAGTTTGCCATCTCAAGCTCCAATGTCATCTAAACTATCGATCTGCAAAATCATATATAATCACTCAATTTTATATATATCTATATAGATACCTCAATCACGCGTGATAGTACTTATCTTGCCCCAACACTACATTTTGTTTTTGATACCAAACATCCCTTGTAATGCAATCATACATTTGACATTACACACTGATTCCGTCAGGAATCTGTCTCGTGATTGTGTTGATGACGTGGGGCGAAAGAACGGGTTTATCTGACAGCTGGCGATCAACACGGCGTCGTTCTCGTCTCCTTCTTCGACCTGCAAAAAAGGCCAACCCCGGGGTGTGTCCGGGGAATGCCTCTCCGACGGTCAAATCAATTCGATGTTCCAGAAGATATGAATGTTATCAAGAGTAAATTCTTTCTTGTCAGCCCCCTCTTCCCGAGGGAAATAGGTCACTATTTATAGCCTGTTTCTAAAAGGGGTAAAAGAGTAATATTACCTTAACTGGCTGCCTGAGTTTCCGGTCCTGTAGCTACTGGGCCTGGAGGAAAGCCCCAAGGGTTGCGTCTCGGGTCTCTTGGGATGTGACCTCGTGAATAAGCATAGGCTGGATTCCTAAGGAATCTTGGCCCACATAAGTGATCCGATTAACCGCACATATCCTGGGTCAGGCCCAAGAGGTGATATGTTTTTCCTAAATCACTTAGCCCCTCACATCTTACCTGACCTTCGTGCCTGGTCTATGGTCAAGTAAGATGTGGACCTTGGGGGTCTACGGTATAGTGTGAGAAGCGCGCTAGGAAGGGATTACAGGGATTCGCACCCCAAAGTTGGACGGTTACTACAGCGGTCACGCATTAAGGCACGGAGTTCTAGGATGGGGGCCTTGCATGCACCAGGTAATTATGACCTGACGCAGTGGCCCACAACCTGTGGAATCCTCAGGCCTGTCTTGCCTTCCTATAAATACCCCGTGGTTTTTGTTGGGGATAGAAGCGATTGCAATTGCTGAGCAGACCAACCATCGACTTGAATCATGGCTTTCCCTCTCATTCGCAACACCAGAGAAATGGCACTTTATCTGAGGGAAACGCTCGGATGGCACCGGAGGAATGCAGCGCGGCCCCCGCGCCCTCTTCCCGAGGACTTTTCGGGATTATGCCGGGACTTTTCCTTATCTGAAGCTGAGCAAGCTGCTGCGGAGCTTGGACTCCCTGAACTGGTTCAAGCGACCTTCTACGCAATGCTGCTGAACGACGCCGTTGAATTTGGTGCGGCCCATGAATTCACCGGGGACGAGATGAAGTCTGTGCTCATGGATCTGAAATGGGCATCGTTCGAGAGGTGGATATACTGCATGGACGATTTTTTGAGAGCTGCTCAACAGAATCGTCCGCCCGACGAGATAAATATCTCGGACATTGATGTCGTTCAGGGAGGAGGTTCTGATTTAGGCGGTCCCCCTTCCCCTTCTAGTGATGAAGCCTAACGGCCAATTGTATCGATGTGTACCCCTCAGTGCATTTGTCTGTGACCTTTATGCAATGAAACCTTGTTTTCTTTCACATTTGTAATTGATACCCCGTCTGTCGGGCCTTCAGATCGCGCTTGACAGCTCCCGACAATTGAGGGGCTAAGAGCGTACCGACCGACCGTGAGGCCGTGCTTAAGGGCAATAGCCCTGTCGGGGCTAAGGGTGTCGCGACCGACCGTGAGGCCGTGCTTGAGAGCCCTTAGCCCCTAAAGGAGCTCAAAGCGTAGCGAACGATTATAAGGCAGTGCTGAAGGGTCTTCAGACCCAAAGAGAGTTAGAGGCGGAACACGCGGCATTTGGCCGTGCTCAGGTCTTTCAGTCTCCAAGGGAACCAAGAACGTAGCGTACGGCATTGGGCCGCACTCATACACCTTTAGGGGCTCAGAGCGTGGCTACCGGCCATAAGGCCGTGCTCAAGGGCCTTAGCCCCTGGAGGGGCTAAGAGCGTTGCGCTCGGCCGTGAGGCCGTGCTCAAGGTCCCTTAGCCCCTGGAAGGGCTAAGAGTGTAGCGCCCGGCCGTGAGGCCGTGCTCAAATTGCCTTAGCCCCTGGAGGGGCTAAGAGCGTAGCGATCGGCCGTGAGGCCGTGCTCGATGGCCTTAGCCCCTGGAAGGGCTAAGGGCGTAGCGACCGACCGTGAGGCAATGCTCGATGGCCTTAGCCCCTAAAGGGGCCAAGAGCGTAGCGACCGGCCGTGAGGCCGTGCTTAGGGTCCCTTGGCCCCCGGAGGGGCTAAGAGCGCAGTGCCCGGCTGTGAAGCTGGGCTCAAATGGCCTTAGCCCCTGGAGGGGCTAAGAGCGTAGCGACCGGCCGTGAGGCCGTGCTCGACGGCTTTAGCCCCTGGAAGGGCTAAGGGCGTAGCGACCGGCCGTGAGGCCGTGCTCAAGGGCCTTAGCCCCTGGTTGGCTAAGGGTGTAGCGACCGGCCATGAGGCCGTGCTCAAGGGCCTTAGCCTCTGGAGGGGCTAAGGGTGTAGCGACCGGCCATGAGGCCGTGCTCGATGGCCTTAGCCCCTGAAAAGGCTAAGGGCGTAGCGACCGGCCATAAGGCCGTGCTCAAGGGCCTTAGCCCCTGGAAGGGCTAAGGGCGTAGCGACCGACCATAAGGCCGTGCTGAAGGGCCTTAGCCCCTGGGGGGGCTAAGGGCGTAGCGGCCGACCATGAGGTTGTGCTCGATGGCCTTAGCCCCTGGAAGGGCTAAGGGCATAGCGACCGACCATAAGGTCGTGCTCTAGGGCCTTAGCCCCTGGAATGGCTAAGGGCGTAGCGACCGACCATAAGGCCGTGCTGAAAGGCTTTAGCCCCTGGAGGGTCTAAGAGCGTTGTGCCCGGTCGTGAGGCCGTGCATAAGGTTGTTTGATCCAAAGGGCGCCAAGGCTTGGCGCATGACATTTGGCCGCGCTCATGGCTCTTAGTCCCACGGGGGGGCCAAGGGCGTGGCGCACCGCAATTGGCTGCCCTCATGGGCGTTCGGACCCAAGAAGGGAGTCAGAGGCGTGGTAAGCGGTACTGGGCCGTGCCTCATGCCTTAGTCACCCTTTAAGGGTCACGGCTGTGACATTCTGGGCCTATGTCTTGGGCCAGGCTATTGCTTAATTACCACGTGGCATCCCTTTTGAGGAAGCGTGGTTATCGAGGAGCGTTGGGGCACGCGAACCGTCTCTTGGCTCTATATAAGGATGGGGTCTTCACCACCGTAGTCATTTGTGCCATACTTTTACAACCAATTTAGAGAGATAAACAATTCTAGAGAGAAAGGCTCTAACATCCTCCTTCCTTCCTCTCCCCAGATTGCCTGGCTGCTTCCAACAAAATCTTTATTTCTTCGACATCCTCAGGTACATGCTTGCCCCTTTCGCCGCATTCTTTGTATGTTATGTCATCTTGTTCGTCTAGTGGGGATGTCTCCGAGGAGCAGGTCGGTCCTCTCATGGAGGGCCGGCATCCACAACTCCCCAACCTCCCAGCCTTAATTGATGGCCGTGTGGTGGCTGGACTCCCCCGAAAGAATAAACCAAGGGAGCCAAAAAAGGTCCCTTACGCCGTACCAATTTTTGAACCCGGCACTCCCTCGTGGTCCAGCTGCGAGCATTCTTCCACCCCTAGTATTTTAAGTCCCGAGGTGACTGTGACGTATCCATGGGAGGTTACTATTGCTAATTTTGTGCTCGACTTCCAGGTCCGCGGCATGGCGAAGACGAAGTCAACCCCCCGCATCCGGACTCTAGACGAGCTTTTGGCCGAGGGCTCGATAGGTAATGTTTGTTCAGTTCTTCCTCAGTCTAATATGGAGGTCCAAGTTGCCTCCTCCAGTTCTAGTGCGTCTTCTCGACCTGGCTCATCCAGTGGGGCCTCGGGGCGCTCCTCTTCATCCGAGGAGGCGTCAACGAGTTCTTCGTCCGAGTCGTCAGGTTCTGGCAATTCGGGGCGCGCGCGCCATCAACGTGCGACCCCCGTACCAGAAATTGTGGCCGAGGGGGTGGAATTTCCCGGGGCCCCAACTCGTTCGAACCTTCAGGACGGACCAGGAAGTCACTTCCCTGACCCGGGGGTAATCTCCAAGCTTAAGAGGTCGGCGCTCGACAAGCAATACCTCTTGCCGGCCGGATATGGCTTTGTAATGCCCGAACCGGACGACACAGTGAATGAGCCGCTCGTGAACTGCATTGTCGTGTACCGAGCGGCTTTGGATTATGGCCTTCGGTTCCCTTTACATCCAGTAATTAAGGATATTCTCAATAGGTATGAATTGGCGCCCGCTCAAATTGTGCCGACGTCTTGGCACAACATCTGCTCATTTGTGGACACATGTGAACTGCGGGGTCTGACCTGCTCGGTGCGCGCCTTTAGTCTGGTGCATACGGTCCAAAGGGCCCCTAAAGAGACCGGGGACTTGGGATGGTACTGTTTCAATAACCGCCCAGGCTATATGACCGCAATTAAAAAGAAATCAAAAGTTAGATATTGGAAATACGACTTTTTGTTTCTGCGTCGGGCGTCGGGTTGGGTCGACGTCCCTAATTGGAACGAGGAAAAACCGGTCCGCAATCCTTTCGGGGAGCCAACGGCCGAGGAACGGCGAACCGCCCGGTATTTTATGTTCTATATCCGTGAAGACGATCGTCCTCGGCCCATCCCCAGATTCATGAGTCAGGCCATTGAGGCCGTGAAAGGTCCCGAGAAGAGAAGGACCAAGTCTAGTGACCGGGAGCCATTGAACTGGTTGCCGAAGCTGAAATTTTTTGCTAACGACTTCTTTCTTGCCGCGGCCGGTCTATTGATCCTTAAAAATTTTACAAAGGGTACTAAGTTGTCCAGGCGTGTTTTTGTTTCACGTTTTCTGCTGACCTGACCTGTTCTTCTTTGTGCAGATCAAGCAAGGGCGAGACTGACGGTCTTTGAGACCGGGGATGCGACGCCCGAACAGGTGGCTGCAGCTGCCGACCGCAGGAGAGAGGAGGAAAGGCAACTGGCCGTCGTCCAACAGGCTAGAAAGGTACGATATGACCCCTTTGGTTAGTTGCCTCTACGTTCGTCAGAGATTAATTTCACCTTCTGCAGGCGCCTTCACTGGGACCTCGCGGTAAGAGACCTACCGTGAGTCTGCCTCCGCCCCGCAAGAAGCCGAGAACCGAAGAGGTGACCAGGGGAACTGACCATGAAGCGAATGCCCAAACTACGAGCCGGTCTTCTGGAGAGCGGGCGGCAGCCGAGCAGAGACGCCGCACGCCCCCTTGCGTTACTGGCGCGTCCCCCGTGACTCCAACTAGTGCCGGTCATTCCTCCCATCCTTCAGGGAGCTTCATCAAGGCCGACCCTCCTGTTCGCCTGGCCCTCGTTCAGGACATAGTTAAATCATGGGATTTATTAGCCACCGGTGTTTCAGATCCACCGCCGGTCTCTGCGGAAGAGATTGGTATGGCGGAGGCTTTTGCCCGAGGTGTCAAGGCCGTATCCGAGTGCCGACGCCTAGAAGGAATGGTGAACAGGTATCAGCGTCGGTGCGAACGGCTTCAATCGGACCTCTCGACCTGTGAGGCCACCAAAAAGGAGGTACAGCAGAAGTTGGACCAAGCTGTAGCTGATACGGCAAAGGCCCAAGAGCGCGGTTACCAGCAGGGCCATTCCGATACTTTGACAAATCTCCGCAAGGTGCTGTTAACTCTTGCAGGAGAATTTGATGACGACCGGTATTTCGAGGCATACCTGAAGTATGTTGACGAGCGGGAGCGAGCCATTGCTGAGGGTCGTGACCCAGACGAAGTAGAGTTCGTCGCTCCATCTGAGGGTGAGGCCACTGCTGATGAACCCACACACCCTCTTGAGGTAGCCGGCCTTTCGGAAGAGGAGCCAGCCGATGACAATAGGCCCGATGCATAGCTTGTGCTACTTTGTCTATCTTATCCCTTGTAATTTTGTAACTTTGCCTTTAATGCCGGTCATGTAAACAATGTTTGTTTTAATGAAAAGGGGATGCTTCTTTGGCCTTCAGTTTGTGTTTCCAATTCTTTCTTCTATTCACACGAGGATGGCCCCGAAATAGAAGGGCGAAACGCGTGAAGGTCGTGCTTAGGGTCCCTTAGCCCCCGGAGGGGCTAAGAGCGTAGCGACCGGCCATAAGGCCGTGCTCAAGGGCCTTAGCCCCTGGAGGGGCTAAGAGCGTAGCGACTGGCCGTGAGGCCGTGCTCAGGGTCCCTTAGCCCCTAGAGGGGCTAAGAGCGTAGCGACCGACCGTGAGGCCGTGCTCAAGGGCCTTAGCCCCTGGAAGAACTAAGAGCGTAGCGACCGGCCGCGAGGCCGTGCTCAGGGTCCCTTCGCCCCTGGAGGGGCTAAGAGCGTAGCGACCGGCCGTGAGGCCGTGCTCAATGGCCTTAGCCCCTGGACGGGCTAAGGGCGTAGCCACCGGCCGTGAGGCCGTGCTCAATGGCCTTAGCCCCTGGGAGGGCTAAAAGCGTAGCGACCGGCCGTAAGGCCGTGCTCAATGGCCTTAGCCCATGGAAGGGCTAAGGGCGTAGCGACCGGCCATAAGGTCGTGCTCAATGGCCTTAGCCCCTGGAAGGGCTAAGGGCGTAGCGACCGGCCGTGAAGCTGTGCTCAATGGCCTTAGCCCCTGGAAGGGCTAAGGGCGTAGCGACCGGCCATAAGGTCGTGCTCAATGGTCTTAGCCCCTGGGAAGGCTAAAAACGTAGCGACCGGCCGTGAGGCCGTGCTCAATGGCCTTAGCCCCTGGAAGGGCTAAAAGCATAGCGACCGGCCGTGAGACCGTGCTCAATGGCCTTAGCCCCTGGAAGGGTTAAGGGCGTAGCGACCGGCCGTGAGGCCGTGCTCAATGGCCTTAGCCCTTGGAAGGGCTAAGGGCGTAGCGACCGACCGTGAGGCCGTGCTCAATGGCCTTAGCCCCTGGAGGGGCTAAGGGCGTAGCGACCGAATGCAAAGAAAATGGCACCAGTAGTCATTCACAGGAATTAAGGAGTACATTACAACTTAAGCGTGATATTTCCTTGAATTGCTGCTATGCCATGCCCGGGGAACAGGGGTGCCGTCAAGAGTTTCTAGCCGAAATGTGCCAGGACGAATTTGCGAGGCCACCTTGTAAGGCCCTTCCCAATTGGCTGTTAACTTGCCATGTTCCGTTGCGCGGGCAACGCTCTCCGTGCGCTTGAGCACCAAATCAGCGACTCGGATGGGTGTCATCTGGACTGTCCGATTGTGCCTTCGTGCGATTCGGAGTTTATAGAGGGCCTCTCGGAGCATAGAATCGCCGCGGATCGAGGGGAGGAGATCCAGGGCCTCTCGTAGAGCTGCATTGTTTGTTGCTTCCTGAAATGCAGTTAGACGATGTGTATGAAGTGCCACTTCCACGGGAAGAACGGCTTCAGAGCCGTAAGTGAGCATAAACGGTGTCTCGCCGGTGGTAGTCTTCTCAGTAGTCCGGAGGCTCCACAGGACGCCGTGTAGCTCATCTGCCCAGTTACCCTTGGCGTCATCAAGTTTTTTCTAAATACCGTGGAGGATGGATTTGTTGGCTGCCTCGGCTTGTCCGTTAGTCTGGGGATGCGCCACAGCCGTGAAGCGAGCCTGACATCCTAAACTACTTAAGTAGTCGGTGAGTTTGCTAGTATCGAATTGTCGGCCATTGTCGAAGATCATGGTGCGGGGGACGCCGAATCTGGTGACAATGTTTCGCCAGATAAATTTGCGCTGGTCGGTTGCCCTGGGAAAGGGTCCCAGGATGTCCCTACCCCAGGTAGCGAATGGCAGTGGGCTGACAATCGGCGTCATCAGAGTTGTGGGAACGCGTTGAACGGGTCCGAACCGTTGGCATTTGTCGCAAGTCCGGACTAGCGTCATTGCATCTTCCTGTAAACTAGGCCAGTAGTAGCCCGTACGAAGGGCTGTTACGGCGAGCGCCCGTCCGCCAAGGTGCGAGCTACAAATGCCTTGGTGCAATTCTTCCAGAACCTTTCTCCCCTCTGCTGGGGGTACGCACCTCAGAAGGGGTCGGGCAAAGGAACGCTTGTAGAGGATTCCTTCGTACAATACGAACCAATTTTCCCGCTTCTTGATCTTCTCTGCTTCTTTGGCATCAGTGGGCAACGTGCCCTCAGCGAGATATGCACGGATAGGCTCCATCCACGTAGGGCTCCGGTCCAGCCATGCGACCTCATGCAAGCCGATACTTCTATCCATCAAGGTCTCCCACTGAATGTTCTTCGGCCGGCCGTCGTCAGAGGAACTTGCGAGTTTGGACAAAGCATCGGCCTGCCGGTTTTCAGAGCGAGGGATGTGCGTGATGGCAAAGTGCTTAAGCAGCTTGGTGGCTTCGCGAACCCTCCTGACATAGGCGGCCATAACTTCATCCTTTGTTTCATAGTCCCCATTGAGCTGACTTACGACAAGTTGCGAGTCAGAAAATGCCTGGACGTGCTCGGCCCCTGCGGTGTGACAGAGCTCTATTCCCTTCAATGAGGGCTTCATATTCCGCCTCGTTATTGGATGCCTTGAACATGAATTTGAGGGCGTGCTCGTAACGTGGTCCGGATGGGCTTTCCACAATGAGACCGGCCCCACTCCCCTCCTTGGTGGAGGAGCCGTCGACAAACAAGTTCCAAGGGCGCGGTTGGGAGTGTTGGCCCACAGGTGTCTTACATTCGGCGAAGAAGTCAGCCAACGCCTGTGCTTTGATGGCTCGTCGGGGCTCGAAGGCCAGATCGTAGCGCGAGAGCTCCACAGCCCATTTCAAGAGGCGACCTGATGCATCCAACTTTTGAAGGACGCTTATGAGGGGTTGGTCAGTTAAAACCAAGATCTTATGGGCCTCGAAGTAGGGCCGCAGCTTCCGACTGGCCATTAACAAGGCATAGGCGAACTTTTCAATGAGGGGGTAGTTTACTTCTGCGCCTGCTAAGGCACGACTTACGTAATACACTGGTACCTGCTCCCGTGCTCGCTCGGCCACTAGGACCGCACTGACCGCATGTTCTGAAACGGCCAAATATAAAGTCAACACTTCCCCCTCTGTGGGACTAGCAATCTGCTGCAGTCGAGCTAAGTATGACTTCAGTGCTTGAAAGGCCTCATCCGCCTTTTCATCCCACTGGAAATTACTCCGCCGGCGTAGAACGCGGAAGAAAGGTTGGCACCGGTCGGCTGATTGAGACATGAAACGGCCGAGGGTAGTTACACAGCCTGTCAAGCGCTGAACTTCCCGTGTAGTTTTGGGGGGCTGCATGTCCAGGACGGCCTGAACCTTGTCTGGATTTGCTTCTATGCCGCGATTACTGATCATGAAGCCAAGAAATTTTCCTGACCGCACTCCGAAAACGCACTTTTTAGGGTTGAGCTTCATGTTGAACGCTCGGAGGATCTCGAATGTTTTTCGCAGATCAGTGGGGTGCTCAGTCTAGAGCTTGCTCTTGACGATCATATCGTCCACATACGCTTCCATGGTCTGCCCGATTAATGGCTCGAACAGCTTGTTGACGAGGCGTTGGTAAGTGGCTCCAACATTTTTTAAGCCGAACGGCATGACTTTGTAGCAGTGGAGTCCACGGTCGGTTATGAACGCCGTCCTTTCCTGGTCTTCTGGGCAGAGGGGTATCTGGTGGTACCCTGAGAAGGCATCCATAAAGCTAAGAAGGGCATGGCCGGTAGTGGCGTCCACCAGCTTGTCGATTTTTGGCAGGTGATAACTGTCCTTCGGGCAGGCCTTGTTTAGGTCCGTAAAATCCACGCACATCCTCCATGTGTCGTTGGGCTTTTTCACCAACACCACATTCGAAACCCACTATGGGTACTGGCATTCTCTAATAAAGCCAGCTTCTAGCAGCTTCTGGACTTCCTGATTTGCCGCGGCCGTACGCTCAGGGCCCATGTGGCGCTTCTCCTGGACAACCGGCTTGTGCCTTGGATCAGCATTTAAGTGGTGCTCCATTACCGCGGCAGCTATGTTGGGCATTTCGCTGGAGCCAAATGCAAAGATGTCCTTATATTCTTGCAGAAGACAGACGAGGGGTTGACGCTCTGAGTCGGCCATCCCGCGCCCGAGCTGTACCGTGCGCTCTGGCCGCCCCTCTTCCAATGGTATATGTTCGACTTCGTCTTCAACTTCTGCCCGTCCTCGCGAAAGTTCGACGGCGAGGGAATGAATTACCAAGGTCTCGGGACCCATCGCCGCAGGATTCCCTTTTGCTCTTTTTGCTGTTGCGAGTGGTACTGCGACCTCTCGCTCCCGGGGTCGCTCGATGAGGGGTTTTATGCTAACTAGATAGCACTCTCGGGCCGTCCATTGATCCCCCCGGAGCTCGCCGACGGCTCCGTCATCAGTCTCAAACTGAAGCTGGAGGAGATAGGGTGCAACCACGGCCTTAGCCTTATGGAGCGTAGGCCGTCCGAGAATCACGTTATATGCCGTGGGTACATCGACCACAAGGAAATCAACTTCCAAACTTCGGAAACGGGTCTTGTCCCCGAAACGCACCAGTAGGCGAACGGTCCCAACAGGGGTCACTTCTTGTCCTCCAAACCCCAGGACAGGGGTTGTAATGGGATCGACCGTGCGCCCCGGGTGGGAGAGTTTCTGGAGGCAATCTTTCGTTATGATGTCCACGGAGCTGCCGGTGTCTACAAGGATACGACGCACCAACGCGTTTGCAATTTTCATCTCGACCACCAGCGGGTCATTAAGGGGGGTAACTAGCCGGGGGCATCCTTGCCTCCAAAGACCATAGTGAGCGCCATGAGGCTAGACTTCTGTTCCATGGTGAGCACCTGTTGCGTGCTCCTTAGCTGTGCCTTCCAGGCCGAGCGTGTCATATCCGACATGTTGTCGCCCGTGATGGTTGCCACAATTTCTGTTGAGCACTCTTCGTCCCGTGGCTGGGATGACTCCGGGTTTGGCTCCTTCCGCAGCAGGCGCGGCCCTTTTTTTAGAAAACGATCGATTTGTCCTTTGTCTGCGAGCTCATGGAGAGCTTTCTGTAGCTCTCTACATTCGGTTGTGGTGTGGCTGCTCTGTTCGTGGAACTCACAATATTTCCGTGCGTTTTGTGGCCAGGGGGCCATTGTCATTGGAGGCGGCCGACGCAGCATCGGATGCCCTCGTACCTCCGTCAGGATATTCCTTGCGTCCGTGGTGAATCGGGCATCTAGAGTTTCCACTGGTTGCCTTCTGTCCCGGGGAGCGGGGTTCCTTTCACCGCGAGTGAAACCCCTATCCCCTGGAGCCTTCCCTTTCTTGGGGGCGTCTGGTCCCTCGGCGCAAATTTCAGTGGCTCGGATGAAGTCCGCAGCCTTTCTTAATGCTTTAGCTAAGGTGGTTTCTTTCTGTTCCGCCAAAGAGAACTTAAAACGTCCATTCTTGAGGCCATTTAGAAAAGATGTGTACGCCACACCGTCTTCCAATTCCGGGATGAGGACTGCTTCCTGATGGAACCGTCTGACGAACTCGACTAGGGACTCCTGCGGCCCCTGCTTAATTTTTGACAAGTGAATGCTACTTCGCTGTTCTTTACGACTCGCAATAAACTGTCCAACAAACTTGTCAGCCAAGTCCTGAAAACAGGCTACGCTACCCTGGGGAAGGCCATTGAACCAGGATTGCACTACCCCCTTTAGGGTGGCGGGGAAGTAACGGCAATACGAGGCATCGTCCACGTCTTGGACGTACATTTGAGCTTTGTAGACCCCCAGGTGCTCCTCTGGATCCCTGGTTCCGTCATACAGATCAACCATTGGCATCTTCACTTTCCTGTATCTTGGGGCGTTTACGATCTCTGGGCAGAAAAGGGTTGAGAAAGAGGGGACGGCCGTTCCCGATACCTTGATGGGAGTACCGTGGCGCCGTTCAACCTCTACCACTGAAGGACTTCTCGTGTCTCTGATGGGATATAACCCGCGACGGGGGGAGCGATCCCTCATGTGGAGCTCGTAGCCACTCGCTTCCCTCACCGGGGGACTTCGCGCCTAATCTCGGTTACTGTGATGCTCCGGGCTGCGGCGGCGACCGCGCGACTGCTCCCGTATGAGCCAGGAAGTATGTTCCTGCTCCTGAAGCCAACCGGATTGTCGCGAGTGAGTGGCATAAGGAGTTGAGGCAGTAGTAGACGCTACAGTACGCCCGCGCTCCGACCGACAAGCGACGTCAAGTGTAGCACGGTCTTTCTGCCGTTCGTCTTGGAGATGGGGTACTTGGTACGACCTTCCCTCCCGGGCGAGGCCCCGTGAGCGTAGGGACCCCAATTCTTCCCTGGGGGACTCTGCCCGGGGCCCGAGGTGCCAAGGAGGGTTGGAACGGTTTCTTGCGCCATTCATCTCCAGAGCCCTCTGGACCTGCTCAGTGACCTGTCTCGTGATGGCGTCTGCCATGGTGGACATAAGACCTTGGAGCACGTCAACCGTGACGTAAGCTGGAGGTTCTTGCTGCAAGGCCCCCACTGGCCGAGGACCTGCCCTGGAACTTTCGCTGGCATCCTCAACCGTGGGCGGCGCAGAAGGACCCACGGCTGGCGCGTTTTCTCTGCGCGTCCTTGCTCGTGTCGCATCACTGACTACCATCGTTTCCGCTCTTTCCCCACAGACGGCACCAAACTGATTCCATTAGGAATCTGTCTCGTGATTGTGTTGATGACGTGGGGCGAAAGAACGGGCTTATCTGACAGCTGGCGATCAACACGGCGTCGTTCTCGTCTCCTTCTTCGACCTGCAAAAAAGGCCAACCCCGGGGTGTGGTCCGGGGAATGCCTCTCCGACGGTCAAATCAATTCGATGTTCCAGAAGGTATGAATGTTATCAAGAGTAAATTCTTTCTTGTTAGCCCCCTCTTCCCGAGGGAAACAGGTCACTATTTATAGCCTGTTTCTAAAAGGGGTAAAAGAGTAATATTACCTTAACTGGCTGCCTGAGTTTCCGGTCCTGTAGCTACTGGGCCTGGAGGAAAGCCCCAAGGGTTGCATCTCGGGCCTCTTGGGATGTGACCTCGTGAATAAGCATAGGCTGGATTCCTAAGGAATCTTGGCCCACATAAGTGATCCGATTAACCGCACATATCCTGGGCCAGGCCCAAGAGGTGATATGTTTTTCCTAAATCACACACCAATACCACCCCTACATTGGTAAACACGGAACAAAAGAATGATATATATATATATATACACACACACACACACACACACACACACACACACACACACACACACA
>JACYFF010031957.1:87349231-87363640 GCA_017589665.1 Selenicereus undatus | reverse complement strand
GGGTTCGAAAACTTGTAAAAAATTGGAATGGGGATGGTATGGGTATTGCGTTTGAAAATGGGTGTAGTATAGGTATTAATTCTTAAAACCCGTACCCATTCTGTACCCAATTTGCTAGTAAAAGGTGACCGAAATTTGATAAAATTCAAAAATAAATGGTTGGCATGAAACTCTAAGTGTATAGTGTTTATTTATGTAGAAATGAAAAATTAAATTTTTTTAAAATTTTAACTTCCGTGAGTTTATTCGACATGAATTTTAGCTGCGTCGCTTGAAATTGTTAATCAAATATATCGTGCATGTAAATATGGCTTGAATATGAGTGACACTTTGCGCACTCTATATATACCTGAATAAAACCCGTAAGCCCGAAAAATCCGATGGGTATGGGTATGGCTTTTCAAAATGGGTATGGGTGCGGCTATAGCTTAACCTGCCCCATGCCCATCCCTACTGGCAACTGCTGCCTGGGAAGAGCTTGGTTTATTGTGTACTTTTGCTATGATACGCATAGCTACAATGGCGATGGATTTCCCCTTTATCTCGAAAGTCTACGCACAATCATACCATCACAAAGCCGAAGGTCACAAACCGTCGCACGGCCAACCTCGAAAGCACTATGTCATTATCGAGATTGGTTTTTGAAGGAAATATTCATAACTTCTCACATTACCTACTCCTCCATATTGCTGTTTGGGGGGAACGCAATGTCAACTGCGGCTTCCGAAGGGGTCGATGCACTATTTTGATCTGTAGTCCTCACCATTGCCACAACGGCCGAGGGGGGGTTCCCACCTACCTTGAAAGCCTACACAAATTTGTACCACATGAGTTCTATGGACAACAAAAAATTACATGAGCTATAGTAAAAGTAGTAATTTGCACTTATTGATTGATATTCACAAAACTAAATGGAGGAGTTGTTAATCATAGTAGATGCTTATGTTGACCACAATTGACTGTCTGAGAAAAGTTGTATTTCCACAAACAGATGCCAAAGTTAGTACATTACCTGCTCCTCCATGCTAGTCTCTGTGGTGGATACAGTCACACGTACGACATCAGAGATGGTGGGTTTAACGTCGTCTGCTACAATGGGCCCACCGGTATAATGGGGTCGGGGTTGCCCTCTTCCTCGGAAGCCTACACAAATGTGTACAATAAAATAGCCATTGAGAACAAAGAGTACGACGACCTGTTGTCAACATAGCATGTGAATTTGTTGATTGGTTCTAAGCGATTACAACTTTCACTTCTTTTAACCCAGTGACAGACAAGTCACTCCCTAACATTGCATGGCTCACATCAGCCATTGTGTATATATACATATTTCAGTCACACATCAAAGATCAGCACATATGATGCATTCCATTTCAACCGATTTGGGATTTAGGGAAGGAGCCCTCATATTCTTGCCCTGCATTTACGTAGGCTGGGTATGTTGTTTACCATGGTGCACTCTGTGTACAATGTAGGCAGACAAGTCCACCAAATTCACCCCTAACTGGTACTTGTCACAAGGGGGTTCCTTACAACATGAAGGTCATTCACATAACAAGGATGAACAAATTGGCTACATTCAACAACTGAGGTGGAAAAAGTGGGGGCCTCAACTGTTGACATTGTGTTTACCTGCCCACACCATCATGTTTACCATGTTGTACTACACTTAGCACGAAGGTTCACAAGTGACTCCCCAACTTAACTACTAGTTTTTCCATATGGGGGTTTCCTTACTCACAGGCATTCTGCCAACCTACAAGGCCAATCATGTGAACCATGTCATATTCACCTCAGCAAGCTTAGCTTGCACAATTAGGGAAGTTGGATATGAAGGACTAGAAATGTTGTCATCACTTCAACCTTTGTCAAGAGTCACAATTATCATAGTCGCTTCAAATGTGCCACCCTACAAAATGCAAATCATAGAAATGAACAAACATTATCACATCATGTAACCCCTCGCGCAGTGGATAATAAGTAGAAGTGTGGCAACCTTCTCGCCCCACCCGCATCAGCACTTCAAAATGACATCATATGTGTGTATGCATTTGAGGCGAATGAACTAACCTTTTTAAGATTGGTGGCAACTTCCGAGGCATGCTTGGTAATGACTATATGTATGTGGTCACCAATCCGTACCACATGACCTTCATGGACAACTTCAAGAGGAACACCCTGATAATCATGTCCTCCCTACGCAATGACGATAATAAGTAGGACGTTATGTTGCGTAGTAACTCAACCAATGTTTTGCACATGCAACTTCCATATTGAACTACCACTGACCTCATGTATGTTGTTGGCTTACGAGGCTGTATGTGGGTTGCTACGGGCCAGTGCGGCCCTTGTTCATTGTATGATAACCCTGCAACATCGGTGGAATGGGTTGGGTCAACTTCAATATCGTTATGTCCAACCTACACAATACGTTTGTTACATAATCGTTTTCGTAAGGTACATACATAATAATCTCATATAGTTCATCCACCAACATACGTCAACTACTTTCATACCGTAACAGACAAAGTTGTTAGTTATAGGAGCTTCTCAGCCCCACCATTAGAGTCATCATCTTCTTCATTCCTAAGTACCACTCTGTGAATGCGCTCATCTGGTACGCCTTCCTTCTTCCCTTCATATTGTCCCTACAACCATTAACCTGTTATAATTATTGTCAGTTTATTAAAGACAATAAGTGCATCTCGTTGTACTTCCCAACAGTTAGTGCACACGCCTTTTTTTTTTAAATCCCTACATAGATGCATGCAGATTGCACTACTTTGCCCCTCCTTTATGACCTTACCACAATTGTCAACGTCCTCCTCTCTATCAACTTTCTCAGGGCAACTGCTTGTCCCTTGGAGGCCGCTACGACCTCTTTCTTCGATTGCTTACAAGAAGTGTATGACTTCGCACATTTACGTTTCCCCTTCTCGACTGCCCTCTTTAGGTTTAGGTAAGGACATGACTATAACACAGATGGGTTCCACTAACGAGGAATTCTTCTAATTCTTCCCTTATTTGTTGAGACCCTTCGTCGAGATCCCATATCTGCCTCTTCCATTCCCTTTTCCCCTCAATCATGTCCTTCGTCCATGTGTATTGCAGGTGAGACCAACACAACTACCTGCTGGGTAGCTTCGCCAACCTTAACATCATCACTAGTCGCCTAACTGACGTCCATGTCATTGTCTGCTACATTAGACTGCAAATCAGTATCCTCCAACGACGCATTGCCAGCCTCCAATTGCCCATGCTCGTGTCTGACCTCAATAGACTGTACATGAGGTGATAGCAGGACAACAATAATGTTGTCCTCACAATGATGCAGTGGTGTATTGCTTTCTTCCTTAGGTTCCACCATGCTCTGATCTCGTGCTTTCAGTACTTCTCCTCACACATCCGATCTCCCATCCTTCATCTGAATCAATGCCTCCATCTTAGCTAACTCCTTCTTTGTTGCTGTATGGGCTTCTTTCTCCTTTTATAGTGCATCTCTTACTCTTCTGAGTCTCATCTCGAAGCTTATAACTCCCTGTAACATGGAACACATTCCAAAATCACATCACAAACATAATAACGTACACACTATTCAACATCATTGTAATTTATGTGCATAACACAATATGGATTTCTATATGATACATGCATTTCATACCCATACTATCATACATAAAATTGTTCCCTGTACAAAAATTTAATTACATCGTCACTTCTATTAACACCAACTATTAAACTACCCACCAAACATGGATTCATTACTACATTTCAACTCCAACACATTCATACTGTACAGATAAATTGTCACGGGTATTACCTATGCATCCTCCACATAACCTTGATACTCATCTGTATCAAGAAAATCCCTCACCATAGCTTGCATTTGCTCATCTTCCCTGATAGGGTCGCAAGCGCATGTTGGCGTTGTAGGAAATCAAGGTCGATCCCATAGAGACTGTAACACCCCCAGCCCCTAGGGCCGAAAGCATTACGTTTTCTTAACTTTCTACCTAAATTCTAGGACAAAACGGATAGATTTTCCCCTAAAAATTGACCGCTTTCCAGGCTAAAAGCCTTATAATAATCCCTGCAAATCAGCAAAAGCGTACAACATTTAAAAGAAGCTCAATGACTACACGCCGAAGTTCATAACTCAACGAGCCACTCGCTTAGAGTACACCAAATAGAATGATTCATGAATAAAGAAGAAATGAAAGATACAACTCAACGGTTCACACAACCGGAGTATTGGGGTTTACATCCCAAACCATAACTAACTTTAACCAAGAAAACATCTAACTAATTAGATAGTCGACTCATGTGGTCATACAGAGCGACTTATAAACAATATGCATTACATGAACTAGAATACTTGTTTACAAACGAGTATAAACTAAGTATACATAACATGACTTTATTAAACACATAAGATCCCATCCAATGGGCACAAATGACACCTTGCAAGCAAGAACAGATTCCAGCTGATTCAACTTCTTCCTGTCATAAAGAAAACCTGGGGCAAAAGGGAAAAGAGTAGTGGCATGAGCAACCACACGCTCAGTGAGTGTCCCCCAAACCCCTTAAAATCAAAACCGTTGCAGACAATAATATCTTTACTAGTCACATATCACGTATTCATACTTTACTATTATATTAGACATTCATAAAATTCCTATGGAAACATTACTAATCATAAACTTGACTTTAAGCACTCAACACATTTCCAGGCCTCTAAATGACCAAACTTCTTTACTAACAGACAGTCAAACACTTGAACAAGAGACGAGGCTAAGCACAGAGACTTTCTTTTACATAAACATAACTTCTTAGCATTCTATTCGAACTATGCATGAAACCCTGTTCACATGATGTGCACATAAGGTTATCTCTTTTTATAATTATACTTTTCTTGGTATTTCATTCATATGAGGTGCATAAGATATACACATTTCAAGTCTCAATCAAATCTCATTCATAGGGTATGCATGAAATATGCTCATAAGACTTTCTTTTTTTGTAAACGTATCTTACTTAGCATCTCATTCACAAGTTATACTTGGAACATGCACATAACATTTTTGATACTTCACTTAGATCTCATTCATATGATATGCACAAGTCATGCATAGTAAACTTTCTTTCTTTTCTTTAAAAACAGTTCATTTAGCCTCTTGAGGCTCATAAAAACTTTTCTCTTAGCCGCTTGAGGCTCATATTCCTTGAAAGAATCTCTTTCATCTTGGTCTCATAATGACCCTTAAAAACTTTCTTTCTGAGATACTTAAAAAGACGAAACACCAACTGCTTTTCTCATTTAATAAAAAACTACTCCTGGGCATAAGAACATCATAAAGTGCTAGTTGGGATAGATCTACACTCAATCCTAGTGAGATTAACTCACGCTAAGCTCTTACTCACGGGATGGCAACTAACTTTTGGACCTTAACCCTCGTCAAGGTCTCTAGGGACTCCTCCCCACGCTATAGGGATTCCCCCATCCAAGCAGGTTCACTCCCCATCTATTGTCCCTAGGCACTTATCTTAGCCAATTAAACTGGTCATAACGACTAATAAGTTTGCTGCCTCTCACAGCGAAATTCTTTATCATGCAACTCACGCTTTTGTAAAACTCTTTAGGGATTCCCCCGTTCAAGCGAGTTCACTCCCAAAACTGTATTCATTTAATTAAAATAGGCCATCATGCACTAATAGTTATGGCTACTATCATTTCAAAACATGAAATCTTTCTTTGAAAAACTCACCCTTGTGCACATAATGTAATTTGAGCATTTAAGCACATATATCACATATATCACATTGGTAACGGGGTCCACATATATCACACTTAAGCACTGCATAATCAATTCAACACAATGAGCCACACATGGCCTCGCAATCCACACGATTGCGGTCAATTCACAACCGGAACTCCCTCCTCACAAGCACCGTACCACAAAAACCTCGAATCACTGAGAGTTCTTCCTCAAACCATCCAACTACCATATGGGTTTCAATTTCATAAATCATAACACATTATCATGCTAGCTTATAAAAAAGATGTGTAATGGGGTTTATGCACTTACCTGGGCAAGCAGCCTCATTCAGCGGTGCGTTATACCATATACAAACACATATATAGATATATCTATATCGCATCAACTTGATATAGGCACTTGATGAACCGTATGAAACTAACAAGGCATGAAGCTCAATTACATTCATGACTTACGTTTAGGAATTAAGCATATCATACCTATGTCATTTTTAAAGCATATTCAACCAACTATACATGCCACTTCCAAGCATATTTAAGGCCTAGAAGCATAATGCGATTCAAGGCGTTCATTCATTGTTTCAAAGTTACATTTCAAGCCTAATTAAGCCATTTAAGCATAATACGATTCTAAACGTTTGTTTATTACTTTGAAGTCATTAATCGAATCTACTTAAGCCACTTAAGCATAGTACGATTCTAGGCATTTGTTTATCACAACGAAATTATTGAACGATCATGATTTAACTAAACATATATATAACGATTCTAAGCATTTAAAGTTTACTTCGAAGTTATTAAACGAACGTGAACCAACTAAGTATACATATATCAATTCTAGGCATATATAGTTTATTTTGAAGTCATTGAACGAACATGATTTAGCCAAGCATACGGATAACGATTCTAAACATATACGATGCATTTCGAAGCAAATTTCCTAACCATGAATGTGCTAAAGAGTGTTCGAATGAAAGCTAAACATATTTCATCAACTTCGAAATTAGTTCGTTTGCATGCGTTGGTTAATTAACTCAAATCGAAGCTAAACACGTTAAAAAGACTTCGATTTTAATTCTCTTTCATATATTAGTTAATTAACTTGAGTCGAAGCTAAGCACGTTAATATAACTTCGATTTTAATTCTTTTTCATGCATTAACTCATTAACTTGAATCGATGCTAAACACGTTAAACTAACTTCATTTTTAATTCTTTTTCATGCATCAACTACTTAACTTGAATCGATGCTAAACACATATAGTTCACTTCGAATTAATAACTCAGGCATAAATAAACTTAACATGTCCGAATCGATTCTAAACATGCATAGCTTCTCATCACATAGTCCATGAAATTAACTAAACCTAAGCTGACATAAACCATCGTTTAGGTTAAAACATTTCGAAATTAATACTAATTTAGGAGGCGAGGAACACCCACCTCGATTTCATGCTATAGGACCCGATTAATGGGTTACGGGTGTGGTTTTGGATGCTCTGGAACTCGGAAACTCCCTCCCTTTCTCACAGTCCAAACACATATTTGAATAGCTATGCCCAAACCCGCTTTCTGCCCCTTTGTGCAGCTATTACTGCTATCGGTATGTTCTTCTCCCCTTTCTATTACCCGTTTCTGCATGCATTTCCGCTCGATTTACAGAAAGACGAAGATGATTATAGTGCAGAGAGCAGTGGCTGTTTTGGGGAATGCATTCGGTGCCTCAGAACACGGTAGTGGAGACGCAAACGTGGTGGATTCGGTCTGTGTTCTTCCTGAATCGTTGCAAAATTGGTTTGTCGCATTTTTGGGGAGGTTTGGTGTTGTGATTGAGAGCAGGGTAGAGAGAGGGATGCATCGGGTTGTTCTGGGGGAAGAAGAAAATGGTGACTGCAAATTGATAGGGGAGCTTGAGGTTATGTCGTGTGGGCCGAAAAAGGAAGCCCCTCTCTCTCCTCCTTTTTTTATTTTGGTCGCTTGCCTATTCAACTAACATCGCCTGTCTAATTTCTAATCTCGTACCTCATAACCTATCTCGAATCGATAATACGACCCTTCGTCGATTATTCGATCCCAAATACGTCTAGGTTCGACTTAATAAACCACAAACTAATTCTAAGGTTGAAAACCTAATCGCATTCGGGAAACGACTAAATAAATCGAATAACAACTAAATTAAACTATCGATATAATTTAAAATCACAAATAGCACGAATGAACTTTAAAATCAATAATAGCAATAATAATTCTTTATAATAAAGTTATCGCTCACATAAGCACATCGATAATAGTTTAACTCATATAGTTAATAAAAATACTATTTTATAACGTAAAAAGCAGGACAATCAGCTTAACGTAAAGTAGAGAACGCGGGTCTTACAGAGACTTGGTCAAGCTATTGTATTATATTTCCTTAAGATAAACTAAGCGAATCAATACTTGATATTGAAACTAAACTAATCAACTGTCTAATCTAATAGATAAATAATAATTAGAATTAAGCAAAATAAGCAATCCCCCGATCTACGCATCAATCAAGCACTTGTTCCTTAATTGGTCGTTTCAAAACTCATAATCGAAGTATCATAAGGCTCTTTCAAGGTGAAGTGAAATACCTAAATCTAACCAATTATCATTTCTCAGGGGCTGTCGATTTGTTTATGTTCGTTAAGCATGCAATTATCAAATTAGTAGTTTCTCAATTGGTAATTCTCTCTCAAGACATCACGCAGTCAAGTTGAATCCTACGGTTCAAGTATCGAATTTCACCTTTCAATCCTTCATCCAATACCCAATATATGCACGAAAGTGATCAAATTTCTCACAAGACAATAAAACATCTGACATCCAATAAAATAATTCAACATTTCCAAAATACTCAAAGAGATGAACAATAAATTAGGAAATTAACTGGTATTTGCATAAATCAAAAATCAAAACAACAAAAGATAATCAAATCACAAAACATAAATCTGAATTTACAAAAGAGAAGAGAAGAAAAGGGAAGGGAAAAGAAATGCTCAGCCAATTAATGCGCTTGAATCTATCGATTGCAAACCCGGCATAGAACCCTTGCAAATCATCACTTCAATTCTCTCTCTTCGTAAAGTCCCCATCTAATTGATAAACTTGAAAAGAGGAAAAATAGAAATGGATGGGTGTGTTGAAATGAGGTTGAAAGCACCCTTTTTATGGTGAAACTCCTGGAAGTCAAACAGTCGCAAGAAATAATGACGTTAAAACTATTTGGAAGTCGAAAAACCGCGAGAAAACAAAAAGCCTCGGGGAAAATGAGGACACCACAGACTATGGGCACCACTACGAACCATCCGTGGTCAGCTCTGGCTCAACATTCTTCTATTCTTTCTTCCTTTCACGGGCATAGCAACTTATGGCTCATTTGGTTGGTGGTAATCCATGATGTAATGCAATTTAAACCCATGTAATTAATATTACCTTGTAACCAAAATGACATAGAAAGTTGTAATAGGAATAACGTGGGCCTCACTTAAACAATCCCCACTACATTGACTAAGGTAATAAAATATCATCCCCACTACTTGGTCCCAATACTGCCCCCAAAAGAGAACGCTGCCCTCGATCCTCTTTCTCTCTCTCTCTCTCATCTCTCTCTCTCTCTAGAACCGCCAGGGATGTTTAGATCTTTCTTCGCTTCATGGTCTTCATCATCTTTTCGCTTGGATCGCACGAAGCTGTTGATTCGTTACTGATTTGATATTGTCGACCTACTTTTTTTGGAAATCTACCTCTCCATCTGGATTTTATACTGGTTATTGTTGATCTAATGATGCATTCTGGTTTGAACTGTTTCTAGGTTTTTTGATTTTCTATTTTTGATTTGGAGGTTAGAATATTGTCTGTGTTTTCTTTGTTTGTGGGAATTGTGTGGGAAATAGTTAAATAGTTTTAGCTTAGCTTGAAAAATGGAGGTTTTTCCCATTTGGTGTCTATTTCAACTTCTTGGAGTCTCACTTACCTGAATGAATCACTAGCTTGGTTTTTATTTTTCAAATTTTTGGGAAGTGTTTGCCCACAAGGTGTTCATTAAAATGCCTAAAAAGAGTTCACATTATGAATGGGCAGGCAGTTATTTTGAAACTAATGTCTGTTCCATTCTTTCTACCACTTGAGATCTTTTGCTTGCTACCCTGGATTGTCCCTTCAACTTACTCTAGTCATCCCGTTATGTTATCTCAAGTAACTTGGATTGTCCTGTTACAATGCCTATATATTAAGCACAAATCAATAAACATATAAATGGATTGTACCATGAATGCCCAAACACCTCCTTAAGTTGCCTCTGCAAACAGAACCCCCCCCCCCCCAAAAGGGAAAGTTGTGGGGAGTCAGCACTAGAAAATTAAGTTGTTAGTATTCACACCTGATATCCTTGAAATCCCTCAAATCTAAAACATAGTTCAGAGTAATTTTTTACAGATACCATTAGGAATGCTAATGTGATGCCCTTTGTATAAAATCCTTGAAATATGAATTAAATACCATCAGCAGCAGAGGTTATTTTAATTGGTGCGCACTTTGTGCTGGCACTGAATACCAATGTGTTTCAATTATGGGTGTGTTTAGTTATCTGTTTAACAAATTGCATATAGACTCTCAAATTTTACTTGCGTATACATTGGAATATATTTCTAGTTTCTAGTTTTGAATGTGTCAAATGGTAATTTTATCCTATGAACTCTTAGAGTTTTCATCGATGGCTAGTTTGAACTTAGCCACAAGGAAAGCCAAGAAGAGAAAGCAATGTGCATGCTTTGTATTGTTATGGGTGGAAGTTTTGAATGTGATTGGCCTATGTTTCCAAATTATTTGTCACATTTTGAAGTACCATAACGAGAAGTACTCTTTACAGAAGTGATATTCTTTAACAGATCATACAAAATGGAGAATGAACTACATAAATGGCTTGATTCGTGAGAGTGATATGAAATGCATTGACCATCTTAGAATGGATAGACACACTTTTTTTAAGCCATGTTGTATGCTAAGAACAATAGAGAGGTTGGATGATACCAAATACGTGCCATTAGAAAAGCAAGTGGCTTTGTTTCTTAATATTCTTACGCATCACACAAAGAATAAAATTATTCATGATACATTCAAGGGGTCAGGGTGGACTATCAATGAGTATTTTCATAAGGTGTTGAAGGGTGTTATAAGATTGGAAAGTGTATTGCTCAAGAAATCAGAGCCTATTGAGGAGAACTCTAGAGTTGAGCGATGGAAATGGTTTAAGGTATAAACTATACCTAGTAATGCTTTGACAATTGTTTTCATATGAAATTCTTAACTTAGTTATGTTGTCTTGGGTCTTAGAATTGCATTGGGGCTTTGGATGGAACATATATCAAGATGCATGTGCCAGAAGTGGACAAGGCTAGATATCGAAATCGTAAGGGTGAAATAGCCATGAACTTATTAGCTGCATGCTCAAAAGAGATGCAACATATATATGTTCTATCAGGTTGGAAGGGATATGCGGCCGATAGTAGAGTACTTCGAGATTCGATGAGTCGAAGACATGGGTAAAGAATCCCACATGGTAATAAAATTGTTGTTTAGAATAGTCTCGTGTTTTTTTAAAAATACGCTATGAGTTAATATTTTGGCCTTTTCATATGTTTTAGGCAATACTTCCTTGTGGATGCGAGTTTTATGAATTGCGAAGGCTTTCTTGCTCCTTATAGGGGACAACTGTATCATATGAATGAATGGCAAAGTGGTTACCAGCCAACAACTCCGGAAGAGTTATTTAATATGCAGCATTCATCCGCTAGGAATTCAATAGAGAGATGTTTTTACGTGTTGAAGATGTGTTGTGCTATTCTTATAAGTCCTCCATTCTATCCCATTCGTACGGTGAATAGAATTGTCATGGCTTGTTGCTTACTTCATAATATTATTAGAAGAGCGATGGCCATAGATCCTACAGAGGAATACTAGAATATGAGTGGACCAAGGCGATAAAGGAGAGATACAGAGCATATAGACACCATTGAGTCTTCTGACGAATGGAGAGTGAAGCGTGACCAATTAGCTAGAGAGGTGTTTGATAGTTGGCGAGCAAGCAGGAGACAAAGATGATTTGTTTACTTGTTTTGTTAGCATTGTTTAGACACTTTTAAACTTGGCAAATGCAATGATCGATCAGAAGTATTCTAATCAACGATCTCTTGTTAGTTGGCCCCTCAAGATAGGCTGATTCTTTCCTCTGTTGAAATGACCAAATGGTCCTGATTAATGAGTTTATATTGTGCTGTATTTATATTGTTCTTTCCTCTATTGTTTTGGAGATAATTTTCTCTATTGACAGGTGTTGTATTTATATTGTGCTGTATTCAACATTATGAAATGAGCAAAAACTCATGTGTGCATCTAAGTTAAATCTAGGTCAACTTTGTTATTCACATGTCTGCTAGAGTGTTGTACCAAAGTGAGTGTCTGCTCTTCACTGTTGTGTGTGTAGCATCTACTTTCCTACTGGAGTGATTGAAAGAAATCACCTTATCTCCGAGTCCCAATATTTCCTTTTCCTCAGGCTTGCAAGCCTCGAATTCTAACTACCACTGGCCCCTAGAGCTATAATCATCTTTGCAACTATGCCTAGGGCTACAAAGTTCCTCATTATAGCTTCTTCTTGTTTATTTCATGTATACTTCGTTGGGAAGTTCACATGTGGACTACTTCTTGTCTAGTTCTTGTAACACCCCCAGCCCCTAAGGCCAGGAGCGTTACGCTTCTTAGCTTTCGACTTAAATTTCGGGGCGAAACGGATAGAGTTTCCCCTAAAAACTGACCGTATCCAGGCTAAAGCCCTTACAATAATTCCCTGTAATCAACAAAAGCGCAAAACATTCCAAAATAGGCTCAACGGCTACATGCTGGAGTTCATAACTCAACGAGCAACTCGCTTGGAGTAGATCAAACAACATGGTTCATTAATAAAGAAAAAATGAAAGATACAACTCAATGGTTCACACAACCGGAGTACTGGGGCTTACATCCCAAAACGTAACTAACTTCACCTAAAAGGACACCAACTATTCAGATGGTTGGATAACATGGCCATATGGAGCGACTCATAAACAATATGCATTACATGAAATAAAGTGCCTAGTTTACAAACAATTACAACTTTAATAGTACATTACATTACATTGTTCAACGTGTAAGGCCATTTCAACATGAACACACACGGCGCCTTTCAAGCAAGGATGAACTCCATCTTGGCATAAATGATTGACTTCTACTTGTCATAAACAAAACTTGGGGGGAAGGGGGAAAGAGTAATGGGATGAGCAACCACACACTCATTGAGTATTCCCCGCCCCCTTATAACCAAAACCGTTGCAGGTAGTAATACCTTTAATAGCCGCATATCACATATTTACGTATTACTTTCATACAAGGCAATTATAGCCCCCAAAGGACGGATTATTACCCCTGAACTTTATTCTTGCTACTTAAACTTATTTCTTGGTGCCTAACGACCAGATTTCCTCGCTAGCAAACACTCGGGCATGTAGACAAGCAGCAGAGACTATGCATTGAACTTTCTTTCACAAAGGAAGCACATTCAAACTTATAGACTTGATGCATTACAAAGATATGGCCATGTTTTACTTAGAGTTTCATTCATACTGAACTTAGAATATGAATCACAAGATATGCACAAGCATCTTTCTTTATTTTTTGTGAAAACACTTTACTTAGCCTTGAAATCTCATTCACATTTCATTCATAAGAAAAGCACAAAACATGCACAGAAAGCTTTCCTTCTTTTCCTAAAAACACTTTGGTTAGCCTCTTGAGGCCTACAAAAACTCTTTTCTTAGCCTCTTTAAGGCTCATTTTCATTAAAGGAAATCTCTTTCGTATTGGTCGCATAATGACCCTTATAAGCTTTTCACATTTCATTCAACTAGCCTCTTAATGGCACTTGAAACTTTCTTTGTTCTGAAATACTTAAAATGGCAAAATGCTAACTGCATTTCTTTGCTTATTAGGAAAATACATCTGGCGTAAGACCATTACAGGGTGCTAATTGTGTGAGATCTATTATCAACCCCATGGTGAGACCTAACGCTCACGCTTAAACTCTTACTCTTGGGATGGCTACATAAACATATTGGACCATTACCCTGGTCAGGGTCTTCTAGGGTTTTCTAATACCAGGACTTATTCCCTAGGCTAGCATCATTCATATCATATTGTCCAAAGCACATTATCTTAGCCAATTTAAAGCATAGGGATCATATCAGCTAATAATTTTGATGTTTCCTACAGTGAAATCATTTAGCATACAACTCACGCCCTTGTCAAACTCTTCAGGGATTCCCTCATTCAAACGAGTTCACTCCCAAAACTACCTTCGTTTAGTTAACGATGTATGTGTTAAGGGAAAACAGTACCCAAGCTAACACACATCAAAGGAAGGCAAAATCTCAAAGTTTACTCACGGTCAAGGGTGGCACGGTCGTGCCTATATGCACGGCCACACCGTGCCACTTTGCTAGTTTCAAAACCGTGAGGATGCTTAAGAGAGCATGGTTGGATGCCCTTGAAGTTGGCTTTGGTTTTGCTCTCTTTTGTGAT
>JACYFF010031957.1:87218700-87339481 GCA_017589665.1 Selenicereus undatus | reverse complement strand
TTCACGAAGTTCTTATAGAACTATTACTAACCATAAGCTTCACTTTACCAACTTAACATATTTCTAGGTCCTTAAATGACCAAACTTCTTGACTACAGGCAGTTAAACACTTAGGCAAGCAATGAAGCTAAGCACATAACGTTCTTTCTCATAAACATAACTCATAATATCCACTTAATGAACAACTATAATAATAAGCTACATGTCACAGATTATAAACACTTAAACATAATAGATTCTCGATTTCATGATAGGTTCTTAGTTTCAACAAAGGTGGCATGTTAGGGACTTGCTTATATATCATGTGACTCTAAATAAACTTGGGATGCACTATCACCTATATGCCCAATATGTACTTTAAGAAGTCACCTCATGATATATCATGAAAACAACATGGCCACTTGTTTGCTTGAACACATGCTTCTAACTATAATGCTTGTACACTCACTTTGAAGTCACATATTATTTACTATCACATGCTTTGAATTTTCAAGTGCAGACACTTTCGTTTCTTTCTTTGCAAACATAACTCATTCATAAAGTATAATTAGAGCATGCATATAGCACACATAGGAAACTTTCTTGCTTTTTACTGAAAACACTTCATTTAGCTCTTGAGGCTCTTAAAAACTCTTCTGTTAGCCTCTTGGGGCTCTTAAAACTCTTCTGTTAGCCTCTTGGGGCTCTTAAAACTCTTCTGTTAGCCTCTTGAGGCTCTTAAAACTCTTTTCTTTCATCTTGGTCGCATAATGATCCTTCAAAGTCTCTTTCTGAAATATTTCAAAAGGCAAAGTGCCAATTGCTTTTCTTATTTAATAAGAAACTACTTCTGGGCATAAGATCATAAAGTGCTGGTTGGGAGAGATCTACACTCAATCCCCTAAGCTCTTACTCCCGGGATGGCAACTAACTTTTTGGACCTTAACCCTCGTCAGGGTCTCTAGGGGCTACGCCCTAAGCTATATAGAGATTCCCCCGTTCAAGCAGGTTCACTCCCTATCTGATGTCCCTATGCACTTATCTTAGCCATTTAAACTTGGTCTTAACGACTAATAAGTTTGCTGCTGTCTCTCACAGCGAAATCCTTTATCATACAACTCACGCTTTTATAAAACTCTTTAGGGATTCCCCCGTTCAAGCGAGTTCACTCCCAAAACTGCTTTCATTTACTTAAAATAGGCCATCATGCAATAATAGTTATGGCTACTATCATTTCAAAACATGAAATCTTTCTTTAAAAACTCACTCTTATACACATAACGCAATCTAAGCATTTAAGCACATATATTACATATATCACATTTAAGCACTTCATATCAATCATATCAATTCAACACAATAAGCCACACATGGCCTCGCAATCCACACAATTGCGGTTAATTCACAACCCAGTCTCCCTCCTCACTTTCACCGTACACACAAGACCTCAAACGCTCATAATGTTATCCTCAAACCATCCAACTACTAGCTCGTTTCATCAATTTATTTGTCATAATAAGTTATCATAAAGATTTATTAAAGAGGGTGAGGTTTAGGCTCTTACCTGCGCAAACAGCACCTTTCAGCCACATATAACCATATTCAGTCATCACTTGACAACACTTTACTAAGTAAACCAAACATGATTCAAATCTAACATACACGATGCATTTTAAAGGAAGCTTTCCTAAGCATGAACGTACTTTGAATAAAGCTAAGCACATCTCAATAACTTCAAGTTTCATTCAATCACAGGCATTAGTTAGCTTAACTCGAATCGAAGCTAAGCATACTAAACTAACTTCGTTTTTAACCCTTTTTATACATTAGTTAACCTTAGTCACATTCAAGATAACCATGTTCTTATAATTTCAAAATGAATCCTTTTTCATGAATCGCTAATTACTCGAATCAAGGCTAAACATATCAAAACAACTTCGTTTTTAATTCTTTTTAAACCTTAACTTACTTTAGTCGTATCCAAGCTAACTACTTCTTTATAACCTCCAAATTAATCCGTTTTCATGAATCGCTAATTACTCGAATCAAGGCTAAACATATCAAAACAACTTCGTTTTTAATTCTTTTTAAACCTTAACTCACTTTAGTCGTATCCAAGCTAACTACGCCTTTATAATCTCCAAATTAATCCGTTTTCATGAATCGCTAATTACTCGAATCAAGGCTAAACATATCAAAACAACTTCGTTTTTAATTCTTTTTAAACCTTAACTTACTCTAATCAAATTCAAGCTAACTACACCTTTATAACTTCAAATTAATCTCTTTTCATACAAGGTTTTCATTCAAGTCCAATTCACGCATGGTTCCCTTTTATACGCACATAACTTGCATCGATTTACAAATTTAAGCTTAAACTAACTGAATACCTCGAATCTAAGCATGCACAACCCATTTCTTGACATTTCTAATGAATCTAACTAGCCCTAACTTGACATGCAACATCAATCTGCTGAAAACATTTTCGAAATTAATACTAATTTAGGAGGCGAAGAACACCCACCTCGGTTTTATGCTAGAGGACCCGATTTGGGGCTTTGGGACTCGATTTGGGGCTTCAAACTAGGGATTCGACCCTCCTCTGCTGCCCTGCCCAAACCCACACGAACAGACCCTATTTCACGCTTATACCCGCGTAATTCGAACCCTAATTTCACCCAAACGCTCATTCACTGACTTGGATTTGTGGAGGACGCTTGAGGCTACGAATTTACTAGCAATTTGTGGTGGATTCGAAGCAATTAGGAACAAGGTTGCTTGGCTAGGCTTCGGCTCACATCTAGGGGGTCGAATCGCAACCCAAACCAAACGAAGCATGGGTTAAATCCTTCGAATTTCTTCCAGAACTGCAGCATAGGGTTCGACTGAGGCTAGGGAGGTGAATTATGGAGGGTTTCGAGTTGGGTTGAGTCGAAAATCGGGGGTTTTGGGCTCCCTTGGCCGTGCGCATGGTGGATCGCAGAGGAGGAAGAAGAAGATGCTGAGAGGAGAGAGAGAGTCGCAAGTTAGAGAGAGAGAGAGAGGGTCGGGGTACTGTGTTCGGGTTCCCAGGCCCGAGAGCCTCCCCCCCTTTTTGCTCTAGTTTCTTTTTTCCTTTATTTTTGGGCTCAATAACATCATCCAATTGATTCCCGATCCCGTATTCGTTAGTGGTTAGGCTAAACTTAAGTTGAAACGAACTACGACTAACATTTCAGTTTAAACGTTGGAAAAAGTAAAATGGAAAACGATTTTAAAAACTCGGTTTAGCATCGATTCAAACATTTTATAAATAAGTAACGTCAATAATAACATAAATCAAGTAACCGTCCTTTTTAATGAAATTAATCGTTTAACGACTAGATTAAACTATCAATATAATTTAAAGACATAAACAGCACGAATTAACTTTAAAATCAATAATAGCAATAATAGTCCCTTTTTTTTATCAAATTACAGCTCCCAAAAGCAAATCGATAATCATTTAACTCATATAATTACTAAAAATACGATTTTATAACATAAAAAGGTAATACAGGCAATTTAACATAAAAATAAAGAAGGCGGGTATTACAGAAAATGACTAAATAAATCGAATAACGACTAAATTAAACTATCGATATAATTTAAAGGCACAAATAGCACGAATTAACTTTAAAATCAATAATAGCAATAATAATCGCCTTTTAATAAAATTATAGCTCCCACAAGCACATCGATAATAATTTAACTCATATAGTTGCTAAAAATACGAATTTATAACGTAAAAAGGTAATATAGTTAGCTTAACGGAAAACAAAGAATACAGGTCTTACATTCTTGCCCCCTTAAAATTTCATCCTCGAAATTCTCAAACTATGTTCAGTCTTTCCTAGAATGTACATACACAACTATGATCTACACGGTAGGTTTCCAAAAGGTGTGATTTGCAATCAATACATCTTTTAAATCGAAAGACAAAGGCTTACGGTATCCAGTCTCCTCCTCGCCAATTCTGTTCAAGCGTCTACTCACTCTATTTAAGCGCTGAGGGAAAATCGCATTGAAGAGGGGTAAATGAGCTCGCATGGAAGCCATACTGAGTTTGTTTTGAAAATGAACATAGATTTTCGATATTCTAGACTCAGTTTGCATGGCAAGCAATAATTATGTGCCTATGCATCTATAAGTGGGTATCTAAAGGCATGACAATCGGGACAATGACATTTTAAGGTCATACACTAGTAGTCTCACTCTAAAACATGAATACAAGTCACCTTTGGGATTACAACGGTTAACTTAGAGATTCCTATAACACATTAGAATAATAACAACATCACATAGCATCACATAGCATCATTTAAGTACAATAGCATCACATAGTATTGTATAGTATCAGTGATTCAGCGTTCTTAAGCCTAGGAGTTGGAAGCAACATGAAGCCGGCTAAGGTACATATGGCAAGCAATTTGCAATACGAAAGCATATATGACTGACATTCCTATATTCTTACGCCAATTCCAGCTAACTTTTAACCATTTCATTCATGGCAATGTATTCAGGACATGTCAGGTTCATTAAAAGGCATGAAGAACCCAGATCATTTTAAGGTGAAATCAATTGATCAGGAAGCTACCACATCGCACTTAAGCAATAGAGACATCATACTATGTCACATTGACAATCACGGAATATGAAGTGGCATTTGAAATCACATTGGCATCACATAGAGTCAATGACAGAACATACCAAGGATTAAGATTCATATGTAACACGAACCAGTAATACATGTCGATAGGAACAACATGGGAAGAAAGCACCAGGTAAGAATGTAAATCGATGGTTTCTGATGGGGGAGACTTTCCTAAGTTCCCTATTTGGAACTAATTGTCTCTTAAGTCATAGATTCATACAAATGAATGGTTATGCTCTTAGACAAATCCTGGGTCTGTGGCTTATGGGCCTACATGCTTCCGCTGCGCTACTCTAATCAAACAGATAAGGGCAAGGATACGTGAATGCACGTTTCTAGGGTCGCCTTACCATGCTTCAAATATGTGTGTATGCAGTTATTCAGCTATTACGTGGAATCATAGAATTCACATAATGCAAGCGACAAGGTAGAGGTTATGCCATGTCATGAATCACAAAACTTAAATAATCTGAATAATCAAGTCACATACCAATCCAAACTCAAGTCAAGCTCATTCATCAGCATACAAAATCAAGGCATTTCAAAACTGAGTTACTCAACTAGGGGGTTTTCATTTCATAACAAGACAATAGAGACATCACACAACATCACTTGGTGTTATAATAAATCCTTAAGACATGCAGACTCACAGGGTCGTCACATAGAAAGAACACCTAGAATTGTATATACACGTACAATCACCCTTTGCAACCTGTGGTTAATGGCATGCCCTAAACCCCATCTAAGTTAGGAAGGATTGGTGTCAAGTTGTTAGGGTTGTTAAAGTATGTTTGACATTAATGGTTTTATAGGTACGCGATGAGGTCTTATGAGGTACACCTATCCCATAGGTGATCATAGAAGTCTTATTATAGGTTGCTTACCTTAGTAGGGATTGTTTACTATGTACAATTCCAAAGTCTCCTAGGTTCTTTCCCCAATTCGCTTTCTAGGTGTATTAGGGTTCGTTCTAGCCAAAACATCGTCACCCCATTCACGAATAACAATCTGTATAATAGAAAGCAAGTAATGCACGATTTAGGCAACAATGGTAAGAAGGGGGACAGTAGGTACACTTACGCAATGTTCATCAAGATCCTATCGCTAGCACTTAGTTTTTCAAGCATGCATGCGAAAATATCTCCTAATTTCACTCCGGCAATTCAAAATTCACAACAGCAAGGTACCATTTAGTAGGATTATCAATCATAACAACTAATTTCCAATCATTCCTTTCCTAGCCCATTACAAATGATTCTATCGACGTGCACATCTTAGCACATACACATTTACAAGTAACATTTGATACACACAAGGGCGCGTATTTGTGAATCTGAATTCCTTCATCATCTCTAACGAAAAGCTAATCCTTCAGTGTACAATAAACTTGGCTCGACAGTCAAAATGGCATTAACATCTCAAAATCTTGAGTTTCAAAGGATGAAAAAATAGCTTATCTATTTTGAATCTCTTTGTTTGTAATAAAAGGGCGGTTAACTGCTTCTAGCTCTCTCTACACCAACCTTCGAGTACGTCTGCTCACTCCATTATGGGGCCCGAAGAGCAAATTGTACTTTAGGGGCAAAGACGAGCTTAGAAAATGATTTTCAATCGCTCGAGTCTAAATCAACGTGTTTTAACTATCGATTGTCTTATCAAAGCGCACCAAGAAAACATTTACTATTTGAACTGTCACTTAGCTCACACGATACAAGTGAATTGGACTCACATCCTAACATATGACTCACATTTCATTCGATCGGCTTAACCGAATCGCATAAAAGTCAATCAATGAAGTCAAATAGCACAATAGGAACATATTATATTAATAAGCATTCACAAATTCACCTCGAGGTGGGGGGCTATTTGACTCCTATACTAGCGCCCAACTCACCACTTTCACTAAATCGACCTACTCGAGCCTTACACAAGTCACAAATGGTCATACTATAAAGCACACTTGCACACAAAGTAGGCATATGTAACATAACCAAGAAGTGTTCCTAGGCGAATATATGAAATACAAGATTCAGGTCACAGCCTATGGTCGTAGGACCTTCGCTCTAATACCATCAATGTAACACCCCCAGCCCCTAGAGTCGGGAGTGTTACAGTTTCTTAGCTTTCGACTTAAATTTCGGGGCGAAACGGATAGAGTTTCCCCTAAAAACTGACCGTATCCAGGCTAAAGCCCTTACAATAATTCCCTGTAATCAACAAAAGCGCAAAACATTCCAAAATAGGCTCAACGGCTACATGCTGGAGTTCATAACTCAACGAGCAACTCGCTTGGAGTAGATCAAACAACATGGTTCATTAATAAAGAAAAAATGAAAGATACAACTCAATGGTTCACACAACCGGAGTACTGGGGCTTACATCCCAAAACGTAACTAACTTCACCTAAAAGGACACCAACTATTCAGATGGTTGGCTAACATAGCCATATAGAGTGACTCATAAACAATATGCATTACATGAAATAGAGTGCCTAGTTTACAAACAATTACAACTTTAATAGTACATTACATTACATTTTTCAACATGTAAGGCCATTTCAACAGGAACACACACGACGCCTTTCAAGCAAGGATGAACTCCATCTTGGTATAAATAATTGACTTCTACTTGCCATAAAGAAAACCTGGGGGAAAAGGGGAAAGAGCAATAGGATGAGCAACCACACGCTCAGTGAGTATTCCCCGCCCCATTAAAACTAAAACCGTTGCAGGCAGTGCTACCTTTAATAGCCACATATCACGTATTTACATATTACTTTCATACTAAGCAATTATAGCCACCAAAGGACAAACTATTACCCCTGAACTTTATTCTTGCTACTCAAACTCATTTCTAGGTGCCTAACGATCAGATTTCCTCACTAGCAAACACTCGGGCATGTAGACAAGCAACAGAGACTATGCATTGAACTTTCTTTCACAAAGGAAGCACATTCAAACTTATAGACTTGATGCATTACAAAGATATGGCCATGCTTTACTTAGAGTTTCATTCATACTGCACTTAGAATATGAATCACAAGATATGCACAAGCATCTTTCTTTCTTTTTTGTGAAAACACTTTACTTAGCCTTACTTGAAATCTCATTCACATTTCACTCATAAGAAAAGCACAAAACATGCACAGAAAGCTTTCCTTCTTTTCTTGAAAACACTTTGCTTAACCTCTTGAGTCCCACAAAAACTCTTTTCTTAGCCTCTTTGAGGCTCATTTTCATTAAAGGAAGTCTCTTTCTTATTGGTAGCATAATGACCCTTATAAGCTTTTTACATTTCATTCAACTGGCCTCTTAATGGCCCTTGAAACTTTCGTTCTTCTGAAATACTTAAAATGGAAAAATGCCGACTGCGTTTCTTTGCGTATTAGGAAAATACATGTGGCATAAGATCATCACAGGGTGCTGATTGGGTGAGATCTATTCTCAACCCCATAGTGAGACCTAACGCTCACGCTTATGCACTTACTCTCGGGATGGCTACATAAACATATTGGACCATTACCCTCGTTAGGGTCTTCTAGGGTTTCCTAGTACCAGCAGTTATTCCCTAGGCTAGCATCATTCATATCATATTGTCCAATGCACATTATCTTAGCCAATTTAAAGCATATGGGCCATAACAACTAATAATTTTGTTGTTTCCTACAGCGAAATCATTTATCGTACAACTCATGCCCTTGTCAAACTCTTTAGGGATTCCCCCGTTCAAGCAGGTTCATTCCCAAAATTGGCTTCATTTAGTTAAAATAGGTCATCATGCATTAATAGTTATGGCTACTATTATTCAAAACATGAAATCCTTCGTTGAAAAATTCACCCTTATGCACATAATGTAACTTGAGGGCATGGAAGGGAAAGGGGGTCCACATGTATCACATTCAAGCAGTTCATAATCAATTCAGCACAATGAGCCACACATGGCGCCGTAATCCACACGATTGCGGTAATTACAACCCAAGCTCCCTCCTCACACAACACCGACCACAAAGAACCTCAAAACTTTCATTAGTTCATCCTTAAACCATCAAACTGCCAACTCGGTTTCATTTTCATAACCATAGCATATTATCATGAAAGTGAAAAAGAAATAGCTACGTATAAACTTACCGAGCGAGCAACCATTGTCCAGCTATGCGTTATAGCATATATATAAACACATACGCATATATATCTACATTGCATTAACTTAAAATAAGCACTTAACGAACTGAAATAAACTCACAAGGCATTAAACTCGATTACATTCATGTATTGCAGTTAAGGGGTAAACATGCCCGTTCCATCATTCAAAGATTATTTCCAAAGTTACTTCTCTGGCCTAAATTACTAATTAAGTGAGCACTAAATCGAGGCGTTCACATGTATTTTCAAACTTCTATTCAGGCATTAAGTTGGTAATTAAACAAACATTAAATCAAGTCATTCGTATGTCATTTCAAATTACTATTCAGGCGTAAAATAACTAGTTAAGCAACATCGATTCAAGGGTTTCGTTTATTACATCGAAGTTACCATTCAGGCCTAATTAAACCAACTAAGCCTCATATGAATCAAGGCGTTCGTTTATTATATTGAAATTACTATTCAGGCTTACATTAACCAATTAGGCAAACATCGAATCAAGGGTTCCGTTTATCATATCAAACTTACTATTCAAGCCTAATTAAACCAACTGAGCATAATATGAATCAAGGCATTCGTTTATTATATTAAAGTTACTATTCAAGCACAAACTAACTAAACCTAGCATACATCAATTTAGCACGATTTTATGTCATTTCGAGGTTGTTTTCAAGCATGAATTGGTTGACTTAACGGGCATCAAATCGAAAAAAATTTAGGTTATTTCAAGCCAACTATAAGCATGGATTATCTAAGCTAACGTCTGTCGATTCGAAGCCATTTCAAGTACTAATCCACTAAACTAACATGTATGGATTCGAAGCCGTTTTCAACTATTAATCGACTAAACTAACATATATCAATTTGAAGCATTATTAGGTCATTTCAAGGCTATTTTTCAAGCATGAATTGACTATATTAACATGCATCGATTCAAGGTATTCACATATATTTCGAGGCTACTTTCAGGCAGCATATTCTAACATATGATCAGTTTAATTCTGAACACCTTTAGGGTAGCCTGAACATGCGTAATCTGAGCTAAATTCTGTCGAAATAAAGCATGCTTAATTAGTCATCATATTCTCGATTAATCTAACTCATTCTAAACTGACAAGCATCACAACTTAATGGCTAAAATGTTTTCGAAATTACTAATACTTAGGAGGCGAGAAACACGCATTTGGACTCCAAGCTAAAGGACCTAATTTTGGGGTTTTGGGGCTGAATTTGGATGTTCAAGAACTCAGAAATTGGTCTCCTAATTTGCTGCCCACACCGAGCCAAATCAGTATGCCACAAGCTCGATTTGGTTGTTGTTCGTCCTATTCTGGTGGTCACCAAAACCACCCTCAACCGCCCGTCAGTTGCCGGCCTCAGCCGTGAAGGTCGCCGGCGTGCGTCGTGCCAGTCTCAAATCCCCTTTCGTTCCCTCACTTCTTTCGCTCAATCTCTCTCTCTTTCTCTGTCATGGTGTCAGGGTGGAGGTCAGGGACTGTCGCCAGGGTTGCCTCCATCACTGCCTAGTCGGCGACACCCCCCTCCCTCTCTCTCTCTCTCTCTCTTGCTTGGGTGTTTGTCGGGGAGGGGTTGACGGGGAGCCAGAACAAGAACCCCCCCTCTCGCGTTTCTGCCGTGAAAGAGAAAGCAGCTTTGGCCCCTTATTTATTCACTTATTTATTTTAGGTTAATAACTCGATCAACTAAAATCGCTAGTCCAATCTCGAACGTCTTATTCTAAACCCAAATCGATAACACGTCGTCTTCATCGAGTATTCGTTCCCAAATACGTCAATGTCCGATTTTAATAAACTTCAAAACTATTTCTAATGTTAACAACCTAATCGCATTTGGGAAACGACTAAATAAATCGAATAATGACTAAACTAAACTATCGATATAATTTAAAGGCACAAAGAGCACGAATTAATTTTAAAATCAATAATAGCAATAATAATCCCTTTTTAATAAAATTATAGCTCCCATAAGCACATCGATAATAATTTGACTCATATAGTTGCTAAAAATACGAATTTATAACATAAAAAGGTAATACAGTTAGCTTAATGGAAAACAAAGAATGCGGGTCTTACAGTTCTAGCATGATGACTTGACATTTTTCTGCTGTATATGAACTTCTGTACAATTGTTGGCAAGAACATAATGACTTTTTAATTGATAGTATTATTTCTTACTATCCAAGAATTTAGGTTAGCTACATTGTGAGTTCTACATCATGTTGTTTGTGGCTGTTAATCAACTTTCTCGTGTAGTGAAGCTGTGTAGTGTTGTGTTGTTTTCCCCTTTCTTTTCTTTCTTTTGGGGGGGGGGGGACTATTCTGCTTCAAATTTCTAAAGTACAAATAACCCTACTGCAGGTTCAGAGTTCAGACAAACGTACATATCTAATATGACTTGTGAAATAGAAATATAAGAATTTTTTTAATCGCCAAGGTGATTTGATTTCATAATTATTCATATCTAATTCTTCTGTTCTTAGAGAATCTCTTTTTTGGGGGTTGATTTTCAAAAGGACTTGAAGCATATCTAATTCTTATGTTCTGATTTTTTGTCAGCTATGTTAGTTGGTTTTTGGTCAGCTAGATTACTAGTATAGAATCTCTTTTTTCATAATTATTCATGTTCATAAAATTTCAGCTGTAAAATTATTCATGTTTTGTCCTCTGTTTCAGCTACATTAGATCTGACAAGTCCTATTTAAAATTTTATGAGTGTATTGATCTAATGTGGACTGGTTCTGAGGTTGATGGCTTCACCAAAAGGTCGTGGTCTGCGAAAAAATGCAACAAAATGGAGAGAAGAAGAAGATGATGCAACCATTGAAGTTCTTAAAGATCTTGTGAATGGTGGAACATCATTCAAAGCTGATAATGGGTTTAAACCAAGGTTTCTAAACACTGTTGCAGAGAAACTTAAGGCCAAATTGCCCGAATCAAATCTAAAAGCTCAGCCACATGTGCATTCTCAATTTCGACACTTTAAAGGCATATATAATGTTGTACATGACATGGTAGTTGGAAGCTGCACAAGTGGATTTGGATGGGATCTAGAAACAAAGTCAGTGGTGGCTGAGAAAGAAGTTTCGAAAGCTTATGTGAAGGTAAGCTCGTTCAACCTCATTTTCTTCATTTTCTGGTTCTGACCTTGAGTATCTGTGTGTGTGTATGTGTGTGCGTGCGTGTGTGCGTGTGTGTGTGTGTGTGTGTGTGGAATTTCATCTTGATTTGTGTGCTAATGATTTGGGCTTTCAAGATAGTTCATTAGCTTAGTGTTTGTGTGATAACCCATTTCCTAGCCTTGTTGAATTGCCCATCTTGTGTTAGCAATTGGGACTTAAAGTGGGCAGTTATTTTTTTAGTGTGGATCATAAAAATGCGCTTAATTATTGGGGGTGTAAATTTTTGATTGGATTTGACAAGGAACTAGTTGAGTGCATCTGATTGATGGGTGTGAAAAAATAGCATAGTATCTGGAAATATCCTAGAGAAAACTACTTATCGCCAACAAAAACAATCTCAGTATTGTGAATGCCTTGGAATCTCTCAGTTTATTAGCACTTGCCTCTGGTGATGATGGGAAGCTCCCAGTTTACATCTCATCTTGTTTTTAATTGCTCTTTTTAGTGGTTGTGTTCTAATAATATTAATACTTCATGATACAGAATCACCCTAGAGCTAATGATTGGAGAGGTAAACCTGCCCTTATTATGAGGATTTGTGCATTATCTTTGGAAAGGATCATGCTTCAAGGAAAGATGCTAAAGGCCCTAAAGAAATGGAAGATGAGGTGAATGAAGAGGGAGAAAATGAAGAGTCAAGTAAGAAAGATGAACTTCGATCCTCATCCACTTAAGAGCCTTCTGGGGTTAAGGCAAGTTCTAGGAAATCTGGGAACTTAGAAAAACAGGTAACTTAGTTAAAGGCTTATCAGAAGTTGCATCTATTCTCGAGAGAGAGATAAGGGCTGCTAGTAGCAAAATTAGTTGAGCTATCGGCTTTGATGTTGAGTTAAGTGAGAAGCGATCCAAATTGAATGAACAATTGGCTAACTTGGGTTTGACAACCATGGAGAGGCATCGAGTGGCAACAAAAATTGCATTTGAGCCGGAGAGCATAGATGTATTTTTCAGTATCCCTGATGCCGAAAGGAAAGAGTGGGTGCAAGCTCTTCCTCGAGGGGATATTTAGACTCAGTAAGATAACTAGTTGTATTATTACACAAGTGTGCATCTCTGATAATTAATATTTTATATACAATTTTCTCCTTCATTTTACCTACTTTTATGCCTTTGAAATATATTTTTGAGTAAATAATGCAGATTTTATGAAACTTGCAGGAAAACCAAAATAGAAGAATTTGGATGAAGGTTGTGCAATTTTACTTGGATCACCTACAAGTGCAAAGTCTAAAGTTCAACCCCAAAGAAAAGAAAAAAAAAACATAAAATGGTTTGTTTGGGCCTGAGCAAGCGGCCCAGTCTTGACCATGCCTCTCACTCCATCTCATCCTCCCCACTTCTTCCAAGTGCTCCATTTTTCCCACATGGCTAATTCTTAACCTAGTCAAATGCCATTAATCAAAATTAATATTATACTTATGACTAGCCATGAGCATGCATGTAACATCTCAAATTAATTGGAATTAATTTCCATTAATTTTAGGGGTATCCTAAGGGTTGGATTTCCACTATAAAAAGGAACCAAGGTTGAGGGAAAAAGTCACTCATATCCACTCTCATTCTTCCATCCACTCACTCAATCATCTTTTTGTCCTTTCATCTTTCATTTTTTTAGAGAGAGTCTTTGTAAGACGAGATTATTTGGGTTGAGGGGTTAAGAAGAAAACAAGCTTTGTTAGCTATTTTTCTCTTCTCTTCTCATCTCATTTGTAAGTCAAATTTGAGAGTTTACACTAAGTTTTCATAATTTTGTGTAATTGAGTACAAAGTTTGGACATAGGTTGTGAAATATACCAATTTCAGTGGTGTTTTTCCTAACTATGGCCTGCTGAACTACTCATTTCTAGGATTATGATGGATCCCTGGTAATAATATTCTTTTGCTAATTTCTTATGGGGTTATTTTTGTCTCTTTTGCATAATCTTGAGTTTATATTTGATCATCATCTACCTATGCATCTTAACACTAATGTTTAATCATGTTGATGACATTAGTTTAATTTGCTATCTCAAATGAATATTAAACCTTGTAGGCTAATATGATGATTATGCAATTTGGGCTTAAAATTATAATTGTTTAAATTGAATAATTTATGCTAGAAATTAGACGAGTTATGTCTAAAAAGAATAATTCATGCTAAACCACTAGATAAATTATGTGACTTTATAATTATAATCATCTTTTTAATTCATAGCCTAATGCTTGTAGCTTAGGTTGAACAGGAGACAAATTGAATTCCCATTCGAATTAGTAAATCAATATTGGCATCAAAGGTGAAATCTAAAGTCCTAGCACTTTCTCCTATTTAATTTCTCTCTAATTTACTACTTATTTTCTCTTCATTTTGTTGGTCAGTTTATATTCATAATCCAACTCTAAAATTAAATTATTCTTTATAATCGGAAAGTTAAATTTTAAAAATCGTTACTGTTCATCGTGGGATCGACACCCTATACTCGCTAGTTTACAATTAACCTTGTGTACTTGCAAGTAAAAAGGGTTTTAAAACTACATATAAAATCCACATCAAGTTTTTGGCGCCGTTGCCGGGGAACGAATAGTGATTTTTGAATTTTTTTTCCTTTTATTTTTTTTTATTTTTGTTTTCCCCTTCCCCGCTAATCTAACCATTTTGTTTATTTATCCACCCCTTTCCCTTTTATCTTTATTGTCTCATTCCCCAATCCCTCCCAATCTAACTATTTTCCCTCTCTCATCTAATCTAACTATTTTCCCTGTAATGCCCCCAAATTAGACATGTTTCACTGCTTGTATTTTCCTTAATAAATCCCTTAACTATAATCTAGACAACCCAATGATAGGGGCATTACCGCCGTCCAAAAGGACAAGGCTTGAAACATGAGTGCTATAAATAACATAGCTAAGCATAACCTCAAACATATACACTCACATCAAGTGTTAACCAATGAAGGGTTTATACACCATAGTAAAATAAATCACTATATAGTCTACATCTTCATCCATAGAGGAATTCAATTTACATCTTTAAGGTATGCATATACTGCATTACTTCTAATCCATCTGAATTTCCTTGCTTCACGTATTCTCTTCAGCTGATTTGTTAGCATGAGGGCAACTCTCTCAGCATTTGCCTAAAACAAAACATAAAAACATTTCGAACTGTGAGCCGAAGCTCAGTACGTGCATTCCTGAATTGTTAAATGATCATTGAAACACTGGTTGGGCCCGCTTTGCAATTCATTTTAAGTTAAAACAGTGAATGAGATAAATATAAAACTGCATTGCTAATTATTATCTGATAGTAAACCCCTTGATACTGTTACGATCTATGGATAGGTGTACACCTGCCAAGCCGATCGAAGACCTGGCCTGAAGCCGCGCGGGTAACTGAAGGGCGAATGCCCTGTAGATGATAACTGATGGGGTCACTAATTAACTGATAAATCACTGTGTAAACTGATTCATTGATGTACTTACCAAAACATGATAACGTTGATAAATACACTCTGATTTCTAAAGATACAGGCAATGGACGTACCTGAAGTCTTTAAAATGATATTTCACTTGATAGTACTTATGCACAATGGAAACGATAACTAGGCCTCAACTCTGTTTCATAAATGTCATTGTAAGTATGTGTAGTCAGTAGATGATCCTTACTCGCCTAGTTGAGTAAGTAAAAATATGTGTAACAGAAATTGACTAATAAAATGGGATACATAACTTGTGCATTTCAAATAATAGATTAAATCAGTTAGAGTTATTGAACTTGAAATACAACAAATTGAAGTAAAATAGACCAAATGAAAATGATTGAGTAATAACGAAAAGATTTTAATTGATATAAATAGCACATGGTTTGCTGTATTTCTGAAATGGATAAAGGAAAGTGTGAAGCTTCTGAAAAGGATAATAGAATGGTTAATACCATGAGGGGTGTTGTGAGGTTCATAAAAGCTCAAATAACCTCAGTAGATCTGATAGACACTAACTTGAATCATTACTGTGCTCACTTCTGAAATTTCATTTTCATGCTCATTTAACCGGTTTTCAAACCCAAGTAAGCTTCTATACTCAAACAAACTCGTTGAACTCACTACAATTTGTAATTTCCTTGCGATACCCATAATTATATAGAAACTTCTGAACACATTTCCAAATGCCTCGATTTCTGCATTCACTCATGTTACCGTTTGATGGTCTGCATTAGAAAATCCATATCTTTCACTACTAAACTCCAATTGAGATATAAAACCCCAATATGAAAAGCTCATAATGGCCACTAAAAATTTCATTCAGGACACAAATCATGATTCATATAGTAACGTCCCTAAAATTAGGGTAGAACAAAGACATGCACAATTTCAGTCCAATCTGCGCAGTTGTAGTAAAACAACCATAACTTTTTCCACAGAACTCGGATTAAGGCGATTCAAAATGCATATGAAAGATAACTCATTGATATATCCACACACCAAAAATCACAATTTTTCAGTGACCCAATCAATACCAGTTTTTCCGTAAAGTTACTGTTCCAGTTCCGTTCCCAGTTTCAATGTATTCTGCATAGTCTTGAGTAAATTCGTCATAACTTTTTCCACACAACTCGAAATCAAGTAATTCCAAATCCTATTGAAATCTAACTCATCAAGATATCACTACACCAAAAATCATGAATTTTGGATGTGTCAAACAGTACCAGTTTGTCTCCAAACAGACCCCTGTTTCATGTCTGTTTCCCAGCTCTAACTCACATATTGTCAACCTTTTCTTCACATAACCACCCACTAAATCACTCTTTAACTTATATACATCAGCATAAAAATTTGGATATTCATTTCCAATGCCAAAGATCACATAATCTCATTTAAAACAATCAAAATCCATCATTACATCCTAAACTTGCATGAACATGAATAATCTCCAATTTTTTTTTTCTTTCAAGATGATCCATTCAACAAAACATCAAAATAACTCTTGATTGCATCAAAACAAGATAATCAATAATCAAAGCAAGAATCAAAACCAAAATACCACCAAAATCACTAGATAAAGTTAGGGTTTACTCACTTTGTTCATGTAGGCTTGAGTGGGTGTGGGGAATGGATGGTGGCTGACTTGGTGGTTGTTTTGGTGGCGGTAGGGGTGGCGGCTGGTGGCCTAAAACCACCAGAATAGTGGTGGCAGGGCTGGAGAGAGAGAGAGAGGCCGAGTAGAGAGAGAAAGAGAGAGAGAGAGAGAGAGATTGCTTTGACAATTTACTTGGTGCAAAATAAAACTTAAGCAAATAAATACTTGGCACTTAAGCAAACAAATACTTGGCTGAAAATTAAGCACAAAAATTCAGCTTTTGCTAATGATAATTAAGGCTTAATGATGGTAATTAGACAAGCAAATGGGTTAGGAACCTATTGGGCCAAAATTGGACTTGATTTGGGCCCAACAGAAAATTAACCCGTATGCGATTAAATTTTCCGTAGCTCGAAATTAAATGTGGTATCATGAAAAATAATTTAATCTTTTAAATCATAGTCATCGAGGCCTAATATCAATATCTCCGAAAAATTATTTTCGGTAAATAAAACTCGAATGAATTGCAAGGTAGGGCCCAAAATGAATTCTCCCAGCCGGGATAATTAAATGAGAAAAATAAATGAGGAAAATGAATAACATGACTTAATTAAATAAATAAACATGATTTAGGGTCGAGATATTACATTCCCTCTCCCATCTAACTACTTTCCCTCTCCCTTCTAATCTACTATAATCTAATCTAACTTTTTTTTTTTTTTTTTTTGTTATTTTATTTAATGTACCTAATCTAACAATCCCCTTCCCTTTTATTTCTTTTGTTCTTTTTATTTTATTTCATTTCGTTTATTTTTTTTATTTTTTTTTATCCCCCTTCCTTTTCATTTATTTTTATTTTTATTATTTTATTATTTTTTGTTATTTTTTTCTTATCTCTCTCTTCTCTTTGCTTTTTATTTTTGTTTGGTGACTGTTGTGGTGATTTCATTCTTTTCTCTTTGTTCCTTGTTGGTACATGGTTGGTAGACGTTCTTTGTGCTTCGATCCTGAACCATACAATCCTGAAATTGAACGCTCTCTTCGCAAGATACGAGCTAAGAAAAAGAAATCTAAGAACAAGATGGCTGAAAAACAACCAACCCCACCACCTAAGCAACTTAAAGAGTATTTTACCCCCGCCACCTATGACTCACCAACTAGAACACGTATGCCCACTGTTACGGTGCCATTTGAGATTCAACATTCTCTTATCCAAATGCTCCCGTCGTTTTATGGGCTAGAGTCTGAAAATCCTTTCAAGCATGTTGATGCATTCTTAGAGATTTGCTCTACTGTGTTTTTACATAATATCTCTGATGATGCTCTTCGCTTGCGGCCTTTTCCTTTTTCTTTAAAAGATAAAGCTAAAGCTTGGTTGGACACTAAGACAAATATCATCACTTGGGATCAATTGCAAAAGGAATTCTTGAAAAAGTTTTTCTCCATTAGTAAATTGACTGCCTTAAGACGTTCTATAACTACCTTCTCACAGAATAAAAATGAACAACTGCATGAAAGTTGGGAAAGGTTTAAAGAGTTGTTGCGATGTTGTCCTCATCATGAGGTACCTATGTGGCAACTTGTGCAAAGTTTTTACTCCGGTTTAGATGAGCACAATAGGCAGATGGTTGATGCGTCATGTGGTGGTAGTTTTTTGTACAAAACTCCTGAAGAAGCTTGGGAATTATTTGAACACTTGAGTGAAAATTCACACTTGCATGCTACTTCCTCACATTCTGATTTGCCTAGGCAATTAGGAAGTAAAGCGGGGATTTATGAGGTTTCACATTCAATTGACCTTTCTACTAAAGTTGATGCTTTAGCTTAGAAATTTGATCAATTGTTGTGCTTGAACAAAGTGTCTAATGTCCCTTCTACGCAAGATGTGTGTTCGATTTGTGGTAGTCTCATTCATGCTTTTGTTGATTGTCCGTGTATTGGTAAGTCTAATTGTATGACTGAACAAGTGAATGCTGCCCAAGGATTTCCTCCATCCAACAATCCTTATTCGAATACCTATAATCATGGTTGGAGGAATCATCCTAATTTTTTATGGAGGTCTCAAAATGTTGAGAATCCTCACGTGCAGTCTTACAGACCTACCCCTCCTGGTTTTCAAAACCAGAGATATGCTCCTCCTTCTTCTCATCAAGCTCCATCTGGGAACTCTGATATCGACAAGGTACTTTCTGCTCTTGATACCTTGACTTCTGTTGTGCAAAATATGGATGCTAGGGTCCAAGGAATTGAGTCTAAAATGCATATTGTTGACTCTCACTCACACTCTATAGCTAAGTTAGAAACCCAACTTGGGCAACTAGCCATAGCTGTAGGTAGAACAGAAGAAGGAAAACTTGCAAGTCACCCCGTCCAGAACCCTAAAGGCCAACAATTTGAACAATTGAAGGCTGTAATGGTTCTTAGGAGTGGTAAAGAAGTAGACACCAAGGTGAGTGCGAAGAAGCATGATAAAGATGAAAGACTTGAGACCATGGAGAGTGATATTAAGATTGAAAAAGAGAATGACTCGTCCCCTTCTCCTGCTATGTCTGACCCCATTGTGACATATGAGCCAAGGGTTCCTTACCCTCAAGCTTTAGATGCACTGTTCCCTTCCAAGAAAAACAAGCGAAGAGATGACATCCTTGAGACCTTCAAGCTAGTTAAGGTCAATCTTCCCCTCTTGGAAGCGATTAGACAGATCCCTGCTTATGCTAAGTTCCTTAAAGACATGTGTGCTTTTAAAAGAAAATCCAAAGATGACAAGTCTAAAAAGGTTCTTCTAAGTGAACAAGTGAGTTCAATTCTGAAATGTGATACTCATCCTAAGTTCAAAGATCCTGGTGTCCCTACCATTTCATGTTTTATTGGCAGACACAAAATTGACAGGGCACTTTTGGATTTGTGTTCTAGTGTCAATTTGATACCATATTCTGTTTACTTAGATTTGGGATTAGGTGAACTGCAACCTTCCAACTATACCCTTCAGCTTGCTGATAGGTCGGTTAGGATTCCTAGGGGGCGAATAGATGATGTCTTGGTGCAAATTGATAAAGGATTCTTTCCTGTTGACTTTGTTGTGTTGGACATGGACCCCACTCAGGCTTTTAAGCAGATCCCTCTTATTTTAGGTCGTCCCTTCCTAGCCACAGCTAATGCCACCATTAACTGTAGATCAAGAGTGATGGATGTCTCGGTCATGAACATGAGGGTTAGGCTTAACATTTTCAAAGCCTCTGCTTGATATTGTCTGGCTGAAGACATTAAACTTAGCGCTTGTTGGGAGGCAACCCAATCTTTTTAGGTGATTTTGAGTCTTGTATTTTTTTTCTATTTGTCTTTTTTGTCAAGGTGTGCTTGTGTTTTTTTTGGGTGTGATTCTTCACTTGGTTTTTGGCTTTTGAGGTTGGTGATGGTTGTGAAGGTACTTTGGGAGTTTGATTGTTGAGCTTACATGGAAACATCTTCCTCATGTTATCAGGTTGTGTTGCTCTTTTCTCCATTTTTCTATATCTTATTTTTTCCAACATTGAGGACAATGTAAGGTTTAGGTGTGGGGGGGAAGGCTAAATGACAATGAGAATATTGAGAAGGATTAAACTTGAAAATTGTGGGTGAAGTTGATTTTGGGAAGATTGAGTGTCCTAATTGTGCATGTCTTACTCCTACTATGTGGATTCGATTCATGTGACTCATGCTTACTAGAGATTATTTCTAGTTTTGACTAGTCGAGGGCCATAATTTTTGCTGTGCTAATGTCACTATGCAGTCGATTTTGAGTATGAGATGTAACCCCATTTACAATGTCGTGAAGAGTATTCGATAAGCATTGAGTTTCCCTTTGACTTTTCAAACAAAAAAAAGAAAAAAAATCAAATAAATGAAATTAATTGAGTTCTGATTTTAGTACCAATGTTCAGGTCCTATCTATATTCATATCTTTAATTGCCTGAATATGTACTAAGTGTTTAACTGAGTGTTATCTTTATTCATATCTTTATCCACTCAAGAAAGCACATGAAATCAAGTAACTTCTGAAAATAAAAAGCTCAAAGTCTCAAAAAAAGAGAAAAAAAAACAAAATAAAAAAGTTGATTTGGCGTTGGGGACTCGATTTTAAAAAATGCTCTTGTGATTTTTGTTATGTGGGATGAAACTTCGTGCTTATGGTTTGCTACTTGGTTTCGTTGTGTACTTAATTTGCTTGAATCTTGGCCTATTGACTTGGTTGGAATTGGAAATCTTTGATAATGAGTTGTGGGTTGGTACTGAATTGATATATGTGATTTGGAGTTGGCATTCATAGTTGGGTCACTTGATATTCATACCTAATCCTATTCTTTTCCTGCTTGATGGTTTGAATGAATTCATGCATTGTTGTTGATCTTTGCTCGAGGACTAGCAAAGTTCTGTTATGGGGGAGTTGATAATTCATATTTTATATACAATTTTCTCCTTCATTTTACCTACTTTTATGTCTTTGAAATATATTTTTGAGTAAATAATGCAGATTTTATGAAACTTGCAGGAAAACTAAAATAGAAGAATTTGGATGAAGGTTGTGCAATTTTGCTCGGATCGCCTACAAGTGCAAAGTCTAAAGTTCAAGCCCAAAGAAAAGAAAAGAAAAAAAAACATAAAATGGTTTGTTTGGGCCTGAGCAAGCGGCCTAGTCTTGACCATGCCTCTCACTCCATCTCATCCTCCCCTCTTCTCCCAAGTGCTCCATTTTTCCCACATGGCTAATTCTTAACCTAGTCAAATGCCATTAATCAAAATTAATATTATACTTATGACTAGCCATGACCATGTATGTAACATCCCAAATTAATTGGAATTAATTTTCATTAATTTTGGGGGTATCCTAAGGGTTGGATTTCCACTATAAAAAGGGGCCAAGGTTGAGGGAAAAAGTCACTCATATCCACTCTCATTCTTCCATCCACTCACTCAAGCATCTTCTTGTCCTTTCATCTTTCATTTTTTTAGAGAGAATCTTTGTAAGACAAGAACATTTGGGTTGAGGGGTTAAGAAGAAAATAAGCTTTGTTAGCTATTTTTTTCTTCTCTTCTCATCTCATTTGTGAGTCAAATTTGAGAGTTTACACTAAGTTTTCATAATTTTGTGTAATTGAGTACAAAGTTTGGACATAGGTTGTGAAATATACCAATTTCAATGGTGTTTTTCCTAACTATGGCCGGCTAAACTACTCATTTCTAAGACTATGATGGATCCCTGGTAATAATATTCTTTTGCTAGTTTCTTATAGGGTTATTTTTGTCTCTTTTGCATAATCTTGAGTTTATATTTGATCATCATCTACCTATGCATCTTAACACTGATGTTTAATCATGTTGATGACATTAGTTTAATTTGCTATCTCAAATGAATATTAGACCTTGTAGGCTAATATGATGATTATGCAATTTGGGCTTAAAATTATAATTGTTTAAATTGAATAATTTATGCTAGAAATTAGATGAGTTATGTCTAAAAAGAATAATTCATGCTAAACCACTAGATAAATTATGTGACTTTATAATTATAATCATCTTTTTAATTCATAGCCTAATGCTTGTAGCTTAGGTTGAACAGGAGACAAATTGAATTCCCATTCGAATTAGTAAATCAATATTGGCATTAAAGCTGAAATCTAAAGTCTTAGAACTTTCTCCTATTTAATTTCTCTCTACTTTACTACTTATTTGCTCTTCATTTTGTTGGTCAATTTATAGTCATAATCCAACTCTAAAATTAAATTATTCTTTATAATCGGAAAGGTAAATTTTAAAATCATTACTGTTCCTCGTGGAATCGACACCCTATACTCGCTAGTCTACAATTAACCTTGTGCACTTGCAAGTAAAAAGGGTTTTAAAAGTACATATAAAATCCACATCAATATCGTAATTCGCACGAGCATGTATTGAAATTTTATGATTTTATTATTTTTATTTAAAGAGTTTGTACTCTTATCCTTTATTTTAATTAGAAGCATTAATATGTATAACTAATTTATACTAAAAAATATCTATATAAACTATTTACTTTTGATATATTGTTTGGATTGGCAATGACCTTTTTTGTTAGACACTATTTTTAGCATGATAAAAGAACAATTCTTATATTGAATGGTTTTTTTTTAAAGAACAAAAAGAGGGGGGAAAAGGGGTGAAGAGGTTGGTGTCAAAAGATATACATGTATAGTAATTGCATATTTGACTTTGAAGCGTGTAAATGCATTTATCATATAATAAGGAATTTGAAATTAAAGGATTCGTCATCGAAGGATTGCATGTAATTTAATATATGTAACAATATATCAATTTGTAGTTAGCCATTAAAAGTGTACAGTATCATTTTGAAGATAAGGCAAGTTTGGATCTTAATTCCTAAATGCTGCAATTTATTTAGGAGTCCTTATTGATATATTTGTAAATTAAATCTCATGGTTAAATATAAGTGTTCAATGATCCTATTATATTTGTAAAATAAACATCATTACTTAAAGACCCTTTTACTAGAAAAAGAAACATAGAAGATATAAAATATCAAATCATGTATGATAAATATATTTACGTATTTCAAAGCTAAGTATACAATTATTATATATGTGTACTGTTTGATACTAATCTTTTCACCTTCTCCCATCTTTTTTAAAAAGCATCAAATATAAATTTTGTTCTCCTACCTTTTTATACTTCATCTTAGCACAAGATACATATTTTTTTTTAAATTTTTGGCATATATTTAATATCATTTGCCCGTAGAGGGTAGGGACGGATCTTCAAATTTGAACACTAAAGGATGAAAATTGAAATATCAAACAAATTAATTTATTATAGGTGCATCCATTATCGTAATTGAAACTATATTTTATATTTATATCTTTCATTATTTTAAATTCATCATTGTTAGAACAATTGGATAAATAAACAATTATTTAACATTGCCACTTGAATATGGGTAGTAAAATGTATGATTGTTAAATTAATTGAATAAAGAATAATAATATAGTATTGACATAAATGTAAGATAACCAATATGAATCCACCACTTGTCAAAACACCATTAACTCATTCAAACCATTCACTTTTATATTTTATATATATATATATATATATATATATATATATATATATATATATATATAATGTATTTTTGGTTCTTGCTACTCTCTTATGTTACTCCCCAGACCCCGCGAAAGCGGGACCCACTTTGGGAGTTTGTTGTTGTTGTTGTTGTTGCTACTCTCTTATGTTAATGGTTTTCCTTCTCTACCACCTCACAGGTTTGCCATCACCACAATCATCATCATCCCTCTCTTGCTAGTCCCCTCATATATGAAGAAATGTATTAAGTGAAGAATGCTGTTGGACATTGAATGTGACAGAACATTATGAAACCTATGCTATGTAGTTTAGATATTTGTGGTTATTGAAATTTCTCATCTATGTTTATGCTTAATGTTGGGTCACCAGTGTTTCGGAATTGGTGAAATAATTACCAAGTTTATTTGGATTTACTTGGTAGACATGAAGTTTCGGTTTTAATGAATTTTAGTATTTAAGTTCGAATTGATCTTTTTATTTCTTGTAATTTTGTATTACATATGCTTTCTCATCATATCATGTGTAATTATGAGGAAGAAAATCACAAATAATAATATTGACAATCTTCAGAACAAATATTTCTAAATAAAGTTGGATGCAGAGTTGATTCCATTACATATTAGATAGCTAACCAAACATGGTAATTGAATGGTATTTACATTACCATATGCAGTAAGTGTATAGCCAACCAAACGTGGTAATGCAATCATTGTTGCATTACACTTCATTTCTCTTATATTACATTGTTGATTGCATTACAGCCTAATCACATAGCATCCAACCGAATGCTACCTTAAAGGACATCCAAGGGGAGTCAAAACACGCTCATTTAGGATCAAATTTGGGGTAAAATGGTCCAAAACTTGCAAAACACAGAAAAGAACCATACCCGAGCATAAAACAAGAAAAGGATTATAAATTATAATATAAAGTACACAATTCTCCCTAAAAATGTAGCAAAATGACCTCAAAATAGAGGGCTCTTTAAGGACTTATCAATCCCACACCTCAAGGACTTGGTTTATCTATTCCATACACAAATCAAAATATTCACCAACTATATAACCTCTTCTAGTAGTACAAAAGTCTTAGCTACAAGTGTACCGACCTGGCTCTCCTCAATGGCAGCAACCATCACCCTTGCATCATATTTTTTCCCTTTGTATAAGTGCACCCAACTCAAAATCCGGGGCACACATTTGTCATCTGAAAATGAATAAATATTGGTGTGCTCATAAAACCACAACTACAATTCACAAAACAAAATGTCATAGTTTTACCTTAGTCAAAACATGATGTTCACCAACATGAACACAGTTTGGTACCTTCATCTCTTACTTGTAATATCATTGCGAAGCTATTTACTTGTACATTTCTAGTGTTGCGCTTCTTCTCCTTAGCTTCCTCTATCGCCTACATAAGGAACATCTATGTACCCTCCGCCCAATTGTACTCAGTCATATCCCTTACATCCTCTACCATGGATATCAAATCTTATGCCACGCGACCGGCGCATCTAGGGAATAGCAACCCACTAACAACCAACAATGCATACAGCTTGATAAATATACCCACTATATCCCCTGTATTATTTAACTTGCATACTTCCAATAGCACCGAGATGTAGTTCCCACATATGCACATATCTTTCACCAACAACCTTCGTCTCCCTCGCTTATGGGAAACATGATCATCCATTACTCCCTTCGATGGCTCCTCAACCTTACCAATAGCCTCATTACGCTCAAAGAAACAAGCTTCCCATAGGCCCGTAATGAACGCCACATCATAAAATGAGAAAGGTATGTCTCTCCGCTCGAGTTTGAAGTACCTGATATCTGTGTTCCAACACTTAATGAGGGCCCGAACAAGGTGTCCAATCATTACAAATGACCTATACTCAATCACCAGACTCCACACAGTTTCTTTAATAACTAGCTTTTGGTCATCATGTAACTCATCATTTAGGGCATACATTGGTTCCAATGTCCAACGATGGATTATGAGAACATCAACACCAGCCTCTACCACCTTTATAACTCCCTCATGTGCCATTGCTTTCCCCTTTTCTCTCTATACCTCTGCTTGCTTTCCCTGCTCTCCCACATCTGCCTTACTTCTATCCTTTTGCAACTTCACTTCTCAGTCGCCTCCATCATCCCTATTCTTTGATCGTATCTCCCCCCTAGCCTCCCGTTACTACTTGTACTAGCCTCCTACTCCAAAGACATTGAGGAGTTGCTAGTCCCATTGCCACATTCCTCATTCTCACAAGTAGAATTAGTTCCATGTGTCTTGCTCTTTACATTCTACCCATCCATGTTTATCAGTTCTATGATAGGGCTTCAGTTTCTTTTCATTCGAGACGCACCTCCATTATTAACACCTGCATCACGAAAATCATCACAACCACATTACCTACCATATTAAATAACTTCACAGTGACATTCCCTGCCTCCATTAGTCACCCAATAAGGGATGAGATTTGCATACAAGAACCTTCCTTTTGTTCACCAAATATATTCCATCCTATTTGCCGCAGTGTACATTTACTGCATCATAGGTTCACAACATACACAATGCATCATTCAACTATGGACCTCAGTGACAGTACATTATTATGTAATATCTGCACCTTGAACTTGTAACCATCCCTTCGTTTACCAATGGAGTTCATCATGTCTACTATGACATGTAATTAGTACAACATGGGGGTTTACCAACTGCATCCCATATATTTTAATGCCTATAACCTAAGCAACTTTTAAATGTGCACCTTTTCAGACTTCAATTATCAACAACATCTAGGTACCTCACTTGCAATAAGTTATTTCCCTCTGTTTACCTATTCAGTCCAATGTCACTATAATGGTATACACTGACTGCAACATATGTTGACATTTGATTCCCTAACATGTAATGTCTAACATAAGAAACTTCCAAATTTCCACCTCATTCACACCGTAATTAGCAACAAAATAAGTCTCTTACACTTATAACAGTTACAAACTTGGGAAGAGGTGTGTTCCCCTATCGTTACCAATTAAGTCAATCAAGTTTACCATGATACACTCTAACTATATACTAGGTAAACATGTACCCCCCTTACATTTACTGCCTATAGTAACCAACAATCTAAAATGCTGCTCATTTTCCTTTTACTTATATACACTTCAGGAAGGTTTTCTCTAAAATTGACATCACTACCTTTACCTATTACACCCATCATATCAAACATGCTACAATCATTGTAACGCTGCTAAAAACCTACATCCCTTATAGTTACTACTTATGTTTATCAATATTATAATATGATCGTCATTCAAACTAAATTCACAGCAATACCTTTCTCCTTTAACTTCACATACTTGGGCAGGGGATTCTCTAACAATAACTTCCCTACACTTTCCTATTAATCTCATCATGTCCACCCTAGTACCACTGAGCAACAAATTCAGGTGAACACCTGAATCCCATACTCATTTACACCTCACTCAACCTAAACTGTCCATTTGCTCCAACTACATATACCTATTGTCGTATCTATGTAAATCAAACCATATGTTATTTACCATATGCCTGTTAACCCTAAACATTGTCCTCTTCCTGTTACTAGTACAATTCATTCAAATACTCACATATTCAATATGACATTCCTTCATGTGCACATCTCCATCACTATAATTGGCAATAGTTTCTGCCAATTTAACATATTTCTTACACACCACTCCATTTTGTAGTTCCCATTCTCTGCCATTTTTCACACTAGTATTCAGAATAACCAAATTTTGTTAACTTTCACAACAATACGCTTCACTAACTACAACACCCAACATTCAATGGTTGAACTCAATAGCAACAAAAGCAGCAGTTACAACAGCACCTTCATCTTTTTATAAGTAATGGGCTGTATAAACAATGCTTACAACAATTTACCAAAGTGCTCTAACATGGCTACAACAGTGTACGAAGGTTTGCATTTACGAAATCGATTCAACAACTGACATCTATTAAACAGATTATGGGTTACTGAATTGTTATATGAATTCACACTTACATTATCAGTATATGCTCTTAACAACAATTCCATCAAACTTAGCAGTACGTCCACTTCACTTCGGTATACCTATACGCCTACTTAGGTTAATGGCAAACTCTAGTTCACAAAACCTTCAATTTCAACTTGACATGCAAAATGAATTCCACATACATTTGTCCAATTCCAACTTTATAATAACAAACCCACCTACATAGCATCTCTGCCAACACTTTGAGCAACAACTTGGACAATACTTAATATACTTAAGGACTTAGAACTACTCACCTCAAATTGAACCTCAATGGACTCTTGTACTGCTTTGTTGGGGCGTTGTTGGTGCTGTCTGCTCTTGCCGTGGTGTCAATGCCAACTTTTCTTCTTCTTCCACTTCCACCCCCATCGTCCGCTGTCATTTCTATCTCTATTGTTGCCCTCTTCTCTCTCTCTCTCTCTCTGTGTGTTTCTCTCTCTCTACACGGCTCAAAGTAGACGTATTCTTCTCAACCTTGTTGCCGTTGAGCTTCGCCTTCCACCCCTTTCTACTGATTACTGTTTCTCTCTCTATTCATGCCCTACTTTCTCACTACGGTGAAGATGAAGATGTGTGGTTTTTGCTTACTCCCTTAACTGCTTTCTTTAGAATAAACCCGTTCACATTACCTTCCCACTAACTGCCAAACAATCTCCAAAAAAAAAGCTCCCTTAACATATTAAGGGTAATTTGGTAATTCAATTATCCTTTTCATTTCAGCCACTTTACTTTCTCCCTGAAATCAACCCTCATTTGTTAAAAAAAAAATAGTTTGGTGGAAGCCTTGTTAATATTTAACCCTCTAATTTTCCTTAATATTATGAATATCTTCATATATGCAGGATTTTTTTGACCTTTGGGGGGGTTCAAGTGATACCTCTAACCCACAGTCCCTTAGCCCCTAAACGGGAGGGCTTTGCCTCCTCTTTAGAGAGACTGAGACACAGAGACAGAAAGAGCCTATATTTGATCTTGATAACCCGAAAGAGACAAAGTAGTCGAGCGAAATTTGGACGGGATGCTTCATCCAATCTAACTATGTCCTTACCATGATTCGATCCCTCCCTCAACATCGATAACATCTCTAGCTTTAGGTTGCAGATGAAATGGAGGCAGAGTCATTGAGGGGAAATACCTTTAAAGGATAATTCTAATTTGAAGAGGAAGAGAACGAGATAAAGAGAAAGAGAGAGAAGACGGGAGCTAATGGGGAAGAAAAGGGTGCTAAATTCTCTGGAGGAAATTCAAAATACAATGGGTATAAGAGGAGAGAGAAAAATGGAAGAGTTGTGAATATTGTGATGGGCAATGAATGAATGAAAGCATCAGATGGGGGTTCAATTTGATGGTAAATTCTTGATATGACCATGAAAGGAGGGGGGAAGGGGGCATTTCTTAATGAAATTAAAGTAGAGAAAGGGAGTAGTTCTCCTAAAAATTAAAATGCACTCTGATTGTTTCAGGTTTTGTGAAATAACATACTTATGGGCTAATCATTTCACAATTTATAATGTGTTGTTTTTTAAAAATATATTTCCATTGTATTAAAATAATTCTTTTTCTATTAATCAACTTATATCCACCAATTTGTCATTGTATACTTTTTTGAAATTTGTTTGTATCACAATTTCTTAACTTATTGCCTATATAATTGATGAATTTCATATTTGCAAAGGATTTCATAAGTGATTAGGGTATCATATGAGGGGATTAGTATGCATGTGTGATGTGATTTTGTGCTCTTTTTCTGTTTACATTGAGGTTTGGTGTTGATGGTATTTTACACAAACTGACTAAGGGACCCCAATTGCTTCAACAATCGATAAAGAATAATGCGAGGAGATAGGATCCCACAAGAATTGGCAAAAAGTTACAATGACTAGGGTTGCCTGGCCATACCACATGGTTAACCCGGGATAATGTACATCGTCAATTCAGGTTGACCAACTTAAAGAAAATCAACAAGTCAGCATGACCAGAGGTCGACAACGGCCTGTGGTTGCTACCATGGTCAGGCCGTAGCAGAACCCATGGGTAGTGGCGGAGCCTTTTTGTTGCGGCTATTCGTTTTCCTTTATGTTTTACAGTTTGCTACCCACCTCGTTGGCTATTTAATGCACACCATTCTAGTACCATCCACACACCATTTTTTAGCATCCAGATTAGAATTAGCTTCATTAGAGTGAGTGAGAGCAAGTAGAAGTGGGAGATCCATGGAAAAGTAAGATTGGGTTTGCAATCGATAGATTCAAGCACGCATTTGGGTTGCACAATTATCTCCCTTCTCCTCTCTTTTCGCATGTTAGAATTGTAGATTTGATGTTGGGATTACGTTAAATTTGTGTTTGAATCTAACCATGTATTGATAGTCCAGGTGATTTGGGATACCTGGGCTATATTATGAAATATTAGAATGTTGATTTGATTATGAGAAAGTTGATCACTTTCTTGCATGTTTTAGACATTAGATGAAGCACTAAAAGATGAAATCTAATGGTGGAATGCCATTTTTGACCTATTCATGTTATTATTTGAGAAAGAGTCAACGTTTAAGAAACATAGGCTAATAATTGCATGCTTAATGAACTTACGCAAATCAAGAACCCTTGAGAAATAGTAATTGAATTGATTTACGTATTTTGCTCCACCTAGAAAGAGGGTTTGATGCTTCAGCTATTATTTTTCAAATTACCCAATTATGAAGAGGTACTTGGTCTTGATTGACTTGATTGGCTAAGTACTTGTTTAGCCTAATGCCATAGATCTTCTAATTTTGATTTAGTTTAATTTTAATGTCAAATCCTCATGTGCTTAGCCTACCTTGGGGAGACATAGCCTGGTAGATTGGTCTGGCCTTTGTGGAAGATGACTTTGATTTTCTACAGTGCCATCACACACTTGTGACCCGATGAATACCCGACAATTAAGTGACAAGATTTTTTCCCATCAATTTTTTTCTGTCATAGTGACTTGCATCCTTGCAGTGATTACACTTTATGGTAGAATTGTATGTACTTTCTTTTTGGATCATAGAAGACATTAGCTCATCTTCATCATAACAGTTGGAGTTAGGCACGCATGATGATGAAAATGAAGCTAAAGGTCGACAAAACCACTACTTAGAGTCTATGTTAGGGTGAACCAAAGTGAAAACAGCTCAAAGCACTCTAAAGATAGAGCTTAGAAAACTCTGAAGGAAGGATGAGACCAATGAAGATCCAAACATTTAAGAACCAAGAAGAGCATACATATTCCTTGGATTATACCTTTAAACAACTTGTTATCTTATCTCAATGCTAGTATAAAGACAAGTTTTTCTCATAGTGTGTGTTTGGTAGTGTTGAAAAGCATTTTTCTAGAAAATAATTTTCCATGTAAAATGATTTTTCATGTAAAATAATTTTCAGCACATATTTTTAGTTATTTCGTAAAAGGGAAAATGAAGTTTCTGAAAAATGAGCTTGATCAGCAAAAAATGAACAAAAAAGCTAAAAAGAGGTACATTAGTGGAAAACAAAAATAAAGCAAGAAATTTGGAAAAATGGGAATTCATATTTGTTCTTTGAGGAATTATATTACAATAGTAGTGTCATCCCGATCAAAGTTGTGATAATATTTACATTTGTTAATTCTTTTGATCTTACATACTGCCTACAATTTGATGCTAGCAATGCTTATCGATTTCCCATTTTCAAATAGGAATCCAAACACAGAAGAGGAAAAATTTGGTGAGTTTGTCTCTCTTCTTAACCCTGACGACAAATTGCAGAATGTTTTGGATTTTGATGAAATCATAATTGTTAGATTCACCGGTATCGGCATCGAGATGATACACCTTCGCTAATCTTTAGTATGCTACCTTAATCTTGGAACCGTATGTCATTGCCTTAACCTTCGAGCCATATGTCGAGAAAATAGATACAAAAGAGAGAAAGAGTGTGAAACCGTGTGAGAGCCAAAGAAACGTAAAATCAACTTATGCTCTATTCCACGTGAAAATATTTTCCTTCATAGGTAAAATGTTTTTCCCCTAAAAACAAATTTTCCCTCCTTGTTTTACCAAACACTATAAAATAAGAAAATTATTTTCGGGGAAAATTTTTCACCCCTACCAAACACACCCCTAGAAATTTTTATGCATCTTAATTTATCATTTATTTCATTAATGGAACCCAAGAGCCACGCTGAAACTTTTAAACACCCAATTGAATCTTGGCCATGAACGAAGCTATTGACTAGTTTGGAAGAAACCAGGATATGGTATCTCACCACTAGACCAAAGTACCATCTACTCATTAGGGCAAAATACGTTTATTAAAACAATTTAGATGACACTGGAAATGTGGTTAAAAGCAAAGCTAGATTGTGACCAAATGATATAACCTAGAAAAAGGCATTGGCTATGATAAAACCTTTGCTCTTGTCGCTTGTTTAAAGGCAATAAGAATGCTACTTGCATTTGCAATCTTTATGAGCATTATGCTATATCAAAGGGATGAAAAATTTTCTTTTGGAATTTGTTTATAATTAGAATTTTATGTCGAACAACCCTTGGCTTTGAAAGTTTAGAGCAACCTGACTATGTGTTTAAATTGGTAAAGCTTGTATGGATTTAAACAAGCTCTCATATCATGGTATGAACAATTGAGTTTTTACTAGATAATGGTTTTAAAAGGGGCCAAATTGATAAACCCTTGTTCACTAAAATACAAGGTTTACATTTCTTGCTTATTCAAGTCTATGTGAATAATATACTGTTTGGTGCTACTAATGAATATCTTGTTAGAAGAAAAGTAAATTAAATAAACTATATATTAGTTGAATTTTCCATAATCTTTCCTCCTATTTTATCAAATTTTCTTCCCCATTTTTTCTTCACATAAATCTTTAAAACAAACGCAAAAAAAAAAAACTTATATTCGTAATTTTCGTTATGTTTTCGAACATTCAATTAGACTGTTAGTGTAGACTTTGAGAACAAAAAAGAAGATAATCAAATTTGTAATTTTAGTCAAATTTTTTTTATTTTTTTAAAAGACTAGTTATTGTCAAAACCAGATATAATCTTTGGAGAATTGTTAAGAGTGAGGCATCCGAATGTTTATGGTCAAATTCTACACTTATTTGTTTCACCGGCAAACAGAAAAGGGAGGAAGAGGTTAATCAGAGAAAGAATCATCACAAATTACCTTCCGCACCTTGATTTACTTATTGATATAATCTTATTGCAATTGTAAACTTTGTGTGAGTTTGCTTTAGCTAGGTTCGAGAACCAAAATTTCCATCAGTAAATCAAGATGGTCTTTACAATTGATTGTTTTGTTGTTGTAAACTCACTAGTTGAGCATATAAACTCCCGGGCCTCCCGAGAAGTTCAATATGGTTTCCCATTTCAGCCACTTTTCCTTGATGTATCACTGCGATACTATTTGCATCACGTATAGTTGAAAGCCTGTGGGCCACGATGATAGTCGTTCGTCCTGGCATTACCTTGTCAAGGGCCTGTAGCACCACTTTCTCTGACAAACTGTCTAATGCGCTCGTTGCTTCATCCAGGAGAAGGATTGACGGGTCTTTCAAAATTGCCCTTGCAATAGCCACCCTTTGCTTTTGTCCTCCAGATAAATGAGACCCCTCTTTGCCCACCAGTGTGTTATACCCATCAGGCATTTTGGTTATGAACTCATGAGCATTTGCTGCTTTAGCAGCTGCCACTATCTCGATTTCTGTCGCTCCCTCATTACCATAACGTATATTCTCATAGATTGTGGTGGAAAATAATGGTGGCTCTTGTTGAACTAAGCTTATCCTTCGCCTAAGAGACTTCAAATTCAGGCTTCTAATATCATATCCATCAATCAGAACTGAACCAGAGTCAGGGTCATAAAATCTCATGACTAGGCTAATTAATGTGCTTTTTCCCGACCCACTTTTTCCCACAATGGCTACACTCTTCCCTGCTGGAATCTTTAGGTTTAGATTCTGTAGAACTAGTATTTCCGGTCTTGTTGGGTACCTGAAACTCACATCCTTGAATTCGATATCTCCCTTTATATTTGTGAGAACCATTGATGTAGGATCATCCACATCAATAGTTGCTTTCCTTTTGAGGATGCTAAATACTGATCCAAGTGCCTCTAGTCCCTTCAAAATATGAGGTGCAAGAGAAACTGTTTCAGATACTGCAAAGGCTGTTACCATTAAGACAAAGAAGGCCTTGATAACATCTGCGAAGTTGCTGTCTCCATCTTTCACCAGGATAGCACCATACCATAGGGCAATTGCGTACGAGCAAAATGCAAGGAGCTGTGACATACCATAAGAGACACCTGAAATATGACCTCCTATGAAAACTTCCTTGTTTGGCTTATCCAACAACAAAGAGAACCGCATAGAGATTTGTTCTTCAATTCCAAAGGAAGCAACTATTCTAATATTTGCAATTGCTTCTCGAGCCAAAGAAGTTGCTGTAGAATAGGCATGAGAGTAATTCCCTCCAAACCCCTTCATAAAATATTGCTGCATTACAAAAGAAAATTAACAAAAGTCAGGGAGACAATGCAAAAATGAGACGAGTTAAATGAATCAAGCCCAACTTCATGAAGTGTCAGTTTATAGTTCAGAAATAACCCACATCACACCTACAACTTAATTAATTGCAAATTGCTAGATCCGATTCCCCCTGCCATGCGTACAAGCAAACATAAACTATAGGCAAACAAGAAACACTTATAGATTATATTCCATCAAAGCATGATCTACAAAAACACAGATAATATATGCCCCTTTTCCTGTTTAGAAGCCCTAAAAATTTGTCTACAATAACCCTACCCTAAGAAAACACTTTTCAATTAATTATTCAAACTTGAGAAATTCTATGTGACAAAAGAAACTTAATTGTAATAAATTTGAAACTCAATAGGATAGGGTAACTCCCTAGTTATAGAATGTAAGGAAAGTTGGAAAAACTAAGTTTTTGTATGGAGACATATATCCATTTGATTGAGCAAAAAGAAAGTGAAAAGTAAGAATACCCTTTTATAAGGCTTTTCTAGCCGTTTCTTATTTTGAAGGGCACAGTATGTGTAGGATCATAACATAATGAATTTCAAGTTGACAAGTAATCGTTTCATTAATACTGCTTAATGAGGAGAAAAAAGGGCATATTTATACCTCAGCTAGCGCAGCTGGAATCAGCAAGGGATATAAGGCGACAGTGATAGCTGAGACACGCCAGCATAGTTTAAAAGAAATGAAAAAGGCAGCAACAATGAGTGATGCATTGTTCACTAGTACTGAAAGTCGATCTACTAGAGCAGCTCGAACAAGTGTGGCATCTGCTGCCAACTTTGATGTTAATGACCCAACGCTATTCTCTTCCAAGTCGAACCATCCTGCTTCATTTGACAGCATGGCTGCATATTGAACATTGCAAAGTAGTGAGCTACACATCATAAATAACACAATGTAATCAAATATATCGCACTCTACATGTACAATTCAACCTGAAAACATTGATCGGCGAACCCGAGCGGTAATCCTTTCACCCATTAATGTAAAATAGTAGTGCTGTAATAGATATATGGGAACAGTGATGACAGAAACCCCAAGGAATAAAAAGCATGTTATCCGAACATCATGCCTAATTTTGGAGTCATTATTAGAATAGAATGTTGTCAGCATATATGTGAAGCCCAGGGCCAAAAGGGGAGGTTCCACACCGGCCAATGCTGCTCCTACTGACCCAAGCACTGCGTAGGGAAACTCATCTTTGTTCATTGTAGCTAGCTCCTTGAATGATGGATATTCACTACTCACTTGTTGCCCGGTGTTTGATGTTGTCATTAACCCTCCTTGTGCAGTTTGAACATTTATTGAGGACTCGCCATAGCTGGAGACTTCTGGAGTCTTTATACTTTGATTGTTACCACAATCTGATACTTGTGAGCCAACTAATGATGCATATTCTCCCCCTTTTGACAGTAGTTCAACATGAGTTCCAGATTCAACAACACGACCGTTACTCAAGACAATGATTTGATCAACATCCCGAATTGTGGATAACCTGTGAGCAACAATAATAGTTGTTCGATGTAGCACAAGCTCATCTAATGCTTTTTGTACAACAAGTTCCGAGTCTGCATCAAGAGCACTTGTGGCCTCATCCAACAACAATATCTTTGGGTTTCTTAGCAATGCTCTTGCAATAGCAACTCGTTGTTTTTGTCCACCAGAAAGTTGTGTCCCACCTTCTCCTACCTAAAAATTAGCAAATCAAGATCATTGTTGTAGAGCTGAGTCCTACTAAGTTTAATGTCATAACTCTTAGGATATGATTAATTAATACCTGAGTATGATAGCCATCTGGTAAAGACTGAATAAAACAATGTGCATTTGCAGCTTTAGCAGCTTCTATAACTTGCTCCATATCTGCATCTTCTTTTCCATGTAGAATATTATCTGCTATGGTAGAAGAAAATAACGCTGGCTCTTGGTTGACTAACCCCATTTGTTTTCTCAACCATTTTAATTGAAGATTCCGCATATCATGTCCATCCAACAGTACACTCCCTGGTGTTAATCAGCATGTAAAACATAAATGCATTTAGGTTATCATTTAAACTACAAAAAGGTATCATAAAACAAAGGATCAAAAGGAAACAACGGCACAATTAGACTGTATACGCCATTTGGTTTTAGAGAAAACAACTACTTTATCTCCTTAACAAAATTATAGATTAAAGGAAAGGAGGGTTTAGCCATAGTACCTAAACAAGGATCATAGAATCGTTGGAGTATGGAAATGATTGTGCTTTTCCCTGAACCACTAGTACCTACTAAAGCAAAAGTCTTGCCTGCACCAATTGAGAAGCTCAAGCCTTCAAACAACAATTTAGGTCGTGAAGGGTAGGCAAAGCAAACCTCACGGAATTCAATTTCCCCAACTACTGTTGGTAACGTTATTCCCGGCTTCAATGTTTTGAAAGAGTCCCTACTCTTTTCAATCATGCTGATAATATCTGCAACGGCAACCCTACCCTTTGCAATGGCAGCCAGATTTGAAGCAGCTTGACCAAGGGCGCTGAAAAAATGGGAGTTAGTTTCTCAGTTAGTTTCTCGATTCATAACAAGCACACTACAAAGCCAGTGCACAAAACATACTAGCGTACCATATAAACAAAGCCAGTGCACAAAACATACTAGCGAAAAAATGGGAGTTAGCTTCAATTACATACTTAATGAACTTACAATCCACTGTATATGGTGTTGCCAATCGTTATAAATGCATTGCCTCCGTTAGTTTCTCCATTCATAACAAGCACACTAGCGTACCATATAAACAAAGCCACTGCACAAAAAATGAGTCCATACGTAAACCCAATACCAAGGCCTTTGGCAACTCCACTTTTTTTTCCAAAATCGATGGCCTTTTCAAGTGATTTTGAGTATTTCTCTATTGCCCTGCGCTCTCCTACAAATGTTTGAACAGTTCGAATTTGTGAAATAACCTGATTCATTAAACAGAAACACAAAAAAGTCAAGGAAAAAACAAATCCATGGGCAACGTGGTTTTTAAGTGTAATGAGATTAATATTGAGAACGAAACTTTATGGTAGTTCTGGAACTTGTAGGGACACGCAAAAGTCCTTCAACTGTACCTCTTCAGCCACCATTCCACATTCAGCATATGCAGTTTCAGCTTTTTTTGATATGGTTGAGATATTTAAAGTATAAACTCCTCCTGCTATAGCTAATAATGGTATAACAGCTAAGGTGACAAGGGCAAGCTTCCACCCTGACATGAAGCCTAGTAGAAAACCCACTACGAAGTGAGAAAGGTACCGAATAGTATGCCCCATCTGCACATAAAGGGGGGGAAAAGAAATAGTTGAGAATTTGATACAAGAAAGTACTGAGTTAAAGAGGATAAGGAGCAAGATTAACACACCTTATCACCTATAGCATCTTGCACTAGTATTGCATCACTAGAAATGTGGTATACTAAGTTTGTTTTCTCAGCCTCAATGTCAAAAAAAATCATATCTTGTTTTAGAACTGCCTTGAGATACTTTAAACGCAAACGTCCTGTTTGTCGTTCCCCCGTTTGCATCCAGAATGCGACTCCTAATGCCACATCACATACACGTTAGATACTATAGTCCATAACGATGACCAAGCAGCAATGTGAGTATATCAATATTGAGGCGCATTAACCAAACTAAGCTAAAAGGATTATAACATACCCATCCATGAAGCTAAAAATGATATCAATCCGAGGTAAACCAGGTACAATGAGTACTGCAAATGACAAGAGAAGAAAAGAATATCCCAACAAACATAATAAAAGATTTAGAAGATACATAACCAACATTAGTAGATAAGAACACAGAGATTGATACAGAAAGCACATAATGCAATAATTAACAACTAAGTAGTGCAGTGTTATTAAAAATGACATGCACAATTGCTGACAATTTCAGCATGTAATATGCCAGACAATTTGAATGTGTTATACCCCAAGACAACCAGCTTCCATGGACCACCATTTTCGTTCGGTCCATCCATTCATTCTAAGAAACCATTAACATAGGCATTATAGAAAAAAACTCAACATGACAACTGAACTAACTTGAAAATTTAATGAACAAGACTTAAAATATAGCCTTATTTTGATCCAAACTAGAGCAAAGCAATTCAAAATAAAGCCTAGAGACACCAGATTCAAAGCAGATTGGCATGATCCTAACTTGTAGTTACAGTCACTTGACTCAACAGGACCCTATGGAAGTAGCCTAGTTGTTGGTGCTTGGTCTTCACAGACCAAGCTTTTTAATTCTCTTTAGGTAGTTATGTACTTGTGTCAATTTACACATCCACAAAAACTAGATCGGCTCACGTAAGCTCCATTTGGTAGCAACCCAAGCAAAAATTCACCTGATCTAAATGCAACCTAAATTGCAATTGTTATGAACTTGAAAGCTACTAAAATTTTTTTTACCAAAATTAACCCTATTCAAACAAACATGATATAAACTAGTTTTTATATCACCTTAATAGATTTCGCACAAACACAACTCAACCCACATACACGTTTGCCACTCTAAAGACAGTTAAGATAAATGACCCTATTAGACCTGGCAAATGGGACATTCGATTTGGGTACGGGTCGGGTTAAGTTTGGGTTAGCTTATGTTTCGGATTAAGTGACATTTTGGGCTGGTTCAATTTGAGTCGGGTGAACTTCGGTTTAGGTCGATTTCTGGGTTAATCAATTTTTGGTCCAATACGCATGTCATGTAAAAACAAGCAATTATCTGGAAATTTTAGGGTAGGGTATGGTTTGATTTAGGTCAATTCAGATTTCGGTTCACTTTGGAGCAAGCATATTTCAAATGTCGGGTCGCGCATGAGTCCAGGTCATTTGGTTCGGGTTTAAGGCTTGGGTAATTTTGCCAGGTCTAGCCCCTATTTCTATCGTTAACATTCATCTTTGGGATTGCATCATTCATATAATTTTAATTGGCAATGGTGGGAAATTTGCAAACAATGTTAGAAAATGCAACAGTCATTAATGCACCACCACCCCTACTCTACCATGGAGGGCTATGGGAAATGAAGTTCACTTATTTAGGCTCAATCATTGAAGACTTTGGCAATGCACCACCCCTACTCTATCATGAAGGGCTATGGTATAGCAGGAGACTTAGCAATGAAGTTGCAAAATGTCAATAAACCAAGCACCCACTTTGAAAAATGGACACTTGCATAATTAATGTATCAGTAGCTAATTGTCTGATAAAATGTCATGCTTTTGGTGTCATAGTCTTATAAAGCTGGTCAATAAAACTTCCTTTTTATTTTCAAAAACCCAATATCAAAAGGAAATAGAAAGTTTAAAGAGTCAAGTGTGAGTAACATTGATACTTGTGTATTATTTTACTACCACGAGCATAGTGAACACTAAGCTCGTACAATATTTTCACCTTGTCTGAGACTTTTGTATTTTTACATCTTTTCCTACAGAGTTTAAGTGGAAAAAAATAGAGTAAAAAAATAAAGTTTTATTTACTACTAAAAAAGGAATGTTGTCCATTTCAAAAAAAAAAAAGACCGAGTTTGTCTGTGTTAAAAAAAATTAAAATAGAAGTTAAAAAAAAAAGAGCGAGTTAGTTAGGTAATTTTAATAGGATGCCACCAAGAAATCGACGTGGAGCAAATCATGAAGCTTGTCTAATTCGTGATGCCATTATAGCCGATCTTCAACAACAGCTCCAACGACTACAAGCACGTCTTACGCATTATAGGTGCCTGAAGGTTCAAGCAGCATATTAGATGGAGAACAATCCGACAAAACTAATACTGTGCAAAATGAAGACGAGAATCCTTTCCAACACTCTGAAGATACATTATCAACCTGTGAAGAAGATATTACACGACGTACTCGTTGAGCCCAATCTCAAGACAACTATTTGGGAATAAAGTAGAAATTCCAGATTTTGAAGGAGGTATTCATCCAGATGAATTCATCGAAGGGCTCCATACTGTCGTACATATCTTTGATCTGAAAGATATTCCTGAAGATCTCAAAGTAAGTTGATTGCCATCAAACTCAAAAAGCATGCTTCTATTTGGTGGGAAAATGTAAAGCACCGACGAGAAAGAGAAGGTTGCCACAAAATCCGCACATGGGAAAAAATGAAGCGTGAACTCTAACACAATTTTTACCCAGCCATTACCAACTTGATGTTTTCCTCAAGTTTCAGAATTTACCTCAAGAAGGAAAAGTTGTGGCTCAATATGTTGCAGAATTTGTGGAACTGTCATTGAAGTGTGACAATTCGGAGTCTGAGGAACAAACTATTGCTATATTCCTAGCTGGTTTGGATTCTAGAATTGCCAACATTGTACTTGTTGGGGAGAACCAAGGAGGGAGTCCACTTCAACCAAGGTCCATGGCAACAAGCCCAAGTGGGGTTCCATCCTAAAACCAATTGGCAATAGGAGGAGTAACCCACTTGACTTATATACCATGACCCTTCTTTTCAAACTCTCGATGTGAGACTTCTTTACTCATGTGTGACATTCCCAACAATCTCCCCCTCACACATGAGTCTCTTTCACACCACATCGACGCACAAGCTCCCCCTTGAGCGGAAGCCTTTACCAAGGTGTCAAGCCACCATCAAGAGCTTATTCACGTCATCGAGCCACGCTGCAGCACACGTATTACCGCTCGATCAACACCTTACCAAGGTGTCAAGCCACCATCATGAGCTTATCCACGCCATCGAGCCACGCTGCAGCACACGTATTACCGCTCGATCAACAACTACGTGTCACTTCACTAAGCTTGTCCATGGGGTCCACCATGACACACCTTTTGTCGCCTAGCCAAACGCACCATCGGCTCTGATACCACTTGTTGGGGAGAACCAAGGAGGGAGCCCACTTCAACCAAGGTCCATGGCAACAAGCCCAAGTGGGGTTCCATCCTAAAACCAATTGGCAATAGGAGGAGTAACCCACTTGACTTATATACCATGACCCTTCTTTTCAAACTCTCGATGTTGGACTTCTTTACTCATGTGTGACATTCCCAACAGTACAACTCCAACAATATTGGACATTTGAATGATGTCATCAAATTCGCCCTAAAGGTTGGATATCAACTGAGAAATGAAAAAATAGTTTTCAAGGGAGTAGTCAAGGAGATGCCTAGGCGTTACAATACCTCAACTAGACTACCTGCAAGTCTACCAATAGCCAACCCACCAAAAGTAAGCTTCAACAACAAAAGATGCTTCAAATGTCAAGGTTTTCGACATTTTGCTTCAGAATGTCTAAATGTTAGATTATATCTTTTGTTGAAGAAGAAACCCTAGATGAAGAAGAGGTTGATGAAGAAGAAAGCTCAAAAAACGAAGACATCCAAGAAGTCATATAGGCTGATAAAGGAGAATCCTTTATTATTGGCCGGGTCTTAAATGCTCCCCCAGCAAAAGTAGATGAATGGCTTTGCAACAATATCTTCCACACCCGATGTACTTCACATGGAAAGATTTACGATGTTATTATCTATAGTGGAAGTTGTGAAAATGTCGTTGCCTCAATAATGATCGAAAAACTAAAGTTGCCAACTAAAAATCACCCTTTTTCCATACGAGCTTAATTGGCTGAAAAAGGGTAACAACACCAAGGTCACCAAAAGATGCTTAATTGATTTTTCCATCAGCAAGAAGTATCACACTAAAGTATGGTGCAGCATTATCCCTATAGTTGCTTGCCACCTACTTTTGGGTCGACCATGATAATATGACCGACATGTCATTCATGATGGGTACAAGAACACGTAATCTTTTGAAAAGGAAGGTGTTAAGATTGTGCTGACACCATTTAAAAAGCAAGTCCAGGTAAAGCAAACTCAGAAAAAAGCACCATTGTTTCTGAGTTAGTGTTTGCTAAGGCGATGCATGGATCTGAGATTGCTTGTGCCTTTGTACCACTTGAAGAAACCGAGAAAGCGAAGCGCTTTCAAATTTATTCAAGCCATTACTTCAAAACTTCAAGAATGTAATGCTAGAGGAGATCCCCGAAAGATTAGCTCCAATGCAACACATACAACATTGCATTGATTTTATTCTTGGGGAAGTCATTCCTAATAAAGCTGCATATCGGATGAGTCCGAAGGAGTATGAGGAGTTACAATGGCAAGTATCAGAGCTCATGGAAAACGGGCTAGTAAGAGGAAGCGTGAGTCCTTATGTAGTTCCAACACTTCTTGTTCCAAAGAAAGATAGAACATGGCGCATGTGCATCGATAATCAAGCTATCAATCGGACCACATTAAATATCGTTTTTCAATTCCTCGCCTTGATGACCTACTTGATCAATTGCACAATGTTGCTATTGTTTCAAAGATAGATTTATAAAGTAGGTATCATCATATTCGAATGCGATTAGGAGATGAATGGAAGACTACCTTCGAGACAGGAGATGGGTCATATGAATTGGATGGTCATGCCATTTGGTGTTTCAAATGCCCTAAGCACATTTATGTGGTTAATTAATGACCCAAGTACATCAACCCTTCAATGGAAAATTTATTGTCGTTTATTTTGATGACATTTTAGTATTCAGTCGCAATCATGAAGAGCATTTACAAAATCTCCAAGAAGTTTTTCAAGTGCTTCGTGAGTAGTAGCTATATGCCAACTTGAAGAAATGTCATTTTATGACTAAAAAGTGGTGTTTCTTGGATATATCATATCTGGCAATGGAATTGAAATGGATCCTGGTAAGGTTGAAGCTATCATTAGCTGCCCCACACCTGGGCCTATCCATGACATAAGAAGCTTTCATGGCTTAGCTCCATTTTCTCGTCGTTTTGCGAAGAATTTCAATATTATTGCCGCTCCTTTCACGGTGGTATTGAAGAAGAAAAAGTTTGAGTGGACCTCATCAGCCGAACGAAGTTTTAATCACTAAAGCTCCAGTCCTAGCTCTACTAGATTTTGATAAAGTGTTTGAAGTTGATGGTGATGCTTCTGGACTTGGCATAAGGTAGTTAAAGTCAAGAGGGACGACCCATTGCATTTTTCAATGAAAAGTTGAATGAGTCCAAGCATGAAAAGGAATTCTATGACATTGTTCGAGCCCTCAACCATTGAGGTCATTACTTGCTAGCGAAAGAGTTCGTTCTTTACTCTGATCATGAGTCACTGAAGTCTTTGCAGAGTCAGCAAAAGCTTCAGCGTCGCCATACTAAATGAAGTGAGTTCCCATTAGCATTTCATTTTATCTTGAAACACTAATTAGAAACGTAAAATAAGGTTGCTGATGCATTGAGTAGACGACATGCCTTACTTTCTACTTTACAAGTCAAGGTAACTGGTGTTGAGATCCCGAAAGAGTTACATGAAGGTGACAATGACTTTGGAAAGTTGTGGAGCAAATGTGCTGATGGACTTTACGAACAATTTTAGCTTCAAGATGGATACTTGTTTAGAAGTAATCAACTATGCATACCTCAATGTTCATTGCACGAGATGATACTGATTGAATGTCATTCAAGTGATCTTGTTGGGCATTTTGAGCGGGATAAGGCATCGACCATCATCTCTGAGCATTTCTTTTGGCCATACATGGGACGAGGTGTTGATAGATTTATCAAAAGGTATACGACTTGTCATATCGCAAAAGCTCAAGGTCAAAACACAGGTCTTTATACAACATGACCTGTGCCTGAAGCTCCCTGGGAAGATGAGAGCATGGATTTTGTTGTTGCGTTACCTCGCACTCAAAGAAACAAAGATTCCAACATGGTTATCGTTGATCGATTTTCCAAGATGGCTCACTTTGTACCTGCAACGAGACTCATGATACCACTTAGATTGCTGATCTTTATTTTTGTGAGGTTGTTCGTCTCCATGGGATTCCTAAGGCTATTACTTCTAATAGAGAAGTCAAATTTATGAGCCATTTTGGACGAACCTTGTGGACTAAATTGGTAACACAACTTCAGTTCAATTAGGCCGCACATCCTCAGATTAATGGTCAAACCAAAGTGATAAACCATGCTCTAAGCAAATTGTTAAGAAATTTTGTGGTTAAGAATGTTCGTCAATGGGATTTGACCTTAACTCAAGCTGAGTTTGCCTACAACTCATCACCAAGTCAAACTACTAGTCAAAGTCTATTCAAGATTGTGTATGGTAAGAATCCAATTGCAGCAGTTAGCCTAGCTCCTCTACCTACACCAAATCACTCCAACACTAATGCTGAAGATTGAGCTAAAGAAATCAAGAAGTTACATGAGAAGGTGAGAACCCAAATCTCAAGACAGAATGAGCGATATCAACAATAAGCTAACAAGTTTCATAAGCCAGTAGCTTTCAAGGAAGGAGATTTGGTGTGGATTCATTTAAGAAAGAAAAGGTTCCCTCCATGCCCATATGGGAAGCCCAAACCAAGAGCATATGGACCATTCAAGATCTCAGGATGAATTGGAGAAAATGCATACAAGATTGAGCTTCCAGGAGATTATAATGCTTTTGATACCTTGAATGTTGCTAATCTACCTCCATATTATGAAGATGAGGAAGAACAATGACTTGAGGACGAGTCTTCTCCAATAAGGGAGCTTGACAACGTACGGTGAGAAATTTTCAAACAATGGTAGAAAATGCAACCAGCCATGAATGCACTACCCCTACTCTACAATGGAGGACTATGGATAGCAGGAGACTTTAGCAATGAAGTTGCAAAATGTTAATAAAGCTAGCACCCACTTTGAAAAATGGAAACTTGCATAATTAATATATCAGTAGCTAATTGCCTTATAAAAGGCCATGCTTGTAACTCCATAAATGAATTCGAAATGGTATGAGTATTTTATTAGGCACATTGAGTGTTGTAAGGCTGAGCGCGTGTTGCTTTCCCTCTATCAGTTCCTAAGAGCTGGAAGTATAGAGCTTTTGTATCATTTGGTTGGCCTCCAACGTGGTGATTTTGGCCTCCAATGCGAAACCTTGATTCAGAATTTTTTTTCCCTACCCATCCGGTGTTATTCATCCTCACAATATAAGGATTCAGAATTATTTTCTCCTACCCATCCAGTATTATTAATTCTCCTAATATAAATTTCAGGTAAAACCAGCATGCAACCCTCTATCCTCCAGAAAGGATTCTATACCATTTAAGAAAGGACTTGCCAAGAATTGAGGTATAAAAATGCTCTAAATAGCTAATAGAGGAATAAATCACATGACTTTAATCTGTTCCGCAAAAATAACTTACCACGGAGAACTAACAGACAAACAACAAACAAATAGTTGACTGACAGAAAAGATTTACAGTTTTCCCAAACATCGAAGCTGCATACTCTAACCTTCAAAAGTAAGAAAGCAGCACTAAAAAAATAATAATGACAAAGAAGGATTCCTATTTTATTAACTTGCAATAAATATAAAACTGTAGGATCTCAACCACACTTCCTATCGACGACCGAGCAACATAACAAAAATACAAGAAGAACAAACGGGACTATCTTGTTTGATGGTACAAACCCCATGATGTTTATGTTAGACTCAATTTTAATAGATCCCCATTAGAAATAATGCAGCGGGAGAATTTCTTGTATGTAACTGGAAAGACGACTACTCCAAGCTGGAGCATCCAACTTTGGCAATACCTCCGTTATAGTGGTTGAAGCATTGGCACTAAGGTTAGAACTTTGTAAGGTTATTAAAATTGGTTACTAATATATTCAACTAGAGGGAGACAGCTAGATTATCATCGATGCTATAAACGGTAAAATTCAAGCCCCTTGGCAAGTTGATTTCATCATCAAAGATATCAAGGCAGTCATGGAAACAACCACAAGTATTACTTTTCATCACATTTTTCACAAAGAAAATGTTGCAGCCGATTGGATGGCACGGTTTGGATATTCCATTACTTCTCCAAATTTTTGGACTTGTAGTCATGCATCAGACTTCTTTTTTATTTTACATGATGATAACTTAGGTAGAACCCATATGACAAGGATTGTCTTAGGATTTTGTTGTACATTTGCCCTTTTCCAAAAAAGAAAAAAATAATGAAACTGTAGGCATTTTTTTTAACAGCCGCGTCTTTATGAAATTATTTGCTGCAAATTCTACTAATGTGCTTTCGACGTGGCAAGCCCATATGGACATTCGCATGAAGAGCCTCAAGCTGTTTGCCTGACACAAGAATAATCCAGGCAACTAACAAAATTCTCTTTTTGACTAAGGTTCTAGGAGATGCAAATATAGGCATTTTATAACCCTGCACGTCCAAAAAGTGTCTCAAATTGTCCCACAAAACAAATCAAAGTTCTATTTCCTGGCAAAAACTAAGTGATTTGAAAAATTGAGCAATGATAAGAACAGGATCATGATCATGTTAAAAAATAAAAAATAAAAACAGACTGATGTTATACAAGCAATTGAAACAGCTGAGTGTGAGGTACCTGTCGTCATACAAACAGTGCACCTTAGGGAAAGCGAAATTGCGTACAGTTAATAGTACTTAATGTCATATTGATGGATAGAACGAGAGTAATTAGTAAAACTTGGGTAAATCAACCTGGAACTGCTAAAGGCTGCTATGCCTAACAAAGTACCTAAGCTGTTAGTAGAGTATAATTCTATTTTTGGGCCTTGTACCTTCAGTTTAAGCTTTTGGTTAAGTTGGTTTTTGAACATGATATCAGAACATTTCAGACCGATAAGTCTCGAGTTCAAATATCAGCAACCCCCATACTAATTTATTGCGCAAGGTATGGGAGCCTTTGTAGCACCCACGCTTCAAACCCAAAGGGCATTCGCGCGAGGAGGCATCTTAGTACAGTATAACAACCCTATTCTTAAACCTTTAAACATCAGCTTAAACTTTTGGATGAGTTGGTTTTTGAACACATCAAATAACGGGTAGTACTAGAGGGAGATTTTCTAACGTCAAACGCATTAAATCCTAGATCACCAGAAACTTGTATTAGGGGTCATATACTTTTGTAAGAAACGACAAGATGTGAGGTACCTTTGACATATGAGCATACAATGCATGAGGATCTGATGAAAATCTCCCCATGGAGTCAATCATTCGACCAAAAAGTAGATAGAATACCGGAAGTGTAACACCGTGAATACATGCTGCGATACTTCCCAAAAACATCAAGAAATAGTCCTGCGTATCAGCTGCAGCAAACAGCTTAAGAAACGAGACTCGCTTTTTGGTTCTTGAATTGGATTCCGGTTCATCCGTTCCATGACGGGGATTTTGATGAGAAGACCCATCGTGCTCATGCGCAGCTTCTTCCATTTTCAAGCTGAGTATATCTCCACCTTGAGTTCAAGTCATAAAAGAAAGCCAGACTTCACGAGTTCAAGAGCTTGACAGATTGTGTTTTATAATGACTCACCTCAGCCTCGGCTCAATAATGTGGAGGCTTCGACAGTTGTCTGACTTTAATGCCCTTCTTTTTAGCTTAATGGGAAGAGTGAATGCTCGACCCATAAAAACCAAAGTCAATGGCCTTCTTGTTAGCTAGCTAACTTCTTTTCATTAGTACGTGAAACCTACCTCCTCCACAGAGTCACCATCATGTGGCTGCCAAATTAAATGTCAATCCCATCAAAAGTAAGGCGAACATATCGAGATCTAGACTGCCAAAATCAGGCCCATATTCATATCATGAGTCCCATCTATACCATGTTGAAAATGAAAAGGTTCAAGTGATATGCCAAAAGACAGTACTTTTATTATACTTTAAAAAAAAATGTACAAAGAGTGTGAGCAAGACTTAACACTCTATGTGGAAGACCTCTCTCTAATTCGTTAAGGACTCCTTTCTTTCACTCTCTTGTGGTGAAGTCTATCTTTGCGTGTGGGTTACTTACACAAGGAGACATTACTTTCTATTTATACTAACTCCTCCTTAAGGTGTGGTTGAGATTTGTGACAAATGTCACAATCTTACAAGGCCTAGCATTACATATCTTAGATTTTCCCTAGGATTTTTGTAGTAGATAGAACATCTTAGATATTACTAGAACCTAGAATAATCTAAGCTAAGAAAATATGTTAGATATCTTTACAAAGGTCTAAAATATCCTAGGTAAAAATCTAGATATTACATTCCAACGATTTTTTTATATATTAATATCTTACTTCCACAATATTCTCTCACTTATAAAGTGGGTGATGATTTTTTATTTTTAACACTCCCCCTCAGCACCAACTTTTCCTTAATGTTGTTCTTGACATCATCCCAAGGCTTGCTCGCAACTCATCCAACTTTGCACAACTCAGTGCCTTAGCGAAGATATCAACTACTTGGTCTTCGGTCCTTTTGCACTCCGTGTTGATCTCTCCTCGTAATACCTTCTCTCATATGAAAAGGTAATGTACCTCCACGTGCTCGGTCTTGGCATGGAACATTGGATTCTCTACTAGTCATATGGCGGAGAGATTGTCACATTTTAGCATAATTGAATCATTGGTAGATTGATGGAGATCTTTAAGTAGCTAGATCAACCATGTACATTCTTGATTTGCCATTATTGTTGCATGATACTCTGCCTCTGTAATTGATAATGAGACTATTGGTTGTCTTTTACTGCACCATGATACAACAGCGAATCCCAGGCTAAACATGTAGCCCATAGCATATTGACGAGTATCATGATCACCAGTATAATTAGCATCATAATAACCAACTAATTCAAACTTGTCATCCTTCTTATAGTATAGACCATAATTAAGTATTCCCGTTATGTACCTCAATCTTCGGCATACCAATTCCAAGTGAGGCTTCTTCGGGTTTTGCATGTACCGACTCACCACGCTGACGGCATAAGTAATATCTAGCCTACTGAGTGTAAGGTAGATTAAACTTCCCACCAATTGCCAGTACATTGATGGTTCTTCAAGATCTTTCCCTTCATATGAACAAAGTTTAGCATTTGCTTCCATGGGAGTTGAGATTGACTTGCATTCAAGCATGCCATTCTTTTCAAGAAGATCTTGAGCATACTTATGCTGGCACAAGAATAATCCATTTTTAGTTCCTTCAACTTCAAAACCAAGTGAATGCTTTAACTCACTGAGATCCTACAATTAGAAGCGTACGGAAAGATTGGTCTTTGTTTGCTAAATTTCTATTTCATCGTCGCTTGTGATAATGAGGTCATCCACATTTATCCACATAAACCAACATTATAGCAATCCTCCCTTCTCGAGCCTTCACAAACAGCCTGGAGTCTACTAATGCCATATAGTAGCTACACTGGACCAAGAACTCAGCTATTTTTTCATACCATGCTCTTGGGGCTTGCTTGAGTCCATCTAACGCCTTCTTCAACTTACACAACTAGTTTGGATGACTCTTGCTCTCGAACCCCTTCGGTTGATCCATGTATATCTCACGATCAAGCTCTTCATGCAGAAATGCATTCTTCACATCCATCTGGCATAGTCTTCAAGACTTGACGGGGCCCAGTGCTAGTAGAACACGTATAGTGATGATTTTTTCCATTGGACTGAATGTTTCTTCATAATCTACACCATAGGTTTGTGAGAACCCTCGAGCCACTAATCGTGCTTTATACCTTTTAGTCTAGCCATCTGGCCGCACCGTTAACTTGTATACCCATTTACAAGAAATCGGCTTTGGATCCTTGGGCTTGGGTATCAACTCACAAGTTTCATTTTGAATCAACGCTTGCATTTCTTCCTCGATGGCCTTTTGCCACTCCTTCTTTTGTCTTGCTTCTTCATAGATGCTTCATTCTGAAATGCTTAGTCTTTCTAGTAATGTTGCATTTACATATTTAGGATTTGGTTTTCGTGTCCTCTTGGACCTTCTTAAATGTGGCTCTGAGGTTTCTTCTTCCACTATATCTTCAAGTTGAATTGAACTTTCTTCTTCTAGAGATACATGACATGTACCTGTTTGCCATGGACTCCTCTGCTTGTGTTGATGTCTTAACTTTATTTCCTTCTCCTTCTATTGATTCTTCTTGTGGTGTATGCTCATCACTTCATTATTTCTCTTCAGCCTTGGAGTGCTCCTCAAGTTGTTGCACTAACTTTTCCTCGATCTCCTTAGCATCTAGAAGTGTCGTTGCTTGTGATGACCACCGCAAAGATGCTTCATCAAAGACCACATTTCTTGATGTATAGCTATGTCCCGATGTTGGGTCACAACATCTCCATCCCTTTCTTTCATGGTCATAGCTCACGAAGATACAACAAATAGTCTTTTTATCGAACTTGCTTCATAAGTGGTCTGGTACGAAGACATAACACACACACCCAAAAATTCTAAAATGGCTTATGTGGGCTTAACATTCCATAACTTTTGATATGGAGAAATGCATCCAAGCCTTGCTTGTAGTAGCCTATTTATGACTTTCACCACAGTCTTCATGCACTCCGCCCAAAAATGTGGTGGCACATTCTTAGCATGTAGCATGCTTCTGTATGTCTCACCGAGATATCGATTCTTTCTTTCTGCTACTCCATTTTGTTGAGGCGTGCTAGAACAGGTAAATTGGCGTCATATTCTATAGGCATGTCAATATTCAAAGAACTCATCCGATGTATATTCTCTTATTTGTACGTATGCACTTGATTTTGTGTCATACTTCACTTTCAACTCTGTCATGAAGTCTACCTTACCAAAGACATCGGAGTGCACAAGTTCAAGTGGCTCATTGGCTTTGAATGTAGACTCGTCATACGAAAGTTGATGTGCCTTCCCATATTGGCATCCTGCACAAATTATGTTATCTCGAATCTCAAGTTATGGAAGGTCTTTCACCATTGAATTTTGCATCATCACCTTTAAATTGTGATAACTCACATCGCAAAGTCTTACATGCCACAAATCTACCATGTCAATCTTTCTTGTTTTATCTAAATATTCATCTTAGGCTGACATCGCATATGCAAACTCCAACCTTCGTCCTTCCATATGTGGGGGAGTGGTAGGTTTGAGGCTGTGGTATACCTTCACATCTTTAGGCCCAAAGACCACATAGTTCTCTAAAGATGTAAGTTGGAACACTAACAACAGATTCTTCTTCATTCCAAGCACATGGTAGACATTTTGTAGTTGCACTCGATACAGGCTGAATCGAGGAACAATTAAAGTATTTCCTATATGGGTGATCGACATTCTAGAGTTGTTTGCCGCCACCACAAGCCGATCTCCTTTATATTCAATCATGCTTTAACGCTTATTCACATCTCCTGTCATATGATTCGAGCACCCTGAATTCACAATCCAATCATCATAATAGTTTATGGATTTCTTGCTCGTCGTGATAAGAGCGCTTTCTTGTTTTAGCTCCTTAGCACATGATGTATCTGCTTATACATCATTTGCTTGATTACTTTCTTCTATTGCAAAGGATGCCTGGAAGTCCCATTCTTGTTCACTATCATTGTTTGTGTAAATAACTACATTACCTTCCACTTGAGAGGATTTGTAGTCCTGAGTAAAGTGTCCTTTCTTGCCACATTTGTAGCATCGATTTTCTTCATGATAATATATCTTTTCTTCCCTTTCTCCTTGAGTTTGATGTGCTCCTCCTCAAGATAGACCTTTTCCATGCTGTCGTTGCCATCTTGGTTGTCTTCTTCCCGATGATTCTCCAACACCATTGTACCTTCTCACACTCGTAACTTGGCCTTGAGGTCCTCTCCTTTTTGTGAAGAGAGCATTTTCTTCATCCTTTATTAAGACCTTAGACATTTGTTTGTCTAGGTCATCTTGGGTGGCTAAGATAATTTCTAACCCTGCTAAAGAGGGTTGAGTTGCCTAACCCTGAGTTGTTGTGACAAGACCACTACATTTAGGGTCCAAGCCTCTAATAATAATTCGATGCATTCTAGTCTCATTAATTACACTTTCAGAATCTATCTTCTTAATTTCATGACATAGGGATTTAACTTTTGTAACGTATTGACTTACAGTCATGTCCAATTGTTTGATGGACATGAGCTCATTCTCCAATTACTGTAGCTTGGCTTCATTCTTCTTTGTAAAGAGTGTTTCTAAAATACCCCAAGCATCACTTGGTGTTTTACAATCCTCGATTCAATGTACACACACATCATTTCCTTCCTTGATCTCCCACTTTTTTCTCCTTCGGATTACTGGCACAGTTTTCTTATCATCATAACGATATCCCACAAATCTTGCCCTTTCAAATAGTACTTGATACATGTGCACTTAAGTACTATAATTGCTCCCATAGAATTTCTCAAGTGAGCTAGCTGAGGCTAAAAGATTTGCTATAGTAACTTGGCAAGTGCCCAACACTTGACTAAGAAGACGTGATCCCAGACCAACAAAACTCATAGTCGCTGACCATGTCGACAGAGTCTCCCTTATACTTCAATCCCTGACCAAAAATGCCAAATGAGAATTAGCTCAAACAAGGCTCCCAAAAATTTGCTCTGATACCACTTGTTGCAAATGAGAAGGCCCAAGTGGTATGCCAAATGACACTACTTTTGTTATACTTCAAAAGAAATGTACAGAGAGTAAGCAAGACTGAGCACTCCATGTGGAAGACCACCCTCTCATTCTTTAAGGACTTCTTTCTTTCACTCTCTTCTAGTGATGTCTGTCTTTGTGTGTGGATTTCCTACACGAGGTGACCTCACTTCCTATTTATATTAACTCCAGCCCTTAAGCAGTGGTTGAGATTTTGCGACAAGTGTGACAATCTTACAAGGCCTAGTATTACATATTTTAGATTTTTTTCTAAGATTTTTCTAGTAGATAGAACAATATCCTAGATATTATTAGGACCTAGAATAATATAAGAAAATATCTTAGATATCTTTACAAATGCCTAGAATATCCTAGGTAAACATCTATATATTACATTCCTGTGATTCTTCTTTATATATTAATATATTACTTCTAGAATATTCGCTTACCTATAAAGTGGATGATGATTTTTTTACTTTTAACATACCAAATGTGGAAATGACAAATATAGTAGCCTTATTTCTTGTGACGAAAAACACTCTAGATGAAAACATTTTATCTATTACTCTCGAAAAAACAACAGGCACATGAAATAGTTTATAAGACATTTTGCTTTATCTGCCAAAAGCTCCTATCACTTAGCTAGAGGGGTTGAATAGAGTGATTGCAAAAATTAGAACAATTTCAAAATTAAATGTAAAATTTTAAATGTGATGTTACTAAATGACATTTTAACAATGTTTATCCCCAACTATTCAGCCCCTACCTAAAGTCACCCAACTTTAGGATTAATCTCTCTTCATTATTTGGAACAAAACACAAGATTTTAGAGGCTCATTACACTCAAAAGTTTTTGAATTTTTTGGACCAAATTTTTTATTTGGGGGGTGGGGGGGGGGAGTTAATTCTTCAACTTCAATTTTCTCACACAATGCAACTCTTTCCAAATTTACAACTTCTAGTGAAGAAGATTTCAAGTTACCAATGATTTACAAATGTAAGTTCAATGTGTTATGTCAATTACCCTAGTGCTTGATCCAACTTGTTGCAACTTGTACTTATAATTAAGCAGAGAATGTCCAACTAATCATGGAGATCGATTAAATCTTCCAAATAAAGTAATTGTACTCAGTTAAAAATCAACTTCTTATTCCAAAGCTTTGAAACTAATTTTAAACACAAAAAATTCTTCTATTTTGAGCAACTTGATTTGCAACCAGGTGATTTCATACAAAAGAATATTGGTAAAAATATTATCACGTGTAAGATTATTCAGTCAAACATCCTTTGTCAAAATTAGACTTTAAATCAATTTCAAATTCAAATATTGTAAAGGATAATTAGTCAATTATTCTCTCAAATCATATAATATCTTTAAAATATCAATTATTAGGATAACATGTCAAATATTCTTCTTTGATTCAATCAAATAATGCATATAAAAAATATGTTTAAGATATCAATCAAATGATCCATGTATAATATGTCTAAAATATCAATCAATAACACAAGTAAGATCCTATGAGATTTTATTTCTCATATTGTTTTGATATCCAACATTATTTCCGGAAATATATTCTCAATATGTATAGTCAATTAACTTGCCAGAATCCGACACAATATTAATTCACATTCTCATGATTTTGCATGTGATATGACATCATCTTAGAACTTTGTGTTTCCTCGAAAACATTCCTATCAATATAACAATGATTAGGGGTGAGTAAAAAAATCAAAAAATCGAACAAGAAAACTGAAAAATCGAACCCAAAAACCGATTAATTGGATTGATTTTTCAAAAAAATTTAGTTCGGTTAACTGAACTAAAAAAACTTGTGGTTCCGATTCTGCTTTCAGTTCGACTGTTTGAAAATCGGCCAGTCACACAATTAATCGAAACTGAAATTTCAAAAAAAATTTCAAAAATACTTGATATTATATTAGTCAAATATAGAATCTATAATTATAAAAAGATAAGGCTAAACATGTAATAATGTATAAATTAATATTTGGTGTCACAAATAGTTTATTTAGATTTAAAAAATGATGAAAATTGAAAATTAACAATTTAAATCAACGACTAACCGGGAATCGAATTGAAAATCGCATTGTGAATTAGCTAATTGTTCTTGACATTTTTCCCGTGGCCAAGTTAATGAATGTGAATTCTTTTCATGTTTCCTGCTAATTATGTAATGAATTCGTTTCGTGAAATTTAAATATGTAACATTATGAATGCGTTTTATAATTTACAAATGACATTTGAGTACATTTTATGTTAACTATAATTATATAAATGTGTTTTTGTAATGCTATTTGGGCTTTAATTAACTCCTTTTGTAACATGTTTTTAATCAAATATGTTTCACATATCATTTCATTTTATCATATATCTTTGTGATATTTCTAAATGTGTTAATTAGTTTTGGACTCCATAGGTTTTTTTTATGGGAAAATGTGGTAATTAAGGCATAGAAATTTCTAATTCATGTTTGTATGTGATGATTATGAACTTAGCAAAATTTTCGATAATGCGACATGAACGATGAAGTTTTTGATAATTTAATTATTTAAAAATATACTTAATGTCCATATTTTAAATATATACATCTAGATATGGCAATCAAAAATGTGATCGATGATTTATTCATCAATGAAAAGTTGGATGACACTAACTAGTATCAGAACATTCTATTTCTACTGAATGAGCATGAAGTGTTAGAACATTTGATGACTTCTACGTCTCCTAAGATAGACACGGATGAGAATGACAAAGATATTACTGCTAGTGAGCGGTATCGAGAGAGCTAAAGGCATACCGAAAAATGGTTCGAGAATGGATTGATCAACATGTTGTACTATGTTGTATTTTATGCATGACGATCTGGTGAGAAAATTTGAAAGCTATCCCACCATTGAGGACATGTAGGATTAGTTTAGAATCAAGTTTGACTAGCTTCATTCCCTTCTTAGAGCTCCAAATCTAAGGGCGGTATTAACAAAAGGGCAAAAGGTCAAGGCCCATAGAGAAGATAGCACATGTGAAGTACCATAACTGTGAAAAGAGGGATCCCTCCCTTCGGGATTGTCCTGAACTGACTATGGTAACTCTTTTCACAATTACTTCTTAATCATATGTGTGCTCCCACTCATTAGTCCAACTTCTTCCTTAGTGGATTGTAGATGCTAGAGCAACCAAATGCATAGTTCAGGACCAAGCGGGTTTTGTGAGCTTTGCATTGCTACCTAGTCATTTCACAGACTGTCGTTCTAGGAGTGCTCAATAGTGGAAAAAATGTCCTTAGCATAGGGACATATCAGCTTAGACTTCGTGGAAGGAATATGTTGCTTCTTCATGATGCTCTTTATGCACATGGAGTGCAATTGTAATAGTCTGACCCTAAATCATGTTTATTTATTTAATTACGCCATGTTATTCATTTCCTTGCATTTTATTATCGTATTTAATCATTTTGGTTTGGAAAAATTCATTTTGGACCTACTTTACAATCTTGAATGTAAGCAAGCAGTTATGATGTATGTAAGCAAGCAGTTATGAAATGATAAATGAAGCCTTGGTTTCTATTTTGATAATATTGTTAGTTGTATTTGTTGGGTATACTTATCTCATATGTTGGCTTTATGCAAGTGATTGAATTATTCCGTTTAATATATGATCAAAATATCTTAATCTATGCAAAATAATACGGAGACTCATATAACGGATAACTCGGACTATGGTTAGGGATCGAGTGAACAAGCCTCCTATAATGTGCCACCAAATTTTGGTGAAATGCCCCCAATTCCCCCTGAGTTAGCTAATAACATTGGAACCCGAACTACTGGCCGACTTTTGTAGCTGAACTGATGAAATAGATTCCCCGAGTGCCTATTGAAAACCCTCATAGAGATGATAAACTGGTAGACAGGGTAGCACGATGCAACCCTAAAGTTTATGATAAAAAGTATGGCCTAGTGGAATTGGAGGAATGACTGAGGGGAACGGTGAAAATTTTTACAGTGGTAGAGGTTCCAGAAGAGAAGAAAGTGAAGATTAGGATGTACTATTTGACTGGTGAAGCTGATATTCATTGGAACACCATTAAGGGTAGGCTCGTAGGGCCTGAATTCATCTGAAGTAAGTTCTTGGAGGAACCGAGGGTAAAATTTTACCCAGTTGTGGTTCAAAGACAAAAGGAGAAGAATTTATGGAACTGAAGATGAGTGGTAGTATAACTGTATTGCAATGCGCTAGTAAGTTCACAAAACTGTCTAGGTTCATGCCTGAATTTGTGTCCTTTGAGAGATTGAAGATGAGGAGATTTGAAGAGGGTCTAGCTTTCTACATTCGTAACCAGCTAACTGGTCCACCAATCTCAACCTACCAAGAGTTATATGAGCGAGCAACTGAAATGGAGCGAGTAAAGGCTGAGTTGAGGGCCCTGAACCCAATAAATCAAAAGTGGAAAGGGATCGAGCGAGGAACCCTAAACGAGAGTGTAAATCAGAAGAAACCTACTCCTATTCCTCCCAAGAGTCATCTGACAGTAGAGCCCTATGGGAAATGTGAAAGAACTAACCACACCACCCCGAAATGCCGAGTAGATACTAACAATTATAAGTGGTATGGAAGTCCAAAACACCTCATTGCTGCCTGCCCTCGCAGACTGAAGGTTGTGAGTAAAAGTGCAACAAAGCCCTTAGCCCCACCTCGCCAAGGGTCCCCACCTCCAAGACCTGCAACAGTAGGAAGAGCGTATGTAATGGGCAAGAAGGAAGCTGCCACCTCTAGTACGGTAGTTACTGAAACTCTTCTTTTTAAATTCAAAGCCATGTTGTGTATTATTTGATTTGCGTGCCACTCATTCATTTATATCTACCCAATCTGCTATGTAACTGAACCTTGAGAATACAAAGTAAAATTATTAAGCTGCCTAATGATTCTATAGTTAAGTGCCCTATTTCCTATAAACTTGTCCCTATTACTATTAGTGGAGCCATATTCCTTGGAGACTTGATTGAATTTGACCTGTCAAACTTTGACATCATGTTGGGAATGAAGTGGTTGCGTAAACATGGAGCCAAAATTGATTGTGAAAATCTTATGGTCATTATGTGAATTTGGAAAAACCATGTCCCATAATTTATGCTATGAAAGCAAGTAAGTTGTTATACTAGGTGTGTATTGGGTATTGGTGTTATGCTATGGAAGCTCAGTCCAAAGGAGGAAAAGCAGAAGATATTTTTATAGTATGTGAATTTGGAGATATTTTTCCCGAAGAGTTACCAGGACTGCCCCCACAAAGGAAAATTGATTTTGAGATTGAATCAATCCCTGGTGCCCAACCTATCTCTAAAGCCCTATATTGAATGGCTCCAACTAAGCTTAGAGAATTAAAGGTTCAGCTAGACGAGTAATTACAAAAGGGATTTATTAGACCAAGTATGTCACCATGGGGTGGCCCAATGTTGTTTGTAAAGAAGAAGAATGGAACCTTAAGGTTATGTATTGATTACAAAGAGTTGAGCAAGATTACCATCAAGAACAAATACCCTCTGCCTCAAATAGATGATCTATTTGATCAATTGCAAGGAGTAGGAGTCTTTTCTAAGATTACCTTGATTTCTGGATACCACCAACTCAAGATCAAACCTGAAGATATCCCCTTGATAGTGTTCAAGAATAGGTATGGTGACTATGAATTCATGGTGATGCCATTTGGTTTGACCAATGCCCCTGCCCCTTTATGGATCTCATGATTAGAGTGTTCAGACCCTATTTAGATAGGTTTGTGGTAGTGTTCATAGATGATGTCTTGATATACTGCAAGGACAGAGATGAACATACTGTTCATTTGAGGACAGTGTTGTAGACCTTGAGGAAACACCAATTATATGGCAAATTGAAGAAGTGTGAGTTTTGGTTAGAAGAAGTGGTATTTTTAGGACATGTAGTTTCAAAAGAAGGGATTAAATTTGACCCTTAGAAGGTGAAAGCAATTACAGAGTGACCAAGACCACCAATGTCATTGAGATTAGAAGTTTCTTGGGCTTAGTCGGCTGTTGTTAGAGATTTGTGAAGGAATTTTCGAAGATAGCATCTCCCTTGACTAATTTGTTGAAAAGAGCCATTAAATTTGAGAGGATAGAGAAGTATGAGAGGGCATTTCAAGAGTTAAGACAGCGATTAACTACCGCTCCAATCCTAACTCGATCGATAGAAGGTAAGGAGTATACTATCTACAGTGATGCCTCGAAGAATGGTCTGGGGTGTGTTCTGACGCAAGAGGAGAAAGTGGTGGCTTATGCCTCCACACAGCTCAAGCCTTATGAGAAGAGTTACCCAACCCATGATCTGGAGTTAGCAGCTATGGTTTTTGAACTAAAAATTTGTAGACATTACTTATATGGACTATCATGTAAGATCTTTACTAACCATCAAACCTTGAAGTATATCTTCACTCAAAAAGGGCTCAATTTATAAGACAAAAGCGTTAGCCAGAGTTACTTAAAGATTACAACTTGCAAATTCAGTATCACCTATGAAAGCAAATGTTGTGCCAGATGCCTTGACTATGACAACACAATATAACTTGAACAATGTAGTGATTAATGCAGTTGAACCTCTTAAGAGAGCTTGAGTAGTTGGGTATTCAATTAGTGTCGCATGGGCAAGCAAGTGTTGAGTTATCAACGCTTACCTTACAACCCTCTATAACGGAGGAAATACGATTGAACCTAGAAAATGATCCTAAATTCCGAACAATAAAGTAAAATCTTGAGAAAGGTAAGTCAACTGGTTTTGTAATACAAGAAGATGGGACCTTGCGATTCCACAATCGCCCGTGTGTACCCAAAAATGAGGAGCTAAGGAAGAAGATCTTAGAGAAGGCTCATAACACTTGATACTCAGTACATCCAGGAGGCATCAAGATGTGCAGAGACCTACAACCATACTTTTAGGGGCTGTTTGGTGAGATAAAATGGAATGGAACTTGAACCCTTTAGTATCAAGTTCCACTCCTTTGTGTTTGGTGAGCACTTTAAGGGGATAGAACGTAATACCTAGAGGTATCAAGTTCCCCCCAATCTTGAGGAACTTGAACCCTCCCATTTCCAAGATGGTTCAAGTCCCCAACCCTCTAGAATCAACATCATTGTCGTCATCATCGTCGTCGTCGTCGTCGTCGTCATCATCATCATCATTATTATTAATTAATTTTATTAATAATAATAATAATTATTATTATTAATACAATTATTAATAACATTAATAATAAGTGTTATTGTAATTATTTATTTATTATTATTAATATTAATAATTATTATTATTAGTAATATTAATAATTATTATTATTACGAATATTAATTAATAATTATAATTATAATTACTAATTATTATTGATAATATTAATCATTATTATTATGATTAATAACAACAACAATTATGATTATAATTCTTAATTATGACTACCAATATTAATTAATAGTTATAATTATGATTAATATTTATTATTTTTATAATTAATTACTACTACTAATAATCATAATTATGTTTAATAATAATTATTTTTATAATTAATTATTATTATTATTATTATTATTATTATTATTATTTATAATTAATAATATTTAATATTATTAATTAATAATTATAATTATAATTATTATCATTAATTATTATTATTATTATTAATAATTATAAATATTATTAACAAGTATTATTTTTTAATTAAATAATATTATTAATAATATTTATAATTAATAATAATTAATAATATTAATATCAATATTAATTATTATTATGATAATATTAATTATTATTTTTATTATTAATTATTATTATTAATAACCTTTATAATTAATAATAAATAATAATATTAATATTAATATTAATAATTATTGTGATTATTACTTGTATTAACAATAATTATTTTTGTAATTATAATTATTAGGTTTTATTAATATTGATAATTATTATGATTAATTATTGTTATTAATAATTATTATTATAATTATAATTATTCAAAACTATAAATTATTATTATTAATTATTAATATTAATTAATTATTATATTAAAAATAATTATTTTTAATGTTAATAATAATAATAATTATTATTATTATTAATTATAATTAATATTAATAATTGTTATTATTGATAGTAATAATAATGTTTGTTATTATCATTGTCATTACTATTACTATTATTGTTATTATTAATCATTATTATTTTTTCTAAATAAAATAGATTTGATTCCATTCCATAATCTATAGCCAAACAATAAGGATTGAAACTTGATTCAATTCCTTTTCTCTCCAAACACATGAGTTTAGGATTCAAGTTTCACCCTTCATCCCTCATGGATCATCCCTTGATTCCATTCTATTCCATTTTTTCTCACCAAACAGGGCCTTAGTGGAATAGCATGAAGAAAGAAATTGCAGAGTATGTTGACAAATGTCTGATTTGCCAAAAAGGTTAAAGCTGAGCATCAATGTCCCGTGGGTGAACTACAACCGTTAGAAATTTTCACTTGGAAGTGGGACTCAATTTTAATGGACTTCGCGTTGGGATTACCTCTGTCTGCTTCAAAGAAGAATGCCATTTGGATAATAGTTGATCAACTTACTAAATCAGCCAACTTTCTGCCAATTCGGGATACTTGGGGAGTTGAAAGACTAGCCCAATTGTATGTTAAGAAAATAGTTCGACTATATGGGATTCCTATAGACAGTATCTGATAGAGATTAGAGATTTCAAACCCATTTTTGGCAAGCACTTCAAAGAGCCTTTGGAACCAAATTGAACTTTAATCGCTCTTATCATCCTGAAGCAGATGGGCAAACAGAGACAACAAATCAAATTGTAGAGGATAGGTTGAGGGGTTGTGTTTTGGAATTTTAAGGGAAATGGAAGGATGACTTACCATTGGTGGAGTTTTCTTACAATAATTATTACCAATCCACCATTAAAATGGCCCCCTTTAAGAATTTATATGGAAGAAAATGCAGAACCCCTTTATGCTGGAGTGACCTGGATGAGGCGTTGACTATGGCCCCATAACTAATTCAAGAAACTACTGAAATAATAAAGAAGATTCGAGAGCATATTCGGGTTTCCTAGAGTCGATGGAAGAGTTACGCCGATAAAAGGAAGAAGGCCTCTGGAGTTCCAAGTAGGCGATAAGGTCTTTTTGAAAGTTTTCCCAACTGAGGGTATCGGGAGATTTAGGGTACGAGGCAAACTGAGTGCCAGATATATTGGGCCATATGAAATTACTGAAAAGTTGAATCTAGTGGCTTACCAAATGGATCTGCTTGTGGAACTCGAACACATACATAATGCGTTTCATGTTTCACAACTCAGAAAGTAAATCCTAGGTCCTGACCGTACGATCGTAACAAAGCCCATTAAGGTCACTGGGGATCTAGTGTACGAAGAGCATCTAGTACAAACACTAGATCGCAGGATTAAGCGACTGCGCAACAAGCAGATACCCTTAGTTAAAGTGCTTTGGTTAAATCATACCTCCTTAGAAGCCACTTAGAAAATCGAGGAAGAAATGAAAGCCTAGTACCCACACCTAATTTAGGTAACCTTTTGTGTTATGTCAACGTTCATAAGTTTCGAGGATGAAACTCTTTAAGGGGGGAAGACTATAATAGCTTGACCCTAAATCATATTCATTTATTTAATTAAGCCATTGTCTTAATTTTCTTGCATTTAATTATCGCATTTAATCATTCCGATTTGGAAAAATTTATTTTGGGTCTACTTTACAATTCGGGTTTTTCCGTTGTCGTAAAATTTCGAGAAGATCGATAGTAGGCCTCGATAATTATGGTTTAATAGATTAAATTATTTTTCATAACATCACAAAATTTAATTTCGAGCCAAATTACTACTCCATTTGCTTAGCTAATTACCATCATTTATGCTTCATTATCATTAGCAATAAGGTACTTTTAGCTAGATAAAAACTCAGTGAAGTAAATCCTTTGGATCATTTTCATCCAAGTAAAAACATCACAAAATATCAAGTCATTCTCTTTCCTTCTCTTCCACCCCCACAAGGTTGTCCCCTCCTTTTTCCCTTAGAGGCTGAATTTGCTACTGCCGCTAGCATTTTCAGCCACCAACCACCACCACAGCCACCACTCACACCCCCACAAGCATCAAACATCACTTATACCTCTTCCTTCAAGCACAAAGCGAGTGAACCATAACCCTATCTTATTGATTCTTGGTTTTGATTTTGGTTTGTGTTGGTTTGCTTGTTGATCATGTTATTTTGATAAGAATAAGAACTGTTTTGATGTTTTAATTTGTTGGTTAAGTTAAAACATGCTAGATTGAGTTTATACATGATCATGCAAGCTTAAGTTTGAAATGATGGATTTGGATTGGTTTGTATTTGATTTTGTGATGTTAGGCATTAGTAATGGATATCATGATGTTTATGTTGATTTTGGATGAGTTCGAGTGCAAGTGCAAGTTGGTCATAAGCTAGGTTTTAGTGATCATGCATGGATTGGTTTACTTTTAGCTTTAAATATGTTGAATGTATATAATTGGATAGGAAATGAAATTTGGATGTGTTGTTTAACTTGGATAATGCCTTAGGGTAATTTTTACAGAAAGGGTCAGATTATGGAAACCTTCTTCAATTGATTAAAAGAAGTTATTTTGTACATTTATACAAGCAAGCGAGATTAGGTATGTATTTTAAGGGTTTTTGTAAAGAGAAGAATTCAAAATTAGATGAAGATGATTATAGAGTAAATTAGAGTAACATGGATTATAAGGTGATGATAAGGAACAAATCATGGGTTAGTGATTTTAAAGAGTGATTTTAGAGGGAAATTATGTGAAGAAAAGTTTTAGAGCATGGACAATAGGGATGTGAACAAATCCAAAATAGGGGTGCCTTTGTGATGAAACCGGTACTGTTTGGTACTTCAAAAAATTGTACATTTTAGTGGATAGATAGATCAATGAGTTACCTTTCAAACACCTCTTGAATCACTTCATTTCGAGTTCTGTGAAAAAAGTTCTAGCCGATTTGCTAAGACTGTGCAGCATACACAGAAGCTGTGCACAGTTTTCTTTATGCCCGATTTTAGGAGCTGTGTTGTGGTAATTGGGTTTCGCATTGCAAATGAAAGCGTTTCAGGACTTCGTATGCTTTTGATATTGGGGTTTTAGGTCTCAATTTGAGGTCGGGAGTGTAAGTTATGAATTATTTTCCTGTGCTTCTATTAAGCCTTTACTTTATAACCTAAACTATTTGCCTAGGTTTATTTTACTTTGAATTATATCATGTTACCTTCATCTAAACAAGTTTTCAGAGTTTATACAGTTTATATCATCTTAGTTCATCCTATTGTATATCTATTCGTTTGTTTCTGAATATCTTTAGTAAACAAGTTCTATTAAAAATGATCAATTGTGAGAATAAGTTCATTGCTAACTACATGTACCTATAATGAAAACTTTGAATAGAATCAAGGCCTAATATATCATTTGTTCCCTTTCTTGTGCATAAATACTATCTATTGAGTTTGCATTAAAAATCCCTGGTACGTTCAATGCCTGTATGTTTAGAAATCAGAACATATTTATCAAAGTTATTACATTTGGGAAGTACATCAATGATCAATTTAATCAGTGATTTGTCATATAATTAGTGACCCCATCAGTTATCAGTAATAGGACATTGTCATCAGTTACCCATATGGCCTTAGGTCAAGTCCCTCGATCGGTCTGGTAGGTGTACACCTACCTACAGATTATATTAGTTCTCAGGGGTTCACTACCAGATAATAGCTAGCAATTCTGTTTTAAATTAAAATGAAGTCTAAAGTGAGCCCAATCAATATTTTAATGATCATTTAACAATATAGGAATGCATGTACTGATTTTTGGATCACATTCTGAAATGTTTGCTATGTTTTGTTTTAGGCAAAAGTGCTTAGTGAACTGCCCTCATGTTAGTAAACCTACTGAGGATGATAAGTGAGCAAGGGACCTTGGTTGGGTTACTAATGATGTATTGCACTTATGTTTTTGGAGATGTATTTTGAGTTATCTTGTTGCTGTAACAACAATAGTGAATTACCTTCTAAGATGTATAAACCTATGTTTGCTATCATCTAAACATTTGATTTTGATGGTGTAGAATCTTTATGGGCTCGATTTATGCTTAACTATAATATCTCTAGTGTAATTGTTTTAAGCCTTGTCCTTTACGGGACGGAGGTAACACCTTGATCATTGGGATTATCTCTCCTAATCAAGAGAATTAGTAAAGAAACCGCAACCGTGAAGCATGTTTATTTTGGGGCGTTACATCAATTTTGCCTTTTGTCTTTTGTTTCTTTGATAAGATCATACCTCTCTTCTGGTTTTTCATCCTGATAAATATTTTAATGACAATTTGTTTGACCATGGAACATTGAAAGGTGATTTCATTCTTCTAGATATGGATGCTATAAAACATCTTTCGTTTTTGTCCCTTTTTTGCTCTGTTTTTGAATCTGTTGATATGCATCCTCGACTTAGCCATGAGGCTAAGATAGAGTAAATAGGGTCGCTAAGGATGGTCTAACAGATTGACTCTTTAGGATTAAGATGCCTAGATGTGAGCCATGTCTAGCTGCCAAAGCAACCTTAAAACCTTTTGGTAAGGCTTCGAGGGCACCGAGTCCTTAGGAGTTCATTTACTCCAACATATGTGGTCCCATGAATGTGAAAGCATGTTATGGAGATATATATTATTCGTGATACAGGTATGTGTACATATTAACTCACCACTTTTAGGTACTTGACGTGTTCAAATACTATAGCAAAAGTAAAGACTCAATTGGAATGAAAATTTAGAACTTTTCAAACTAATCGAGATCATGAGGATCTCTCTAATATACTCAAAGAGTTTCGATTGGCTATGCGCATCACCCAACCCACAAACATGGAATATTTGCTCCAAGAGCTGCCAAGATGGTATTCATTAGATATCCCACACATTCCAAATGTTATGTGATATAAGGGGAATTCCTTAATGATGGCATGATGGAAATAGATTCCTACATTGTTGACTTTCTTCAAGATTGAGTTCCTAACTATTGTTAAAATAGAAAAGGATGTTGAAATGTATGAGTTACAATAAGACATTCAACCATATCTTGGTGAGGGGGGGGGATTTGAATTCTAACCAAGTCAGCGATGATGGTACACCTCCCTTATCCACAAGGAGCAGGGAAGACTTGTTAGCTCAGGAGAATGAGATTCGTCCTCAATTTTCAAATCTTGAGGATAGTTAACCTAAGAATGAGGTTTATCCTCAATCTCCTATTCCTAAATATGCAGTTACTTCATATGTTTAGGATCCCATGCCTCTAAGGGATAGTGGGAGTAATTTTCCACATGCTCAAGGTTCCACATCTCTTAGAGAAAGAGCGAGAGATTCCTCGCCTAGGCAGATAAATAATAAAGGTCCTAGGATCCAAAGGAGTGACTGTGGAAGAATTCTTCGACTATATTTCCAAATCGAAGAGGAAATATTCCCATGTACTCCCTTAGAAGTTGAGGATCCTACGTCTTATCAAGAGGTGATTGATTCACCATAGTCACAAAGAGTGGATGGATGCAATGAAGGATGAGATGAACTCCATGGCAAGAAACAAGGTATGGGAACCCGTTGGTCTTCCACCCCGATGTAAATTTACTGGAAACAAAGAGGTGTTCAAGATAAAATGTCGAGTAGATGGTTCGATTGACAAGTTCAAAACCTATTTAGTGGGGAAAGGCTTTACCCAAATTGAGGGCATAGATTATGAAGAGACATTTTCTCTCTATTCGCCTACTCCTAACTCTTGTTGCCCATTTGGACATGAATTTGTTTCAAATGGACGTAAAGACTGCTTTCCTTAATGGAAACCATGAGGAAGAGATCTATATGGTCCAATCCATTGGTTTTGAGTCAAAGTGACAAGAGGACAAGGTGTGTCATCTTAAAAGGTCCATATATGGTATTAAGCAATCTTCTAAATCTTGGTACTTTAGATTCCATGAAGCCACAAATTCATTTGGCTTGTACATGGTTTTAAAGGACCATTGTGTGTATGTTAAAAGGACAACCGGTGGTACTATGTTTCTTACCTTGTATGCTGATGACAAACTGCTAGCTAGGAACAACTGGGAAATGATCAAAGCTACTAAGAAGTGGTTGTCCTCTGTCTTTGATATGAAAGACATGGTGAAACTAGGTATATTCTACAAGTGGAAAGAATCTGAAACCGTCACAAGAAGCTCCTATGTATGAGCTAGGAAGCATACATTAAAAAGGTCTTGGAAAGATTTCGAATGCATAATTTCAAAACCATAGATACTAAAGTTGAGAAGGGTCTAACCTTGAGTCTTATCCAATACCCTAAAACAGATGATCAAATAGAGGCGATGAACAATATCCCTTACGCTAGTGTCATATGAAGTTTAAAGTAAGCCATGTTATATACACGACTTGACATTTTCCTTGGGGTTGGTTTGGTAAGTCATTATTAAAGTAACCCAAGACTTGTTCATTGGCAAGTCGCCAAGAGAATCAAGTACTCCTTCATGGCATTGATGACTTAGTCCTCTTCTACCAACGTGGAGACCTCAAGTGGAGAGGACACTCACATATCGATTAGGGTAGTGACCCAGATAAGACTAGGTCAACCTTAGGATACGTCTTCACCTTGGATGGAAGAGCCATTTCATGGTGCAATAAGAAGCAAAACTGTACAATACTGTCAACTATGAAGGCAGATTGTGTTGCATGTTACCATAGAGAAAAAGGGCATTGCCATTGAGTATATATACACTAACAAGGTGATTGTTATTTCCTTGATTAAACCTATTCCTAGTAATGCGTTTAAAGCTCATTTGTTGAGTCTAGGAATTCGTATGGTTTAGTGCTTGGGTGTATCTTGTTGTGTGATGGACATGTTCGTTTTTTAAATGAGAAAAATGCTCATGATTTATTATTTCATGTTAGGCATGTTGAAATGTCACAGGCTTCTTATTGGCCTAGTCACATAGCCAATCGGCCTGATAGTTAAGTAGACTGTAGGTTGAGACTGAATCATATTGGCATTAGGTGTACAATAGTGATTACTTATACTAGAAGTGTACAAATAAAAGAAGATAGTCGCCTTTGTAAGTCTAAAATGAGACTCGAGGGAGTCGAATATGAAATATCGAATTTCATATTGAAGCCTTAAAAGCTTAACTTTGAGCGTCAAGATTAACATTTAGTATGTTAATTTAGTGGCTCAGGTTAGATTTTTGGATGAAAATTTGGACTGGATTTGCATGACATACAGAGTGACGTGCCCAGCTGAGTGGGAGCTTTTCCATCACAAATATTTCATACTACGTGTGCTTATAAGACGACTCGGGTCATGGAGTGACAATTGATGTCCCTATCTCTTATCATTGTGTGAACCTATGGACAATGACCCTTCGCTTTAAAGCTACGATATAAAGTCGAAGCTTGATGATGCTACCTTAGTGTGTCTCCTAAGGTCATGATGTATAGGGTTCAGCGAGAACACGTTAGGAAAACAATTAAATTGAGATGAAATATTATGAGTGTTAAGGAAAAATATATTCATCTTCAGCATATAAGGTCAGAAGATTATATTGGGTATATAATCATATGATACATCATATGACATAAGGGGATTAAAAGCACCACTGGTGATGTTTAGGATGGTTTGGGGTATCATATTTCATGAAAGTGTTATGTTAGTTAAATGATACTTTAATATAACACTATTAGTTGCTTTCTGGACGTACGCCCTATTCCTAGTATGAAGTATGAAGAGTTTTGAATCATGGAGAGACATTTGTTTTGTAGCTTACGTGGCCGAGTGGGAGCTATTAGCCTGCCCTAATGGTTAGAGCTAAACAGCCACTAAACCATGTAAATGATGGACATGCATTAGGACGCTATGCGTATAAATAAGAGATTCAGGGACCGAATTTAGCATTTGTGATAGAAACCTAAACAACAATCCTAAATCTCTCTCCCTTCTTTCACGCTAGCCTCGCCATCATTTGTGTTCAGGTTTGGGGTGTGACTATTATAGTGACTCTAGTAGCCACTTTTAGCCTTAGTTCAACACTACGTGGACAATTATTGAGCAGCAAATTTCTCCGTTTCCAGGATCCCAAAGATTAATCCTTTTAAACAACAACAATGTTGCAGACTGAATTGTTGAGTTGAATAAACAAAAAGTGCCAATTATATATTTCTCTTGTAAAATATTGAAGTTTTTCAATCATTTCTCTTCAAACATTTTCAATTTTCTTGGTATTCCATTATCGATTATATGTGTTTATAGTGATATTGATTCTTATATTTTTTAATTTACTTCTAAACGTTCTATTTTTATAGAAGTTGAAGATTTATCTATCTTAAATATTAAAATTTTGAGTCTTTAATTTCTTTGCGTTTCAGTGTTTGCTTTATTAGTTACTTTATGTATTCCCAACTATTGAAATAAACATGTTTGACTTTCTAGTTGCACATTCGAAGATGACTAATAAAATGACAGACAGTGCATTGTATTACTTTGTTGAAGATGGGCCATTATTTACTTAGTGTATATTCTGTAATCTAAAAAATAACTACGTGATATATATTACACGTGAATTTTTCTCAGTATAATTATTAGCTGACATTATCCTAATTTGTGAAGATAATTAACTAACTAATCTCATCAATTCCAGGGCGAAGGGATTCACGATTGATTATGCATCACTGAAAGAAAAATAATGGAAGTAATACAGAAAAGAAGGAAAGGTAAAATCAAAATGTTGTTGAAGTAAGAGAATAAGAAACTTTCTATCCTAACATAAATGATTAAAAAGCATTAACATGTGTTGTGCCTGTGGTGTAAATAATAGTTTTTTCATAATCATTTTCAAGAAACAATCTAATTACTTACATGATACGTTGCATTTTAAATTTGTAAAAATCAATTAAATAGCTAAAAAAATTTTTAAAAAATTCAATCAATCATTACACTAAAAAACTTATGTCACTAATGGTGCGGCGTACATTATAACCTAAACTGATAATACAATTGTACCAATAAGCTTTTCAACTCTATGTGAAGTTTCTTGTCTTTTGACCACATAACAAGGCCCCTCAAATTGTAGCTTGCAATTAATGAAATGTAGAGTGTACAATTTGACTCAGACGATCGATCAGGAAAGCAATCTTTAACTATTTCCGTCCATCCAAAATGACAAGTAAATGATGCCAACATTAATGTAGAGAACCCCCTGGCCCCTCCCAATCGAAAGCAATCTGTAACCATTTCCTTCCATCCAAAATGTGAGTAAATGATGCGCGCATCAATTTAGACATCGCACCCCGCCCCCCTCCCTGTCTCTCTCAGAAAACAGGGATGGAAATAACTTGCGGTAGTTGAAGGATAGCATGCCAATGTCAGAGCCTCAGAGGTGCAATAAAGATAGAACTATAGAAGAGTAAAGAGATGAGACACGGTCTCTGATCAGTTAACTAGATGCCAAATGTAGATAGAAGAAATGTAGACCGCAAAGAAAGGTATTTGCTGTGAAAAGTCAAGTCATGGGGCCGAACGGCGGACGGTGACGGATTTCCTTGGCTGTCGTCTACGGGTTACTGCTGCAAGTTACGTCGCAACGAACATGGGCTCCACATTATTATTAATTTTTTATAAAAAGATTTAGGATAGCTTTCTCTAAAATCTATTCCTTGCACATTTTTCTTAAACAGTGATTGGATGATGATCCAAGTTTTGCTTTAATTTAAAAAATTATTTTGAAACCATAGTTTAATATATATATATACACACGCATATATATAGATATAGGTATATATATTTCAGTTAGTCTATGGTACATACCCATGTACTATGCTAATATACACACCTATATAAAGAGGTGTTTAATTGGACCTAACAAATAATTATGTCCTATTGTGAAATTCAACCAAAACTACCTAAAAAAAAAAATCAGAAAAACACAAAACCTCTAGAATGATTATCCGAACATTGTTAGCAGAATCTAATACTCAAAAGATCTTCATTGAATCAATTATTTATCATCTATTCAATATAAAGTATATCTACCTAGAGCGATTTTTAAATTCAGAAATCATTGCACATAAGGTGTTCGACGAAATTCCCCAAAGAGACGATTGTAATAACGAAATCGTTAATTTTGATCAAATGAATCTTTTATGCAATGCAGTGAATCTTTCCCCAACTGCAGGGAACCTTTCCTCAATTGCAGTGAACCTTTTGTGCCAATATAGAAAATTACCAAGAGGCTGACACAAGCAAGAATAACACAATTGTCCACATTGTTATGACTAACAGAATGGACAATCTCCACATTCTTTCCCAAGAAATTGAATCACACAACAAAGTAATATCCATTCTGAAACATTGGAAAGAATATCTGCATATCAACACAACTATAGAAGCATATGTGCACCATTAAGCTATATAAGCATATGTAAGCCACATTGCGATTGTGGCGCGACAATGACAATAGTGAAATATGGACAACGTAATACCAATATTTACTCGGCAGTTTTACATCTTAATTTTGATCCAATGAATTTTTTATGCAATGTAGTGAATCTTTTCCCAACTGCAGGGAATCTTTCCCCAATTGCAGTGAATCTTTTGTGTCAATAAATAAAATTAAATTGCTTTTAATTGCTATAGATCTGAGGCTGTGCACTGCACGCGCAGCATATGTACCTAGTAAGGTACATACGTTTGTACGGTAGTATTTTCCTATATATTTATCTCTCTCTCTCTTTCTCTCTCTCTCTCTCTCTATATATATATATAACAAAGCAAACCCTATGAATTTTTAACACATGTTGCTCCTACAAAATTTCTAAAATAATTAATAGTTTTTTACTTTTTTTAAAAATACAAGTTAGTCAATTATGTATGGAATATTTCTTACTTGAAAAAAGATTTGTAAAGTTATTTACAATTTGGGAGATTTTCTTACCAGGAAAAAGATATGATATTCAATTATTATAATGCATTATATTGTATTACTAATATCACTCCCAATAGTATGAAAACTGATTCATTTTATTATATCTTAGAAAATAAAGGAAAATTACATATACATTAAATATGAGTAACATGCATTCAACGTAGAAAATGCATGAACTATTATTGCTTGTGAGACCACGAGTTTAACGAGTGTATGACATGAATTTGCCTAAAGTGCATCAATTATTGAAGTAGTATAATTAAGATATTTTATTAATAGTTTATTACTATCCAAGAAAATGCATTTATAACATTGAAACACTATAATCAATACATATGATTTGAAGCTCACCGCATCAATTACGGATAATATATTGTCACTAAAATAAAACGAGTCTATGGCTACATTCTAGAAATATTGTATTAGCACTATAAAATGTTGCACTAATTATAATGCAACACTTTTTGAAATATTCCTTTATGCCTCCTTAAATTAGCCTGATGCAACATTTTCTTCGAAATATGCAATACTTACTCTAATTATCGTATTGGTTTGGCAAATGCAACAATTTTTTGGCAATGCAGATACAAAACTTTGTCAATGAAAGTGCAACGTTTTTTTTTTACCTAAATGCAACACCTTTTTTTTTTTTTTGCATTCCACAACTAGGTCAATGAAAAAATTATTGTCGACAAAAATAATTATAATTTCAAGTCTTCTCATAGTCATACACAACTCCTATTCGGATTGCCAATGAGGTTCACTTATTATTTCAATCCTATGTAACGTATGTTAGCATCATTAAGCTTACAATGTATTTTATGAATATGTTTTGATGAAAGACAAAAAGGAGTTAGTAAATTAGTATGTTTGTTAAATAACATATTATGTTTATTATATAAGATATTATAATATCTTAGAAATATTTTATTATTCAAATTTGAATATGTGATCTTTATGATATAATATTGTAATTCAAATTTGACTATGATATTATGAGATAAAATATGTCACTTTATTAGGGAGCCAAAGTTAGCAAATATTTGACCTTTCTTAACAAAGATTCAATATTTAAATGGTTGATATTTGCCTTGTATATGGAAGGCCTACAAAGTACCTCAAGAAGATCTTAAGTCATCAAAAGATATGCTAGTCGTTGCAAATCAGCCAATTGGATTAACTAGCCGTTACTATCTGGATTGTGCAATCTTCAAGGGCACTGAATTGCCATTCAAGGCCTTGAACTGAAGCTGAATTCTGAATATGCATAACGGCTACTTTCATTCTATTTCTCCAAGTAAATATGTAAGATGGTTGAGAGGTGAAGATACCAAGCAAGACAAGCATTCATTCGCATACTCAAACACACTCTCTTATTGTATTGATTGAGCTTTAATTTGCTATTGTTCTTTGAGTTATTCAAGTAGTGTTTATGTGGGATTATAGAGTTAAATGATCAACTCCACCAAGCCTTGTTGAAGGTGTCAACTTGGGTCTTGGAACTTAGAGTAGGTGTACTCTAGAGTTGTAATCATCCCTCCTAATAAAGATTCGGGTTAATCCTAGAGTTAGGGAACTCTAGGCGGAGATTAAGCCTGTTGAGGCCCAACATCATTAAAAATTCGCTTGTGTTTTGTCCGCGCTTATTTTTCTGCATTTCATTTTCGTTAATTTGTGATTTTGATCATCACCCTATTCACTCCCCCTCTATGGTGATTTAGTAGCTTTTGCACTAATAGCGTACTTCACACTTAACTTTCCAGGAGATTAGCCATCATGTGACTTTTTCAAGTTGAGCAAACTTAACTATTAGTTTTTAAGAATTAGTCACCCATCCTGTAAGTTGTACTTTTGTTTGATTTATGTAGTATTACTAATCAATTTAAATATTAGATACCCATACTTTAGAATGTCATATTTTTTTAATAATTTTGTAATTATTATAAGTTATATACGTATTTACAAACAAGAGACTAAATATAATAAAAAAGCTACTTTTTTAAGCGCAAAAATCAGTCTTTTCTCACTCTATTACTCTTACGCTTCCTCCATTTTTCTTTGATCGTCCAAAATCATTTCTTTTGTCATCCACCAGTCTCTCTTCCAATAAGTGTTTACGTAATCATCTTACAGAGATCGGGTTTCGTTAATTTCAGCATCTTTTGTATTATGCGATTTGGAAATTTTGTAATAGTTTCCTGGGTATTTGTAATTATGACATTAATTGGAATTACGTTTTCTTTAATTTCTTTGTATTTATCTTTGATATAAAATTTATTGATAATAACTAGAGGAAAACCTACTTATTTAACATTTTGATTCAATTGAATGCCTACAGGCAACTGGAGGCATGTTTTATTAAAAATTTCTTAGAGATAATTTCTTATTGGTAATGTTTATTGATAATTATTGTAGTGAACAACCTACTTATTCAACTATAGGAGTCTTTGAAGTATAACAATTTAATATAAATATTATTTTTTAAATTCTAATAAATTCACACTTGCAACAATATATGTATAAATGCAACATTTATTAAATACTATTGTGTTTCAACTTCAAATTTCAACATTTTTAAGCAAGTGTTATACTTTTATTTCCAGTTGCAACATTTTTCCAACAAGTGCTACATCTTTACTTAAACTATTGCAACGTTTTATAAAAACTATAGTAGATACCAAATGCAACACTCGTAATCTATTTTTGCAATGATATTTTGTTGACCTAATATGCAACAATTTTTGAAAGTGTTGCATGCATAATATTGCATTAGATCCGTTATGTAGTAGTGTGTTCTTATTTGGTTTTCAATGTTTAGCTAAAATTTTGACGAAACATGTGCATTATTATAAGATATATATAGACACATACATGTGTTCGATCTATATCTTATTTATTATAAAGACACGTTCTTATTATCAATAAATAATAAAGATATATGCTCTTCATTATTTTTTTCTATCTCTTTGAACACAATATAAATATAAATATGAAATATTAGAGATCTTGCTTAAAATACAATCACAATTATAGATCCTATACATAAAAGATAATACCACCAATGTATAAATATCAAGATATACCAAACTGCTTTAAGCTTTCAAAGTAGAAGAGTCAAAACCATTATTGACAATTAATAGTGGTAAGTTATCTTCCCTTTAATAAGTGAAATGTAAAAGTTTATCAAAAATTGTTCTCAATTTTCAGAGTACAAGAATCCAATCCTATATTATTAATTTTTTTTTTGGTTGTAAGATTATATTCCCTTATAACACCTATTCTTTTTGTGATATGTGAAGACTTATAGACCTACAAAAGTGTGCTATAGCATTATATTATGTCTTACTATCAAACAACAACAACAAACAACAACAAACTCCCAGTGTGGGTCCCGCTTTTGCGGGGTTTGGGGAGATCCAGCTGTAGGCAACCTTACCTCTACCGATATTTCTACCTATAGAGAGGTTGATTCCATAAGACCCACAAAAACAGTTTTGTGAAAACCATTTTCCGAGTACGTTAAAGAAGAAAGAGCAAAGGATCCGGAAAGCAAATAAAGAGTTGGCAAATAAAGAGCGAGCAGAGACATACCTCAACCACCAAGGGGCGCTTGGTGTCGTCACATCCCAGAAAAGTACGACCTGCAGACAAAAAGCACACCCAAAGCACACCCAAACCCGCCCCGACACCCGCCTAAAGCTACAGCCTCCCTACGGGGCCGGTCCCCTGCAAAAGGAGACCTTAATCCTGTCCCGCCACTGACTCCTATCCTAAGCCATGTCCTCCGTCAGACCAACCACTCTCAAGTCCTCTTTAACCACTTCTTCCAGGCTCTTCTTCGGTCTACCCCTCCCTCTCTTACCACCGGGGGGGTTAATCATCTCACACCTTCTCACTGGGGCAGCCACACTTCTCCTCTTCACGTGGCCGAACCATCTGAGCCTTGATTCTCTCATTTTCTCCTCTATGGGGGCCACTACAGCTAAACCCCTAATTACTCCATTCCTAATTCTGTCCAATCTCGTAAAACCACACATCCACCTGACCATTCTCATCTCAGCTACCATCAACCTTTGGACCTGCGTCTTTTTAAGAGGCCAACACTCCGATCCATAGAGAACAGCCGGTCTAACAACCATCCGATAGACTTTGCCTTTCAATCCCATGGGCACTCTCTTGTCACACAGCACCCCTGACGCTGACTTTCACTTTTGCCAACCCGCTCTAATCCGATGGCTAATATCCTCTTCAATGTCCCCATTCTGCTGGATAATCGAGCCCAGATACTTGAATTTAGCGACCTTTGGTATTGCCCTCCCATCCAGTACTATTTCTCCCCCCTCTTCTATCTTTCCGCTGAAACAACAGTGAATGTATTCTGTTTTCGATCTACTCAACCGGAAGCCCCTAGCCTCCAGCGTATGCCTCCACCTCTCCAACCTGTTGTTCACCCCTTGCCTGGTTACATCGATAAGAATGATATCATCTGCAAAAATCATGCACCAAGGCACCTCGTCCTGGATTCCTCTAGTGAGTTGATCCAAAACTAATGAGAAAAGAAACGGGCTTAAGGCGGATCCCTGATGCAGACCCATACTAACAGCAAAGTCATCGAAGACCCCTCCCGGAGTCCTAGCACACGTTCGTCCTCCCTCGTACATATATTTGATTACATGGATGTACGTGGGCGACACCCTTTTCTCTTCTAAACACCTCCACAAAACCTCCCTTGGAACTCTATCATACGCTTTCTCCAGGTCAATGAACACCATATGGAGGTCCACCTTTCTGTCCCTGAACAAGCCCATGAGTCCTCTGAGGAGGTAGATCGCCTCAATGGTCGACCTACCTGGCATGAAACCAAATTGGTTCTCTGAAATCTCTACTTCCTCTCACAGCCTCCTCTCAATCACTCTCTCCCACAATTTCATAGTGTGGCTGAGCAGCTTGATGCCCCTAAAGTTATTGCAGTCTTGGATATCCCCTTTGTTTTTGTACAGGGGGATGACTGTACTGGCCCTCCACTCCCTGGGCATCTTTGCGGTCCTGAAAATAACATTAAAAAGCTCTGTGAGCCACTCTAGACCCACTTCCCCCATAAGCTTCCAAACTTCTGCTGGTATTTGGTCCGGGCCCATTGCCTTCCCATTTGCCATCTTCTTCAAGGCCGCCCTAATCTCCTCCTTTGTTATCCTGTCGCCCGCATGCTGATCGCTACCCTCTCCGCCTCTGCTACAGTCGCCTCCCCCCCTTCCCCATTGAGGAGTTTAGAAAAGAAACTCTGCCAACGCTTCTTAATTTCAGTATCCTCAGTCAACACCTTTCCCTCTTCGTCCTTGATGCACCTTACCACTCCCAAATCCCTAGTCTTCCTTTCCCTTGCCCTAGCCAGTTTAAAAACCTCCTTCTCCCCTTCCTTCGTTCCCAATCTATGGTATAGTCTATCAAAAGCCTGACTCTTTGCTACTGCCACCGCCCTTCTAGCTACCTTTTTGGCTGCCTTGTAACCAGACTTCTTTTGCTCCCTCTCGCCCTCCGAACTGCTTCTCATGAACTCCGCGTAAGCCTCTTTTTTTGCCTTGACTTTCTCATTTACCTCTTCGTTCCACCACCAGGCGCCCTCCATCCGGTTACCGCCTGCCCTGGAAAGACCTAAGATTTCCTTTGCCGACCTCCGGATGCACTCCGCCACAGCATCCCACATAGCATCGACGTCTTCTGCTCTCCTCCAAGCTCTCTCCTCGGCTATTCTTTCTGCTATTAACCCCGCCTCTCCTTTGAGAGGTTCCACCACCTTATTCTGGGTTCTCCGGCTCTCCTTGATGACCGTTTAGGAAACTTGAACTCTGCATCTAAAATCAGCAACTTGTGTTGGATTCCCAGCGACTCGCTAGGAATCACTTTGCAGTCTTTACACGAAAACCGGTTTTCCTTCCTCGTTAAGAAGTAGTCAATCTGGGTCTTACAAGAGCTGCTCTTGAAGGTCACTAGGTGGTCCTCCTTCTTCTTGAAGAAAGAGTTGGCCACCAACAGGTCAAAGGCCATTGCAAAATCCAGCACAGAGACCCCTCCCGCATTTCGCTCTCCGAAACCGAAGCCCCCATGGACCCCATCATAACCCGCTACATCCACTCCGATATGGCCGTTAAAGTCTCCTCCTATGAACAGTTTGTCGGTCTGAGGTACCTCCTTAATGACCTCATCTAGGACCTCCCAGAAGAGCTTCTTAGTTTCCTCCGGCAGGCCTACCTGTGGCGCATACACGCTCACCACGTTTACGAAAACTGAACCCACCAAAACCCTAATGGCCATAATCCGATCGCTCTTACGCCTCTCTTCGACCACCTGGTCCGCCAACTCCTTCACAACCAGGATACCAACTCCATGTCTTACTATCAAGCTACAAACAAATAGTATTTGCTGCACTTGTAATTTTAAGACATGTAATTGTAATTGTAAATTATGTATGGCATGATTGTTGTCGTATTTTTAATAAATAAGCATTACAATTTTTAATAATACAATTTTTAATAAATAATCATTATATTATGATTATTTTTAATAAATAATCATTATAATTTAAAACTTATGAGATTTTCCATGCATCTCATGGGCATAAAAATACTAGTTATCTATTAAATGCCTTAATTTTATCAAATTTACATTAAATATATTTGTTGGCAGTATCAATTATACAAAAGAAACTCCAATAGATCATTTTTCAGCAATAGAACTGTTGGTCTCCATATTAAGGTACGTCATCCTACCGAGGAAGTAAGTAGGGTGACAATAAAAGCTTTGTACTTAAAAACTTGTACTATGAGCAAAATAATATGTGTAAGCAAATATCTTAGCCAATTGTTTAATCTCTGTCGCTATATTCTTAGTAAAGAGAAGCCTAACTCTTACCTAGAGTTAGAGTTTTCCTAGAGCACTCTGATGAGGTCAACAACACACTCAACAGGAGCATCATAATTCCTCACGTATAGTTAGAGTTTCCCTCAAGTATTCTAATAAGCTCAACACCTAGAATTTACTAACTTTTATGTGGAAATACTTTACTAATACAATAGTAATGTTACTCTCCTCTTGCCAAAGCCCCAAATACAAGAATGTTATCATAAAAAAGTGCAGCACAAAGTTTATGTTTTCTCTCGAATAACTCAATCAATATGCTTAAGCGTTGTATATATCCTTCTGACCTAGAAATGATCCTTTATTTCTACACATTAAAAATTATTATGGACCATGATATGTTGGTCAATCAGCTATTGCAAAGCAAGAGTGATAAGAAGCCTTTAATCTTGAAAGTGGTAACTCTCCATCACAAGCGTGGATGATTGTAAGAGTAGTTTTTTAATCCAAATTAAAATACTACTGCAAGTGCATGATGTACAATATGGTATATTCCAGCAAATATGAACAATCTCCATGTGAACGGGTAAACTTATATCACTCAAGACTAATCTAGTTTATGTCAAACTGAACTAATTAACCGCAAACAAAGAAGTTGCTCTAATGCACCCCATAATTTATGAAACTATTGTTCTGGGATAATGCTTGGAGAATACATTACGAGGTACATAGTGTTTTAATAAAAAAATTAAGCGGTTACTTTCTGTGGAATAAAATGCGTATCCTAGAGAGATTTAGGCATGAAGTGCATTTCATATGTGGTTTACCAATTTTGCCCACACTTGATTGAACACCCTCGGCAAATGATTACTCTTCTCTTTAGGGGAGGAATCTATTTTCTCTCCTCCCTTGTTCTTGCTAAGTTCCTTTTTAAATATACCTCCCGCTCTCCTTTAACTACTTTCCTCTCTCATTCTTCTTTATTCCTTTGCAGACGCCATCAAAGGAAAGAATGGTATTTTTTTTTTTTTTTTGGGTGTGCAATAGATTATTGTATAATTTTTAAAATTTGTTAGGTGGTTTTGCTAGGCTCATTGTTTGTTCTCTTTCAAGTGACTCTGAGGCCTCTATTATCCTTCTTTATTGCACTTTGTTGACATTCATGAAGACGATGGCAAACAAGCAGAGAAGCTTCCAGGCACTAGTAGTTTGTTGAGCCACTTGCCAGGATTGGTTCCAACCGCCTCCTGATTTTAAGCTAACAAACTTGGCGGGAAAACTTTTGTTTTTTGTTTTTGCTTTGCATTATCTTTTCGTTTTATATATTGATGTTTAAGACATCTTGCTTTTTTTCATAATGAGATATATCATGGATACTATTTTCCCTCTCTTCGTTTTGCACTTTCTCCCTCTACTTTACTTCGTCACCATGAATGATAATGTGAGCTTTATCATGGTATTAGAGCAATAGTTACAGATTCTGGATATTCCTAATTCTATTCTTCTTCTTTTTCAATCAATTGAATAGGACTTTCAATCGACCATGCTTCATCAACTTCTCACATTACTCCTTTTCCACGATTGATTGAAACGCTTTTTTCAATCAATCTAGCCTACCCCTTGGAATATCAAAACCCAGATTCGAGGATCTTTTCAACTTCAGCTCAAACATCCGTTATGGCAGCACAAAGTAATCGCAGCCCACAGATCGAGCCTACTGATCCATTGTTTATTCATCCATCCGACAATCCATCTCAATCTCTGGTTTCCGTTATTTTCAACGGAGATAACTTTGACAATTGGAGAAGGTCAGTAATCATAGCTCTTTCTGCAAAACATAAACTAGCTTTTGTTGATGGATCATGTACTTGCCTAGAGGCCTCTTCCCCGTTGTTCTTTCTTTGGCAAAGAAACAATGCCATGGTGCTATCTTGGTTACTCAATTCTCTGAGTGAAAGCATCCGAAATAGTGTCTTGTATTTCAATACTACTCAGGATCTGTGGGAGGATTTACAAGCCAGATTTGGTCAATCCAATAAAGCTAGACTGTTTCAGGTTCAGAAAGATGTCTCATGTTTGTCACAACGTGACTTGGATATAGCTACCTATTATACAAAAGCTAGACAATTATGGGATGAGTCTAGTGCTATCAGTGGTGTACCAAAGTTTACATGTGCCAAATGTGAGTGTGATATTAACAATAGACTTCTCAAACAAACTGAGGAGCAGTGACTGATACAATTCCTGATGGGGCTTAATGGTAGCTATACTGCAATTAGGGGAAACATCTTAATGATGTCACCATTTCCTTCACTGAGCTAAGCTTACTCTCTTTTGGTTCAGGAAGAGAGATAAAGGCAAGTGAGGACTGAGATTCATTTTTTAAACGAGAATGCATCATTGACTGCTGGTGTTAACAAGCAAACTACTGTGTTCAAGAAGCCAGATACAAGGAGATCTCTGCTGTTTTGTGATTATTATAAGAGACAAGGACATATTATGGAAAAATGTTACAAGCTCCACGGTTATCCAAATAAATCTCAAGGCAGGGGAAGAGGAGGACACCATCAAGCAGTCACTCAGACACCTACTAAAAGAGTTTACAACACTTAGGCTGACCAAGATAGTCAAGACAGCCAAGGAGAATCTCCAGGTACTATGCCGCCAGGCTTGAATGCAGAGCAAACCAAACAACTATTCCAATTTCTTTCCAATCTTACAGCCTCAAATAAGCAAAAATCCAATGAGCAGGATGCTAGTATAGCAAACATGGCAGGTATTAATCCCTTGATCATGACAACTGCATATAATTTCAATGTTGTATGCTGCACTTGCAAACTGGGAAATGATGTTTGGATCATTGATTCTGGAGCTAGTGACCATGTGAGCTTTGACTCTAAAGCATTGCATGATTTGAAACCATTAACAAAATCTATATCAGTTTCCTTGCCAAATGGCTACAAGGTACAGGTCACACATCATGGAAAGTTGAGGCTGAACAACTGGATAGAATTGCATCATGTTCTTCTCCTCCCTCGTTTTAGATATAATTTGCTTTTAGTTAAAAAACTGACCAAGCAACTACACTGTGAAATGGTATTCTCAGAAGACTTTTGTACTTTGCAGGGCCCTTTTCTGAAGAGGCCAGTGGCAGTTGGTAGAAAACTTCTTGGTTTATACATCCTGGATAAGCATTTGATACAAGCCATGCAGCCTATACACTCTCAAGTTACTTTTCATTCCAGTTGTAATAATATGCATACTGTGGGGGAGAATCTTGATGTTTCTTGTAATCAGTCCTCTAGAGTAGTAGATTTTGAGGTTTGGCACAAAAGAATGGGGCACATCCCCAGTAAAAGGATGAAGCTGTTACCAATAGACATTGTTTTTTCTAAAGGAAGTCAAGAAATGCTTTGTGATATTTGTCCTAGAGCAAAACAACAAAGAATTCCATTTCCATTGAGTACTATTTCTACTACATTGCCCTTTGAGCTTGTTCATATTGATACTTGGGGACCCTATCATACAAAAACTTACTCAGGTCATAGGTACTTCTTGACTATTGTTGATGATTATACTAGAGCCACCTGGACCCACTCGATGATTACAGAGGATGAGGCTATGGAGTTGATTAAATCCTTTGTAAAGATGGCTCAAACACAGTTCAATACAACTGTGAAAATACTCAGAACAGACAATGCACTCGAGTTAAGTAAAAGTAGTAGTGCATTAGACTTTTTTGCCTCCAGTGGAATTCTACACCAAACCAGCTGTGTGCATATTCCACAACAAAATGGAGTCGTAGAACGAAAATATAAGCATTTCCTTGAGATATCTAGGGCCCTTCTATTTTAGGCAAACATGCCCTTAAGGTTTTGGGGAGACCGTGTTTTAACAGCTACTTATCTGATTAATAGATTGCCCTCAGTTTTGCTTCAGAACAAATCACCTTTTGAATTGCTTCATAAGAAGGCACCTACATATGATCATGTGAGAATCTTTGGGTGCTTGTGTTATATGTCCACGCACAAGCAAGGTAGGGATAAGTTTCAGCCAAGAGCATTGCCTTGTGTCTTTCTTGGATATCCTTATGGCAAAAAGGCATATAAGGTAATGGAACTTTCATCTCACAAAGTTTATCACTCTAGGGATGTAGTGTTTCATGAAAACATTTTCCCTTTTTCAAAATCCTACAAAAACCATCCTCCTTGCCAGCCTATGTTCCCTCATATCAATACAGATATATGCCATCATGATGGTATTTTTCCTCAAGTTGCTGATGATACTGAAATTGTTGTTTGTGATTCCCAACAAGATAGTAACACTGATTTGCATTCAGGATCACCAGATCCTTAGCCTCCTAGAAGATCCCTTAGACCACATAGAACTCCCAGTTACTTGGAGGATTATGTACACTCCAGCATTTCAAATTCTTGCTGTTTTTTAACCCTCATTGATCTTAGTCTACAGCCTCCCATTATCACCACTTATTGCCTCAGTTCAGCAAGTCAACAATTTTTGGACAGATTAGACTTCATTGAACCTCAAACCTATCATGAAGCAATCCTGCATCCTGGTTGGCAAGCTGCTATGGCAAAGGAATTGGGCGCCTTACAGGAAACAAACACCTGGGACATTGTTTCTCTTCCTCCAGGCAAGAAACCTATAGCATGTAGGTGGGTATACAAAGTGAAATACCAAGTAGATGGGAGCATTGAGAGGCTTAAAGCTCGACTTGTGGTAAAGGGCTTCACTCAAAAAGAAGGTATTGATTACACAGAAACTTTTCCACCTATTGTTAAGCTCACCACTCTTCGAGTCTTGATGGCAGTTGTAGTTAAGAAAGGTTGGTCCTTGTACCAACTGGATGTAAATAATGCATTTCTCCATAGGGATTTACATGAGGAAATTTACATGAAATTACCCCTTGGTGTGCAGTCCAATGTTCCAAATGCAGTGTGCAAACTCAAAAAATCTCTTTATGGCCTTAAATAGGCATCTCGACAGTGGTATTCTAAGTTGTGTGAGGTTTTATTACAGAAGGGTTACCTCCACTCTGAAAATGATTATTCCCTTTTCTACAAGAAAACAGCTAATTATGTGATTTTTTTGGCTGTGTATGTCGATGACATACTGGTTACAGGCAACAATGAAGGTGAAATTGTGTCCCTCAAGTCTTTTCTCAACGCTGTTTTTAAGATTAAAGATTTAGGAATTGCCCATTTTTTCCTTGGTATTGAAATCTTACATTCAGACCATGGACTGCTGCTCACTCAAAGAAAATTCACTTTGGATTTGTTGAAAGAATATGACTGTTCCAACTCTAGTACAGTCATTTGTCCACTTAACTATAGCGTCAAGCTCAAGGCTAATGAGGGTTCTTTATTACCAGACCCCACTATTTACAGACGGTTGATAGGCAAATTGAACTTTCTCAGCAACACAAGGCCAGACATAGCCTTCTCTGTTAAGCATTTGAGTCAGTTCATGTAGCAACCTCGTGAGCCTCATATGGCAGCTGTCAGGCATGTTCTTCAATACCTTAAGGGAGAACCTGCCTTAGGTCTTTTACTGAACAGAAATCCATCCTTTGATCTGTTGGCATATTGTGATGCGGACTGGGCTTCTTGTCCTCATAGCAGGAAGTCAGTAAGTGGCTTTGTTGTTTTTGTTGGCAACACACTGATTTCATGGAAATCTAAGAAACAGGTGACTGTTTCTCTTTCATCTGCTGAAGCCGAGTATAGAAGTCTTCACAGGTTGACAACAGAATTGTCTTGGCTCAGTAGACTATTATGTGAGTTAACTCTCACTTCTATTACTCCCATTCCTGTCAAATATGACAACTTAGCAGCCATCTACATCGCCAAAAATCCCGTCTTCCACGAGAGGACTAAACATATAGAAATTGACTGCCATTTTGTTCTGCAGAAACTCATGGAAGGTCTTATTAGCCTCAGCCACGTCCCCACCATATCCCAACTTGCTGACATCTGTACCAAGCCTCTCCCTGGGACTCTTCATCACCACATTTTTTCCAAATTAGGGGTTTCCATACCCTCCAATTTGAGGGGGGGTGTTGACATTCATGAAGACGATGGCAAACAAGCAGAGAAGCTTCCAGGCACTAGCAGTCTGTTGAGCCACTTGCTAGGATTGGTTGCAACTACCTCCTAATTTTAAGCTAACAAACTTGGCGGAAAAACTTTTGTTTTCTATTTTTGCTTTGCATTATCTTTTCGTTTTATATGCTGATGTTTAAGACATCTTGCTTTTTTTCATAATGAGATATATCATGGATACTATTTTCCCTCTCTTCGTTTTGCACTTTCTCCCTCTACTTTACTTCGTCACCATGAATGATAATGTGAGCTTTATCACACTTTGTTTTAGCGGCCACTGAAGAGGTGGACCATTTTTTTTCCCTAACGTATAATTTCTACTTTCATGAGAAAAGAATTTTATAAACCTCAAAGCCAACAAAATCAAGGTTTTCCACATGTCTTTCAGTCTTATACTTCGCACTTACTAACATAAAACAATAAAAAGAAAAACTTTCCAACGTCTCCCATTTTTAATTTTTTGAGACAATCAAAATAGAAGATCACATAGCCATCGCATAGTGATACGAGAATGCACAAAAACAAAAGGGTTTCAAAACACTTCTTCCCACGGCATAAAGCTTCGCCATTTGATTTCAAACTTAAAGCTACAACTCCTTCACCTTATTCTTGTCCGTCTACTCGATTTCCCGAAAAAGAGTTTTCTGAAGGGTTTCTATACATCAGAAGAGAGGAGATGGATTTTAAGTTTTAAAAATAAAGAGAATGAGATCAATTCAATTTTGCTTTCTTGATTAAGTCTTATGGCCCAAGGATACCCTTGGTTAGTGGTATAAGGACTTTCGTCTTCCGCCTAAATTTTATCGGAATTAACATTTTATTCATCAGAAAGTACCCCATTAATTGTTTGATTAAATTATTATATGCCTAGTAATGTATTCTCAAAATATTGTCCCCTAAAAGTAGTTCACCCAAATTATAGGATAACTAAGAGCAATTTTTAGAAGAACAAATAACGACTAAGATAAGACCACACCCACTAATCCTAAACTAGACATGATTAATTCAGCTACTTAAACTCTAATTATACTCTAAGCATGCTTAAATCAAATTGGTAAAAGAATATCAATAGTCAACATAGCTAAATCCAAAATATGACATAAGTTACTAATAAATCAACACAAAGGTTTTAAATCCAAGCTAAATGCAAGAGTGCAGAGAGAAGTAGAGTTGCATAAAAATTTTAGTCCGAAGTTGGGAGCATGAGGAGGTTGATTTAGCGTGAATTGAACCATGCTTTTCACTAATTCTTCCTAGCTATTCTGACTTAGATATCTAAACTAACTCATATCTGAGAAAGAATTCTAGCTTTGAAAGTGGATTTGGAAACTGTAGCTTGAACAATGAAAAGATAAAAGCTAATGCCTATATTTTGAAGAAGAAATTAAGAGACTGATAGTAGAAAAGAGGGTAAGAAAGTGATTAGCAAAACAAAGCACTAACTTCATTCTTTAGGCAACAATCTAACCAAAGCATGTAAATTTAAACATGAGAATAGTAGATGGATGCACATCAAAGTAGCTACCTTACTGTTGAATATAAACGAGAGTACAATAGACAAAGAAATAGTTTTTTGGGGTGATAGAACAAAAAGAGTCAATTGCATAAAATATAAACTTAATTAACTTGACCTACGGTTGCAATAAGAAAATGTAACCTAATACACTCTTAAGAACCCTAAAGTACCCGTAAGCTAAGCTAAAAACCTACTAGAAACCACAAATGGGGAGAAAAAACACATCTATAGCCCCCATTTAAGAAAGTGGCATCGCCTGGCTATGCCACATGCTTAGAAAACAACAATAGAAAGCTGAAAGGCTGTAGCATGGCCATGCTAGTTTGGCCTAGTCATGCCACATGGATTTTGGCTCTTCATTATAAAAAGTCATGGTATGGCCATGTCAGGATGTCACAGTCACACCTAGCCATATTCTTGGTCTTCATCTTTTTCAAGCATCCCTAAGCCTAAGTCTTGAGCTTTCTGTGTATTTGTCCACTTCATTGAACTCCAAAGCCCAAGACCTGCTCTCCATAACTTAGCTTGTTTCCTATAAAAGCATAAAACACATACAAAAACCCTACCTTAGACATTATTTGGAGCTAAAATACCGTATTAGAGGTGCCGAAATTGTACCAGTTTAGAACCAAACAATGATGTCTTCAGGGTGACCAAAACTCTCTTCCTTTGGTTGAAAATATTATACTCTTTAAATCCTTGTCTAAACTTGGAATGGTCTCTTTGGCTTCTCTCAACAATTTAGTTGTTGATCTAACCGTTGCCTTGGTTGATTTTGTTCACGTTTGCTAATCTTGTACTTAGGCTTTGGTCAGCAAGAAGCTTGAGAGAAAACCTTTGTGAGCATTAAATGCATATCATTGACATGTTTCCATTGGGGAAGGCTATCTGATTTTCCTTTCTTTTTATCACTATAACTTCTTGCCAAAGGGATGATCTAGTTCTTAAGGAAAATGTTAAATCCTTAAGTAGGAGAGACTGTAACATCCCATGTCCCACGTGGAAGATTGTGGGAACATAGCATGGTTTGTAAGTGTTATAGTGGCCCTACTACAACAACAAGCACATCCCCTTTTCAAGCCCAAGTGTGGCAGTGGACTGTATGGGCTAGTCTTGGGTCAAAAAGGCCTCGAGGTCATGTTGTTGGCCAATTGGTTGTTTAAGGGCCTGACTTGTTGGCTAGGAGCATTTCAACTTCCAACAAAACTAGTAGTATTCCCCTTATAATTTGGCAATGACCCTAGGCTTATAGCCTTATACATGTACCAACAATAGCAAAACAACTTTACTGGTCAGAAGCCCAAGGTTCAATGCTGGTGAATTTAGATAGAACCAAATAAATCAATATATAGATCAACATGTCACACACTTAGAGCATAAGCGTTTACATATCCCTAAACGTCGTCAACTTCACCCTATGATATATGAGCAAATTACTTTACTTAATCTTCTAAACTACCCTGATGATTTACTTACACGGCCATTTAGAACTAATAGACAGTATGGCATACATAAATACTTGTTTACCTTTACATGATCTCATGAAATTAAGAGTTAAATAAAACTACATCATTCAGTTCAATCATCAAGTATACATGTGCAAACTCACTCGCAAGTCACAGGTAGACTAAAAGAAGTCACATCATTTCACTTAAAGCAACAACTTCTGCTTGCTTTTCTCGAGAGGTTATGCCTTAGGCAAAGGGATAAGAGAGCGCATGAGCGAGCCACAGGTCAGAGCCACAGGTCAGTGCATAATCACTAACTCCTAAAAATGAAATCGTTTTGCACAAGGTCCGATACAATATGAATACATACAGGTATACATAGACAATTTATATACTAGTTGAATTGCAAGCTCTAGTCAAAGTAAAATTAGCTTTACAAGAACTCATTGTGTAAGAGAAAGTTTCTTATTTATCTGACCCATTTCTGCTAGTTAAGGGAGTGAAAATACATATGAAAGATTAAATACACAAACTACTTTTCAAAGATCAATCAAAGAAAGTAGGGCCTTTTTCTGAGAGCTTTAGCCTTAGACTAGTACCTTAATGCTAAGCTTATATGGACGACTATCTTACCTAAGTAACCGTTCCATTCTCATAAGTTGCTTTAACCAAGGCAGACTCATGTTGTTCTCATCAGAGCCATGTTAACCCAATCCACTGAGGTACCCTAATCTACTTAGGACCATTGGTTGGAACCCCATAGACCAAGCCTCTGTTCAGCACTAGATTAACCTAGCCCATGAAAAATGTGACCAACCAAAGCTACCAAATCAAGAATATTTGAAAGAATCTGCCTTTTCAAGAGGAAAATTTGCACATTGACCCATTGTGGTTTTGGTGTATTAATTTCTGGAACCGATGACGTTGGTAAATAATTTTTGGAACCAACAAAGTTTTGGGTAATTAATTTGGTGAACCTTTTCCGGTGCAAAAGTTAGATATCCGGTCAAATTAACTGCAATTGACTAAAATACCCTTGTGGACACATTTTTTGAGGAATTGAATTTGTGGGGCTTTATGAGAACTTCAGTGTTCAGCCAAACTTTGATATAAGGTGCTTCCCCTCATTTACCCCAACGATCCTCTGCCCATTTCTCTCTCCTCTCTCTTCCTCACTCTCTATCTTCCATGGTCCACCATTGAAGGGGCAGCTAGTGAAAGGTACGTATGTGGCCCCTTTTGTTTGCTAGTTAATGTATTGCAAATTAGTTGTTTCAAAAATTAATTTGTTGTTTATGATTGATTATTTATTTAAAATTCGTAATTGCTTGTCCCCCATTGTAGTTGTGATTCATTATTTCTGAAAATTTGTAGAAGGTGAATTTGAGTTAAAAAAAATGCATAGTACACCTAGTTGTGGAGGTGGTTACATTCAGTACGATGTGGAAGTAAGGTGTCCAAGTTGCGGAAGAGTTGCTGACATAAAGTTATCAAAGTCTCGTGATAACCCGGGAAGACTATTTTACAAATGTAACAAATGTGGGAAATTTGTGAAGTGGGCAAATGCAACAAAAGATAGACGAAGAGTGTTAGATGAAGATGCGTCAAACAAGCATGCCATGGGGAATGAACTAAGAGAGATTATAATGTTACTGAAGGACATTAATGGAAGGATTCTGGTTGGAATTGTAATTATGGTAGCAATCCTTGTAGTGATTGCAATGAAGTGAGCTGTTGTATAATTTAGTTCTAGAAAACATATTATTTGCGTAATGGACAAGTTCGATTAGAAGGTAATTTGTATGGTATGTATGGATTTAATGTCTTCTGTTTAATGTCTTTGTTACTAAAGCAAATTTATATTGTAGTTAATGGTTAGTAGTACACCTTTTTTAATGTTCCTCCAACATATGTAATGCAGATGGCAACATAGAATTGAATGTCTTCTTTTTAATGTCTTCTATTTAATGTCTTTGTTATTTAGTTCTAGAAAACAAACCAAAGAATTATACAAGTTCTGCATCTCAGAGGTTATGTAGAAAGGCTATCAATAAATTCAACTACATCTAACCAAAGTTAACCCTTCCCCAAAAATTCAATTTTTTGTCTGCTAAATCCTTTTGTGTGGTTAACAATTGATACTGTGGTTATGCACCATCAAAAGAGCTCTATTTCCCCCAGAAAAGGCACGAGCAATGCACTTGATGCCTTCTACGAAACCCATAAACAGTAGGGAGGAGCTCTATGAGTGTTACTACCACACCATCTAATATGCCAAAGATACATACCAGTAAGTGGAATTGATAGGAAGCATGTTGTTTCCAATCACTAGCAGAATAGAACGATGGTCTATATAAGTTTCAGCTGAGAATGAGCATTTTCTGTCAATGTAATTGGCAGACCATTGACCCTGTGACACTAGATGTGACTATCGTTAGTCCACCTAATTACCCTTGCCAAATACTTGACGCAGAATACAATATGTAAATACAATATAATTTTCGGAATATATTTCCTCAATATATTCCACTTGCAGAAGCCCTGTGAATATGAAGTGCAGGTACAGGGGGTAAATTTCACCAAATTTACAGAGTACCGGCCTGTAGGCATCACATGCTGACCAGACACATAATCTAAATGATTGAGGACAGTGACACATGAAAGTGACACGTGAAAGCATCCAATACAGCTGCTATACAAGAACCAAAATATTAAAGCAGTTTGCATCAATTCCAGACAACAAAAGTTTACAGATACAAGAAGATAGCAACATCTGAGATGAAGACAGTCTGAGAACAAGATAGCAAGATCTGACTGGGTAGCAACTGCAGCAAAACATATCTGAGATGAAGACAGCCTAAGAAGAAGATAGAAAGATCTGACTTCACCAACCGAACATGCAAATGAGAACTTCAGCAAAATAATCTGGGGTCTGACCAGCAACTGCAGCAAAATAATATGGGGTCTCATTGGGCAGAAACAGGGTGCAAAATAATTTGAGGAGAACAAAGTTTGTGAGTACTTAAAAAAATTACATAATATGATAGCTTGTAACTGTGGAGAAGGGATATCTCAAGCCTGCTTAGTCTGGGATCTTGTTCGTCTAGTTGAAGGTGGTGGTATTGAAGAAGGTTGTGGTTGTACTGGCTGAGACGAAGTTCCTTCAGTTGTCTTCACTTTCTTCAAAGTGTTCTCATCAACCTTACTTGGCCTACCAACTCTTCTTTTCTCACCAACTTTTGGTTTTCTGGGCTTATCTTTCCCTCTCCTTATCTGAAGCACATTGCCTTCTCTGTGGCTCCTAGAATTATGGCCAAACTGCTTGCATATGCTGCATCTGAGGGTGTTAGTTCGGGTGTACACCTTTCTTTTTTCTGTTCTATCCCTCATCCTCTCACGGGGTGGTCTACCTCTCTTCAGCTGGACTGGTGGGGGACCTATCTTAGGGCATTCCCTTTCTTTCGAGAAAATGGGGTCTTTGATAGGGTGTATGACAACATCATAAGTCTGTAGATATGACTTTATGGAGTATGCTCCATGAACATATAAATCAATATCTTGCCTTTCCCTCAAAATGCATCGTATGCCATGCCTGCAAGGTATACCAGTTATGTCCCACATCATGCAATCACAGTGATTCTCAGCTAGGTTGACTGTGAATATGGTACTGCCGTCTAAAACTTCAAACAACCCTCGCCCGGTAGAGGTGACTATACAACCCCTACTTTCCAATTCAGTTTTGGTTATAATCATTTTGACTCTGGGAACCACATGACCAGGCCAAGACTTACCCACGTTGAATCTGTTGGCAATTGTCTTCATAAACTTCCTCATAATCTCCTCTAAAAGAGTGAAAACAGGTTTGTGCCTATAAAGCTCTATCTTACCATTGAAAGATTCAACAAAGTTGGTTGTATTGTCAGGGCATTTGAGGTGAACAGGAAATGTGTACCTTGCCCAAATTTCAACTGGCTCACCTAGTAACCAATCATATGCAGCCACTGACTCTTTCTTGATTGCTTCGATTGCTTGGTTGTGGACATGTTTATTGTACGTGTGTTATGATTTTCCGCAAGCGTACGATTAACGTTGTAGTACTTACGGGTATCGTCCTCAGGGATGGAGGAAATTTGATTATTAAAAATTCTAACCTAATTGAAACTGAAAATTAAAATCGACTAACCTGAAAATTATCATATTTGATTTCGTGAATTTACAAACTAAAATAATTGAAAAACTGCAAGAGATTTGACAGCACCAAAAGGTAATTTGGAATATCAAACTGAAAATGAATCACGGGAGCAACACCTTGCAGTAATTAAACTTTGAAATCTTCTTCTTCCTGGCTGAATCGAAACAGAGGAGAAAACAGAAGTGAATCGAAACAGAGGCTACGGTAGAACAGAGCAAGCTAACGCATCGACGAAGCTGAGGCAGGGCATCCAAAATCGAAATTAGGGAAAGGAATTGAACAGTTGAAATTTGCTCTTAACAATTTCAGATTCGAAACTACAATTTTTCGGTTGAATTCAATGGCCCAAACCAAAGCTAAGAAACGAAAACTTAATCTGAAAAGGAGAGGGAAAAAAACAAAAATTGACAACTACTTGCTGCTACTAATCTCCCCCTCCTTCGACCTCCATTAAAGCCCTCTTGAAGAACCAATTCGTTGCCCCCACACAATTGCTTCCATTACTCCTCCAAAACTGATGGATTGATGATAAAAATTGAATGAGGGAAGAGAAGAAGAGGAGGAGTGCGGTTATGGTGGAGGAAGAAGAAGGCGAAAGGCCCCTGTTCTATTTCTGTGACTTTTGGTTTGCTGGCCAACACAAAGAAGGAGAAGGAACGATGGGGGAAGAAAGCTGGGAAGGCACACACGTGACTTAGGCGTGCAGTCTTAAGTGAAAGCAGGCCACAACAAAAGCTGGGCCAACCCAAATTTGGAACCAAGAGAAGGGAAAAGCAAAGAGGCTCCTCGAGCCGGTCTGGGCCTCGGTTCTGCTGGGCCTGTTTCATTCTTTTCCCTTCTCTTGGTCCAAGCTCCAATGCATTTTATTCATTTCTTTCAATTTTTCATTCCCTACAAAATAAATAAAAATAATATTAAAATCGCAAATTAATAATTTATTTCGAGCAAATATTAAGTAATAAGAAGTATTAAAATGTCAAAATTGCAGGTTCAACAACGTGTTACATGAAGTCCAGAACAGTGTGTGCAGCTTCGTTCCTGCAGCAACAATGACCAGAATATGTGTTAGAAAATACGTGCGTCAATGTGAATAATAACGAAACTGAAGTATGTGTCAAACCTAGATATTCAGTGCTGAAGTTCCTGTAATAATGTACATCACAAATTCTCCTCTTGCACTCCGGGAAAATATCTTCAAAAGCCTTAACCAACCCCTGTACAAAAGCAGTAATTAATAAGACAGTCTTATGTTGGAGGAAATTCAGAAAAAAAAGGCATTAGATTCAAACATGCATACCTTATGTCTGTCTGAAATGAAGGTGTATTTGGATAAATCTGTCCCATCCAAGTAGATCCTCAAAGCTCTAAAAAAGTAACCCCAGTTGTCCTTGTTCTCCACCTCAACAATCCTATACGCTAACGGGAAGTAACCATCTAGGGCCATTGCCGTAAGCAGCACCCCTTTGTATGGGCCCTTCAAAAAACACCCATCAACCCTGATAAAAGGCCTATATCCCCTTTTCAACCCAGTGATCATTGCCCCAAATGAAATGAACACCCTTTTAAAAATAGGGGTGTCATCAGGGCCTTGAGAGATGCAGGAAGCTATGGTGCCTGGGTTAGCCTCTTTAATTTCCTCAATATATTCCATAAGTCTCGCATAAGTCTCCTCGTGCTTACCATCCACCCATGACTTGAGAAGTTTCTTTTCTTGGTGACAAGTATGACTAGGAACAGATACTCCATACCTTTCCATAATTAGCTTTTGCATATTACTAGCGTCCATAGAAGGATTTGCCTTAAAATCTGTCACAAGTTGTTCTGCAACCCATGGGTGTGAAGCCATCTTGTTCTCCTGCAATCTAGGGCAAGAATGGGAGCCTTTCAGTGACTTGATTCTCCAAGTCACACCATCTTGCAATCTGGAGCAGTGCACTCTCCATGTACAACTTTTAACCTTGCACACAGCTATGTGTCTGAACCTATCATTCTTTATCCTTTGCAAAGAAAATTACTCTTGTATTGCATACTCTTTAATCACCTTGCTCCACTGGTCTTTATCAAAAAACATGTCACCCACAGCTATGGACACTTTCCCATCAGAGTACCTTACCCACATATTTCTATTTTCGTACATTTTGTTCCACAAATTTTTAGTTGGGTTTCCATCATCATCCTCACCTTCCGCATCAATATGCCTAGGTATTTCATTCCATGCATCAACATTTTCGAACCCATCAACATCACTCCCATCGTTGCTGTCATTTTCAGCTGAATCCACCAATGATTCACTACATCCTTCTTCACCATCACCCTCTTGCACATCTAGAACATTAAAGTCAGGGTCAACACTTTCATCAGAATCATTATCACCATCACCATTTGAACTGCCTTCCCCAAACTCCCTATCATAATCATAGTCTAATACCCCTCTTGGTTGACTGAGATCCCTAAGATCATATGCTTCTAGCCCTCCCAAACCAACATTTATTGCATCTAAAGATGGAACCTCAGGTTGAGATGTCGAAATGGTTTGAGAGAAAAGGTATGCAGACAAATCCACACTCAGGTTGGATAATTGTAGTTCAGGCTTAGTAGCTTCAAGCTCGTGATGTATAGAAGAGGGAGGCTGAGAAGGTAAAGGGGAAATCTGAGGAGTAGAATTAGCATTAGTAGGTTGAGGCTGAGAAGACAAAGGTGCAACAGGTTCAGTATGTTGAGGTTCTTTATATTTTTGGGGTGACTATGATTTTTGCATTGGTGATTTTGGGCCTTGAATTTTACATGCACACCTTGTACTATTCTTAGGTGAGGCATTGGGCTGACTATTTGGGGTTATATCGAGACTATCAGCCCATTTCTCACTAGTACGACCAGCTTGCCTAGATTCCAACTGTCGCACAAGTACGGTGTACATAGATGGGGTATTCAAGGCTAGCATATATATTGGAATCTTACCATCATTACACTCCCACAAACTGACCAAATTTCTCCAATTCTCATCAGATTCCAAGGGCAGTTTTCTATTTGAACCAGGAGGACAAAACACAAACCCAACATACTCAGGGACATCCACTCCACACTTCCTACCCTCTACATAAACATCTCGGTGAAGGTCAATCATCTGATACCTATCCAAATCCACATTTGAAATTGCAAACATAGCACCTTCATAATAGACTGCCAACACCCTATCCTCTTCAACCTACCAGCCACATAGAACAAACCCAGATTCAACACAGAGGCAACAACAAAGCACAACAAGATTCAACACAACACAGAGGCAACAACAAAGCACAACAAGATTCAACACAACATAGAGGCAACAACAAAGCACAACAACATTCAAGCAAGTTCACCAGCAACAAAACCCAGAATTTCAAGCAAATTCACCAGCAACAAAGCCCATAATTCCATTCACCAGCAGATTCACCACAACCATTCAACATAGGCAACAAAACTCAGAATGTCATTCACCGGCATATTCACCAACAAGATTTAAGACAGAGGCAACAAAACCCAGAATTTCTGACACCGTCATATTCACCACCAAGATTCATGACAAAGGCAACAAAACCCAGAATTTCATTTAGCAACAAGAATTTGGGACATGCATGTGCAAATTTTTCGAACTCGGGCAACACTTCAAACCCCGAAAAAAACCCCCAATCTTAAACCCTAATTTCAGTACTGTAACAACCACTACCACCTATTTCGCATATAATTTTCATTAATTTTGTAGTTAATACCATATTTTACCCTAAAACCCAACACCTACCCCTAAATATGAAGCCAGATCTGTAAAAAAGAAACAATTTTAAATTGTTCCTTACCGTCTTTTTCAATGGGCTTTTCTGCTTTCCCATGCTAAAGCTTGTGTGGGGACCAAACACCTCTCCTTTCAACACCTACCCCTTCTTTGTCTCCCCACTTGCTACTCAGTAGATATGGGCCTCATCTTCAGTGCACATGGTCGACGAAAGCAGCAAATTTCCCTATTCCACCTGCAACCAAACCCCACAAGTACACAATTAATGGAGCTTGGTGAGTAAATTCTCAATTACTGTAGAGGTGAGGGCCACTGAGACATACGAATTCAGCAGGGAAGAAAGGGAACACAGAAAGGGGATTTGGGAGAGCTTAGCGAAGACAGAGAAAGGGTTGAACAGGGACCCGGAATCCCGAAGACAGAGACGAGATTGACTACTGCTTTTTTTCCCCCTTTTGGCCTGTAGGGGTATTTCCATCAATTTACGTCCAATTTTAGCTAAATTCTCCGGATCTCTAAGTTTTGTCTCGGAAATGGTTCACCAAATTAATTACCCCAAACATTGTTGGTTCTAAAAATTATTTACCAACGTCATTGGTTCCGAAAATTAATACACCAAACCACAATGGGTCAATGTGCAAATTTTTCCTTTTCAAGATTCACATACACATATTCATAGATTGATTCAAAAACTGGATCCAAACATTATCTCAACTATGCCTGTTAATGTAAGCAGTTTACACATTCTCCTTAAACATTATCTTAACTTGATATTAAGTCACAATTAGCCACTTTCTATGCACGTGTTTAAGGGACACAAATTGCGACATGAACTATCCTATTCTTATCGCAACACAAAACATGCTAGGCATGTACGTGATGTTTGGTTGAATATAATGTAATGCAATAAGCCTTGTAATGCAATCATGATTAGATATTTGAGGCAATACTCTCTTGCAACCAAACAAGATAATGAAAACAATTACAAATTTATTTGCATTATATGATTGTTTACATCCAACCAAATATTACGTTAGATTACTTAGATTATATCTATGATAATGGAATATACCTGTCCAATGTTTAAGTGGATTGGAACACATTAACATTGACAACCACCATCACAAGTCCAAACCCACTTGGTTTTATCAGCAAAAGAGCAAACATAGTTCAGGTAAGGCGACAAAGTGATTTCCCCGACCTAAAGCTACTACACATATAAACGTAACAAATGTCACATATTACGGTTACTCTCTTAATAGGATCACACCTATCCTGATGATTTCGTACACCAAGGTACTCCGCTATTGTATATTCGTTCTCAAAGTTAAGAGCTTAAACAAGTTGTCGTTTTCCATGGTATGCTTAAACAAAAACCACAAGAGCAAATTAACCTACCCATTCTTCGCTATCACTTTGTCGCCCTTTCAGGTTACCTCACCCTGGGACTACCAAAATATGTTACAACAGTGAGAAATAGCAGTGAACCATTACACACATAGTAGCAGGGCACAACTCTGACGACCCTTCCTAGTGTCTTATTTTTTTAAAATTTTTTTGTTCAAGTTAGGTGGTGCTGAATGCAAGCTAAAAAATATAATTTCCTCCCCAGCAAGTTAAATAATTTTCTAAAACAAACAATGCAGAAACTTCACTCAAATGTACATGCATCATGCTTCGAATCTAGAATGGTAATCAATATGTAACTACATTAATGAATTTAGTTAAAATCACATATCTCTTTACTAAAGAATATAAAAACACACATAAAACCAGAAACCACATCAATCAACACCGATCTTACAAACCATACTCATTTGTAACAAAAGTCTATCTCCACAAGCATGCCAACAATAACCAAAACTACTTGGTTTTCAAATCTAATATATTTTGAAGATGGAATCACCCACCTAGAATTTTAATTCTGGTCACTTATGCTCCGTTTGGACCTTAAAAAATTTGGTGGAAAGAAAAAATTTTTTAAAAAGTTATTTTTTTCTTGTGTTTGGTTTAGAAAAAATCACAAAGGAAAAAAATATGAAAGAAAGTTAGGTAGAAAAATTGTTCAAAATAAGTGATAAAATTTTCCTCATAAAATTATGAGGAAAGTTTGAGGATACTTTCCAAACTCCTCCAACCTCACATTGCTTAGAGGACATTAACATGATTCAAGTAGTTCATCAATATTTAAATTTCTCATCTAAATTCTTATATTTTTTTCTCAATCCAAACAAGAGAAAAAAACTTATTTTCACTCTACCTTTTTTTCCTTCACATTTTTTTTCAACTTTTCTTTGCACCAAATTTTCTAAAGACCAAACGGAGCTTTAGGGTTTTAGTAGAATTCAACTAAGCACAAGATCTACTGAATTCATGCTAACCACATTCTTGCTATAGTCACACCCATCAATGTTGCTATAGTCACCGCAATTTCCCCTTCTCTTTCCTAGTGTTTTTTGGCCATAATTCAGCCAAATTTAGTCTTCTTGGAAGTTTTGCGACCCAGTTGTGTAAATAGCCACCAAATGTTGTAATGGTGATGATGGCAGAAGGTAGATTAAAGCTAAGGTTTTACTGCTTTGACATATTTCTGTTCCTTCTATCGTTAGCATCCAACCAGGGTTTCCCTCTTTCCAGACAACAAATGACTGGTCATATGATATTGGCGATGTTGGGTGGTTGCACTGCAGTATATCTCTCTCTGCTTGGGGTTTGAAGTTTAAACCAAAGAAGAAGCAGCATGCCCCTCTTTTATGTGTCTTCCGAAAGAAGGCTACGAGCCTACAACCCCTTTTTTCCCATTTTCATTTTTCTTTTAGTTTACTCTAACTCCTGGTCTTTTGTTTTTGTGTGTGTATGTCTGTCCCCTTTTTAAAATTGGGAAATGTAAACCAAGTATAGCCTAAATGGATATTCGCAACCTTGTCTTCAAAAAATAAGAATTAGATTACTCTTTAGTTTGAATAGTTTGGGGAGTAATCGAACTAAATTGCTACTAATTACACTTATGTAGCATTTGGTTGAAAGTAATACAATCATTATGTAATGGAATCAACCATATAATGTATGATTAGTTTAATAAAATGGGATAATAATTACATTACTATGTTTAGTTACAAAGTTTTTACGAGTGTAATAGAATGAATTCATCTGCAAACAATACTTAATTTTACATGTGATCTGGAGTACTTGCAATTCAATTCACATTTTATTTTTGCTTATTTTAATTATTTGTAATTTTGTTAATAATTATCATCTAATATCTGATCATCATAATTGCGATGTTTTACATGAGACTTCACTCTATTTTTTCTAGATTACAATAATGTAATATTGTTCAAGTTTATCAAGTAGAGAGAAGAAGATGAGGTGACGATGATGTGTGAGAGAGAGAGACATGGAGTCTAGAACGTATAAAAATATAGTTACAATAATACAATCATGGTCTAGGTTAAACTTTATCTAATATGGAGAGGAGAGTGAGGGATGAGGAGGGCTTCAAACCTTTAAAAAAATGGTGCCAAATTAATAAGAGAGGGGAAGTAGAGGAGAGATAATGGAGAGAAGAGAGAGAAAGTTTTCAAATATAATAGCTTATAGTTGGGTAGACTTTGATCCAAAGGTATGCAATCATAATTGTTGAGGAAAAGTTAAGTAATTGTAGTTGCATTGATTGAGGTGAATGTTATTATAATATAATCTTGATTACATTCCTTAATGGTAATCAAACATAGTACGTAATGGAATCACCATTACCATTTTGATTGCATTACCACTTTGATTACATAAAATCAAACAAGCCATTAGGTTCTAAAAATGATGTACTAAAATTCATGGTCATTACATGAACTTATTGTAAGAAGGGGTGGAGAGAACAAGGCCTTAGTCAAGGAAATACTTAATAATGCAACTCATTCCAAGAAGGCTTAATATTTTGATAATCACAGAGTTCGTCATGATTAGCCTAGCTCATTGATTTTCAGGGTATTTCATTAACAAATTTGACTTGAAAGAATGCCTTTCACTTGGAAAATAGACGCCTTAATCATTTTATATGTCTTTTTGAGTCATTGAATATTTCATCCTAAATAGGTTTGCTGTTATTTTTTTTAAGAAGTGGACTTTTTCCATTAATTAATTGACTGTTGCGTTTTTATCAAGACTTTGATCAGATTGTTACTTCTTCAAGGTCATGTAAATGTGTGAAATAATTTTCTAATGATCGACTTTGAGTCATCCATGATTAAGATATAATTTTCATACTAATGCATGTTAAACTTGACTTGCATCAAAACTTGTTCCTAATGAGTGTTACGAAATTTCAAATTCTTATTAGGGTTGACCTTGAATCTTCACTATACTTTGATCTAGGCATGACTCGAAGGGATCTCAACAAGAAGCATTGATCATGTAATTTTCGAAAATGAACTCAATTGAAAGTTAGCTGGAAGCCCGTAGTTGTTCCTTGCTTAACAAACTAACGACACCCATGTTTGATTTTGCATGTGCCCATACAAGCAGGTTGGGAAAGTATACCTTTTGTTAGTCAGAATAAAGTTCTGTAAGCATATTACATAGAGACGGCAGTGCCCTAGAAAAACCCTAAGCAGCCGGTACCACTACAAAAAAATTTCCAGAGTTATCTGGCCACATATAAGTATGTGTGGGCATGAAAAATACAGATGTCCTGAGTTCACATGCATATTAAGCCCATCCCCACAAGTGGCAACCGACGGGGCCTGTCTTCCCCGATAAGGAACAATTATTCCTTGAGGCGGTAATACCTTGATTGAGCGCCTATTCTGAAAATTCAGAACTTTTTATACCTCCAAAAACCATCCAACTATCTATTACATCAAATCTATCAAAAGCCCTAGAAAGCCGCTAAGGAGTGAGAACGGATAACCTGGACAATGCATCCATGGCTCAGTAGAGGCAGTCGAGATTCGATCACGCATGATACTTTGCACCCAAGATTACAGCAACAGCAAGAAACCACCATCACCATCCCAATGGAGGTAGTGACCACTTAACCGATGATATTCGGACGGCCACTCATAAGTAGTCATGCCACTGCTAATTGGGTCACAATAAGAGTGGGAATCGAAAGATGTTAGTAAGTTGTTGTCTCCTTTCTTTGTTTCATCCCTTCTATCTTCTAATGTTGCTACTGCCTCTTTTAGGTATCAAATTGCTTTGTCGTCTACACTGTTATCCGCTGAAAATTTAGGGTGGACGAGTAAAGTTTTGGATTGCTATACGAAGATGGAGTGGAACTTCAAATCATAGGGTATGATTGATGTCAATGGTTATGGATTTGTTTAACCTGTAATTGCATGCTAAGTATTGATGCCTAATTACACTGAGTAGCAATTAGAATACATGATTCTATTGATATTTGAGTAAATTTGATTTTCCCTCTAGAATTCTGGATTATCAATTTAGTATCTACGATCATAGAGGAAAGTAGTAGCCATTTAAAGCATTACCTCAAGCTTTCAAGTTATTGGACATTGAAGGTAAGTACTTCGTACAATAGCCAAGATTAGAATTTGGTTTAGCACTATATTTAGGTCCTTGTTTGTTCTCAAAAGTTTGAAAGAAGTGTGCACAGTTGAAAAGAAGGTGCGCACACCAAGTGTTTGATGAAATGTCTAGGGTAATCAACTAAGGAAATTTTGCAATTATATCTCACCCCTTTGTTCTGTAGTTATATCTCACCCATTTATTTTGAGATTTGAACAGATAAGTCCGGGATTTAAGTGTATTGTGGGATCGATGAGGGTTACCCAAGAAGCTATCTCCCTCCTCGTTGAACTTAAGTTTCCAAATTGCAGGAATTTTTTTTTTGACTTAGGAGTTAACAATAAAACTTAACTGCTAAAACAATTGCACTCAAATTTTCTTTATCAATGTTGTTTGACTATCATGATTTCAAAGTTGATGTCAATGGCCATTACTATAAGTTAGGATGTCGTCTAACTAGGCATTTTGCTTACTGTTGTCATATGAAGATATCAAGTTTGTAGCATTTAACTTTACTTGGTTGTGGTCGATGGCTTTCTGAACCTCAAAATTAATGAGATGCCTATGGTAATATGTGTTAGAATTATGTCTAATCATGATTATTTTTTCCATTGACTAGTACACTCGTAAAACTAACAAATGAGGCAGGGGAACATATTTGCAATTTGATTCGTGTTTTGGTTATATGCTTAACATTACTACTGTAGGTTGATCATAAACTATTAGATAAGATCCTATAGGAGAAATCAAAAACATAAAAAAGTAAGTTCATCCATAAGTTAGAAATGTTGATTTTTATGTAGATATGTGTGTGTGTGTGTAAAATGCTCTTTTTGTCTATTGAACTAGTTGAAGGATTGAGCTAGTTTAAGGATTCGTATTGTTGGATCTGTGAGGTTTGCAGGATTTGTGTTGTTATATTCGACATTGATTATGGGAATTTGTGTTGTTGAATCTGTGCCCAAGTTGGTTGTTGGATTTTTGCACCAATTTTTGACCTTTTCCAGATAGAATTGTGTTCACTCGCACCAAACTACAACACGTCTGATAAGATATATTCCAATAATATCAGTTGTTTAGACTATGCTTGCTATGAGAGTCTCTTTTAGCCACTTTAGTTATCTAGTTTGGGTTGTAATTTTGGTAACCTCCCCTATTATGCTTGCTTGGTTTTCTCTCTCTGGCAAAGTTTTGTTCTAAATAAAATTATACTTCCTCTGTAATGGGTGATGAATTTATTCCAACACCTCCATAAAGAATGACATAATTCCCTTTCTTGTTTTTCAAGATTGATCTCCATGTCCATGTTTATGGTACATCTCATCTATGCTCAATTAGAAATAAACGAAACTATGATGGGGCAATGGAAGGGTTTGTGGAGTCTTCGTTCAAATTCTGCAAAGAAACTCATTTTTGTTCTCTATGACATGGATGCTTTTTTTTAGAGGTTTTCTTCTTCTTCTTCTTCTTCTTCTTCTTCTTCTTCTTCTTCTTCTATGAGATTCTAAAACTACTTATGTTAATAGAATCGAATTTATTAAATAGTGCAGTATCAAGACTGTGGAGGAGTTTTAATTGCTTGGATTGACGTTATTTGTGAATGTGTTCCTGGAACAGGAGCATGCGCGGGCCCTATAGTTACTTTAGTGCTCAACATGCCTTTTTGGTCTGATGTCTCTGCTAACTTGTTTGGCATAGTGCTAGCTGCACTTCTTGTGAACTTGCTAGTGAACCTCAGTCTCAAGCATGCCATCATAGTGGGTGTTATTCTTTTCATTGTCTCGACTTTTATATGGAGCGTGCTTCGAAGTCTTAGAAGTCCTTAAGCTCAACAAACTAACTACTATGAATCAGGTAACTTCTATTATCTTTCTCTCGCTCAGCTTCTATCGGTAAGAAGCTGTCACCTTTCCTGTCAATGTGTTATGGGTAGATCAATTTCTACTCTTCTGCATCACCCTGTTAGTTGTTTAGAAATCAAAGATGAATCAATAATAGATGACTGGGGCCTCATTTTTGTGGCTTCTGTTCTTGTTATATCTTCAAATAATGTTATGAAGTTATGAACTAAGAAGTAAAATTGGCATGCTTCCTTGCACTGACATCTTGTTGGTAGTTTGTTATTTATTGGATGAGAAAGAATAGTTCATTTTTGCCTTCTCGAACTATAGAGAAGCAGGATGAAATGTACTAGAACTTTTTTAATAGTATTTACAAAGTATGTAGTTGACTACGATATGCATAATTGAGGTTTTGAAATCTTATTGTTGCCATAGATGCATAGTCTTGGTTAACAAAGATTTGTTATTGGAAAAGCCCAAAAAGAATAAAGAGTCAAGGGTAGCTAATGTGAGTAAGTATTAGTTAAGGTGCCGCATGTTGATAGCTTGTACAGAAAAACTTATTGTTTCTTATTTTTACGGTCTTATTGATTATTTTCTTGGTGTGACAACTTCGAGCATAAAGATCATTTTATCACATGCTTAAATGAGTGTAATTAGATGTAGACCTGGAGTTATTGAACAAGCTGGTAAGAACACTGATTTTACAAGTTTGTGACACTTGATGTATTTGATTTTGAGCCTTTTTTATACTAGGCTTTTGGAATTAGTTGGTAGATCTATGGAGACCTTTTTAATTATGCTTGATTAAAATATGATGAACAGTGACAAGTACTCTAAAAAGTTACTTTTATATTATTTTTGCCCATATGTCTAGCTTGCCCCCTGCAGCTACGACTTGACATTGTGCTTTAGCTACAACAGGTATAGGGGTGAGCGTGTTAGTTAGTGAGTATGAAGCACATTGTGAAGTCTTTGGTATGTAGTTTTTCAAACTCTGATTGTGTTATGTGGTGTTGAGTCTTAAGATGGCTACTACACTATTTGACTGTGGTTTTACAATTCTTTGTGTCCAGTTCCTGCAATGAGGTTTTGATGCATGATCCTAGCTTAAGAGTTTTGCATCCTTGTTTGACTTATGTTTTTGTGGTTTGCAATTTTATGTGTTATGTTTTTTTTCCTTGTCTAATTGTTTGACTTGATATTGTTTTAGCTAGCATACTAATCTTTGAATTAAAGTTGCTCTACTTTTGTTTTGACCCTAGCTTGCCTGTGTTTGATTTAACTATGTGCTACATTGTTTGATGTTGGCAGAAGTTGCTGCTACAGCACCATGAGTGCAATAGCTATGGATTTATATTTTTCTTTTTCTTTTTAAGAAACAAATTCCTAAGGTTTATCTTTTTTTATTTTGAATATCTCTTATTATGTATATTTTTTCTTTAAATTTTCTTATTTCTCTTAATTTGCTAACAGGTTGTAGCTCATAATTGGATGCTATCTTGATGAACATAATGAAGATTAGGAATGATGCTCAATGTGGGTTCTATTGTTGGTTGAACTTAGTTGCAGTTCTATTGTTAGTTGAACTAAGTTATGGTGAGGTTTTTTACCATTGCCATGTGGATTTGCGCTAGACTTTTGGGACTGATGTGCTGTCTGTATCTTAGTTAATCTCTTTGGTTATCTTTTCTAATAATTCATTTTTTCGTGTTTCAATTGTCTAACATGTTGCATTTCTAGAGCTAACATCTCTTAGTGAAGAAAATGAAGATGGAGATTTTTTATGTATTCTTGAGCGTTAGGCATGTTTTCAAAGCAAAGTTTTAGGTAGTTTATAGAGCAATACAATGTTCAATAAGCTAGCTACAACAAAGAAAATTAGCAGGATGGATTCAAAACAATGCAAGGATGTTTAGTTTTGATTACCTTAGCCTTTGTTACTATGTCTACAATTACTTTCTTTTTCAGGAGTTAATGTGTAATTTATTTAATTAATTGGCGTTTGATCTATTTTAGTTTGTTGGTTTGTTAATTTTATTCATTTATATAGAGTGATGCTGGTAATTACTATGAAACTTGTTAATTAAAAAAAAGAACAATTGTATACAATTGTTCTATTTTTAACTTAATAAGTTTTATATTAATTACCAGCATTATTTTTTTAAAAACGAAAACGACACTAGTAACACTTTTAAGTGTGGGGGAAATTATGACTTCTTGCATCTTCCAGAGTGGGCATGGCGTAAAACGACCACACATAAATTGTGGGTAATTAGTACTCAATCCGCATTTATAAGTGTGGAAAGTATAGCTCTATCTGCATTTCTATTAAGTGTGGAGAACACTTCCATACACTTACCTTCTCCACACTTAGCCTAAGTGTGGGTAACTGCTATTTCTACACTTATAAGCGTGGTTATTAGTAAAATTAAATGTGGAAGGATGCAACCTTTTTTGTAGTGTACAAGGCGGTGGATGGATATTGACAGTGGTGTCGGGAGAGACCCGAACGGTGCCGTCGAGCATGGTGAAGTCGAGGCGACTTCGGGTATGGAGCAGGAAACGACGGGCATGGGTCACCATGGGGACTTGCATGTTGCAATAAGCCATCTCAAAATCAAGCAGTAGGGGATGACGGTAGACAGAACCGGTTAGCAAATAAGATGAAACTCACATTGCAGGACACGATTGATCAAGAACGATCCGACAACGGGGTGTCAGGCAATGAAATAGACCTAACTTCTCCACGAGTATGCGAAACACAGGAGGATGGTGATCGGAGGGGATTCGTCTTTGGCGCTGGATTGTCGTATCGAGACACGCTACAACCAAACAACCCGAATCTGCACATGGACATGAGGGATAACCCCATCCGATATTCCGGGGAGTATGATGATGCTTCAGCGGATGATGAACCACCAGTAGAAGATGATCCAACATGCCCTACAATTCTTTTAACGGCTCGAGAGAAATGGATGCTTCGAGAACCGTGGAAGGATGCGTACATAGTCCAACTATTTGATAAAGGGGTTGGATAGATGCAACTCAAAAAAGTCTAAAGACAAAGTGGGCACTCAAGGGCGACTTCTCCCTTATTGACATTGAATTTGATTATTACGTGACCAAGTTCATGAATAGAGAAGATTATGAACACGTGCTAATGGATGGCCCGTAGATGATAGGAGATAACTACTTGGTTATTTGGGAGTGGGTCCCAAATTTCGTACAAGAAGAGGATAAGATCACAAGCTTAATAGCATGGGTTCGAATTCCGAAGCTATGGGTGGAGCACTTTAACAAGCACTTTTTACTCAACAAAATTTGCTGTAAGATTGGGAAGGTGTTAAAGCTAGACAGTACCACCGCTAATGTTGAAGGGGTCAATTTACACGTCTCTATGTGGATGTAGACTTAACTAAGCCACTGGTATCCAAGTTTAGGCTAATATAGCAAATTTAGTATGAAGGCCTAAGGATGATATGCTTTACTTGTGGGAGGTAGGGCCATAGGGAGGACATATGCCCAATGCGCACGACAAGACTGGGAGTGCCACCAGAGCAAGCAATGGCGGGTGAGGCAAACTCTTCCAAAAGGGCCACGAATATAGAATAGGTAATGTACGAAGCATGGATGATGGTTCGCAAGCCACGCTGGAAAGCAAACAGACAAGACCAGAATGCACCTTGTGGACAGTACAATCGACGCGTAGGACGAAACCCCGTATCGGAGGGCCAGGCCACTAACCCAGTACTGTAGCCTGAACGGGCATCCACAGTGCTGCAACCCAAGCCTATGCAGGCACCCCTAGCTACGGGATCCCGTTTTAGAGTGCTAGACGAGGAGACTTTGGAGCAGGAACCACAGGAAGTGTCAAATGCACCAGCACTGCAGGAAGTGGATGAGGTGGTATTACCCGAGGTCAAGATGCAGGAAGGCATGGAAAATGAGGTGCCAACAACTCAAGAGGAGGATCAACTCAAGAACAACGTTATGGCATTGGGGCGGCCACATGACGTGAACGACACAGAAGGTCGGGAGATACAGGCCACAAGGGCACAAGAACTGATCAGAGAGCCATTAATTAAAAGAAATGTTGTCGTAGCTAACACTAAGGAACAAAATGCAACGAAAAGTGGCCATGGGGGAAAGGATCAGAGGGGCCTACAAAATTTCCCGAGACAGCGAGGACCTTTGGTACCACCCCGGGCGTCCCCCCAGTAGCGCACTCCTATAATACATCATCGTGAGAGTGGAGGGGAGGCGATACCGGGGTAATGCAGCTAGGGCACGCCAACCAGCTAATGGGGTGTGATAGAGCCCACCAAGCGTCATGGGTATAGCCCATCGGGGGCGCACCCGGGTGGAGAACATGATACCAGGCGCAGGACAATTTGAGGATACAAGGGAAGGTGCATGGGCATGGGCATGACCTTGTACCTTGTCAGAGGATCATGGGCCTGCAGGGCCCATGGACAAATAACCTCGTGGAGGTTTAACTGCTTCGTAGTAGAATTATGAATCCAAATATTACTACAACATATAGCAGTTCCCCACCAAGGGAGGACGATCAGGATGTACGGATTTTGATTTGGAACGTCCATGGAGCAGGGAATAAGTATTTTCATTAGGAATACAGTGAGCATATCCGACATCATCAACCATTAATCGTCGCTTTACTAAAGACTCATATAAGTGGGGTGAGAGCTGACAAGATATGTCAGAAAGATGATATGTGGCACCGAAGTAAAGCATAGGGATTCCACGGAGGTATCTGGCTTCTATGGAATCAACGCGAAGTTACAATTGACATTCTGCACTCGCAGGAGTAGTTTGTTACTGCACAAGTGTGACACAGTCAGGGAGGTCGTTGGCTTTTCACGGCTGTCTACGCTAGTCTTCATTCGCATAAAAGAGAAGCCCTCTGGATCGGTATTCAAGAATTTGGCACGACTGTGTAGCAACCTTGGCTTCTGCGGGCGATTTCAATGAAATAATCAGTTTAGACGAACGGAATCATGGTCGATCAAAAATGCTAAGGCGTTGCATTCGGTTCAAATTAAACATTGGATAGAGAACAATGGGTTTATCGACTAGGGCTTGTTGGGCCCGAAATTTACATGGACAAAGGGCAACAATCCAGAGACCCAAAAGTGTGCAAGACTTGATCTGGTACTCTGCAATACGGCATGGCGTAACCGATACCAAGAAGGAGCAGTCCAGTACCTCCTTCAGAATTACTCGGACCATCTGCCCCTTCTAATCAACACTCGAGGCTTTGCGCAAGTGTCTAAATGGCCCAAACTGTTTCGGTTTAAAATAGCATGGACTACACATGAGAAGTTCAATCAAACTCTTAATGAGAGCTGGCCCGTTAACACTGCCATACTGCCTGCATTACAGTCACTTTCGAGAGCTTTAACTATTTGGAATAGAGATGTCTTTGGCAACCTATTCAGGAAGAAATGAAAATTATGGGGTCGCTTACAGGGCATTCAATGGAAGCTTAGCGAAGGCTGAAACCATTATTCACTAAAACTGGAGGTACGACTCAAAGATCAGTTACGTGAGGTACTGGACCAAATAGAGATCCTCTGGATGCAGAAGGCTAGAGTGGAAATGATTTGAGATGGTGATCGCAACACCCGCTATTTCCACACTAGTACTGTTATGCAACAAAGATTCAAGCGCATCAAAAAACTGCAAGACGAGGATGGCTCCTAGGTTATTGAGCCAACTCAAGTTTGTGAAATGGTCAAAACGTTCTTCCAAGGCTTATTTACTGAGGACCAACACCAAGGCATAAGGCAGGGATTAGATCGAGGTTTATTTTCGCCGCTTACGCCACAACAGCACCAGAAACTAGAGGAACCTTTCAAGGTGCATGGCGTGTTCCAGACCCTCAAGGGGATGGCAGCACTGAAGCCACCAGGACTGATGGTTTTCAAGCATACTTCTTTCAAAAATACTGGCATTTGGTAGGGAACACCATATACGAAGCAGTTCTGGATGTCTTGTGAGGTAAAGAGTTGCCTAGTGGGCCAAATGACACATTTCTATCCCTAATCCCCAAGATCCCAAATCCCGCAGTGAGTTGCACAGTTCAGACCTATAGGACTATGCAATGTTGCTTACGAGCTGATTACAAAGTGCATAGTGAATCGACTGAAACATATCCTACCTGATTTAATCTCCCTATTGCAATCTAGTTTTGTGGCAGGCAGATAGATACATGACAATATTATTAAAACACAAGAGATAATGCATTCTATGAAATTAAAAAAGGGGAAGAAAGGATGGATGACAATAAAGATAGATCTTGAAAAAGCGTACGATAAACTCAAATGGTCCTCCATCCAAGGAATGCTAGAAGATATGTATCTACCTAGCGAGCTAGTTCAGGTGATTATGAGATGTGTTACAACATACTCATTGAGTATTTTATAGAATGGAGAGGAAACAAAACAATTCCAGCCTACAAGGGGCATTCGGCAGGGAGACCCGTTGTCTCAATACATATTTGTGGCCTACATGGAAAGGCTATCCCAATTGATCGAACGAGAGGTTGCACAGGGACGCTGGAAGCCGTTCTCGACAAGCAGACAAGGTCCTCGTATTTCAAGTCTGCTCATTGCAGATGATGTAGTCTTCTTAGCAGAAGTCACTATGGAGCAGGCACAAGTGATTAGAGATAGCCTCAAGAGATTATGTCGAACATCTGGTCAAAACGTGAGCGTGGGAAAATTGAGTATTTACTTCTCAAGGAACACGAGTGTGCACGTAAAGGAGAGTATATGCTTGGTTCTGGGCATGGAGCAAACGGAAGACCTGGGAAGATATCTTGGGGTCCCCACGCTGAGGCGCACCCACAGCACGTACCAGTCAGTGGTAGAACGGGTCGATAGACGCTTAGCTGGTTGGAAAAGCAAATGGCTATCCTTAGCAGGCCAGCTTACGCTTATCCAATCAACTATTTTTGCTATTTCGGCCTATGCGATGCAAACTGCCTGCCTACCCAGAACCACGTTGTTAGGGAAAAAACAAAACAAATTTTTAATATTTATAAACCCCAAGTGCAAGGTGTATCATTGAGTACTTGGGGTGTCGTCCGCAAAGAGTTGTGTTTTCAACTACCAGGGCTAACTAAAACGTCTCGAGCTAGGCAAAATCAAAGGAAAAGAGGGTAAACTAAACTACGCTAACCAACATAGAAGAATCGACTTGGAGTTGTGGATTCACCAATGGACGAGCCAACTAATTGAAACAAGTCCTAACCTACCCAAACTACATCACGATCTAGAGATAGTCGATTGCACCATCGAAGACCACCCAAGCCATCTCTCAAGGGTCATGAGTTAGTCCAATTAGCCTAACCACCTATTTTCATGGGGTTAGCCCAATTAGACCACAAAATTAGTAACCCCCGGACCTAACTTGATTTGGATAGTATTTTCATGTCCCGAATTTCGCTATTCCCTCTCCCACACTAGCTAATTAACCTCACCTTTCAACATAAGTCAATCGCCCAAAAATATGAATGAAAGCTCTTTCAAGCATTTCATCGAACTTGGCGGGTGTGCGAGAAAACTCTAAGCTCTAGGAATAGATTGGGTATAGTTAGGCTAAATACAAGGCTAATTAGCCATCAAGAGGCTAATCACAATCCAAGCCAACACAATCTACCAAGTAAACATCGCAAACACATGAAAACCTAAACTAACAAACAAGAACATAAACTTGAACAAGGAAACAAAGAGAATGAAATAAATCAAATCTAAACAACTAAACAAACAAGAATTAACAATGAAAACTAAAGATTGAACTAAACAAAATAAATACAAGAATTAAACTAGCAAAACATAAACAAGAACAACGTATGAAATAAATGGAGAAAGAGAGAAAACTTAGTCTTGAATTGATAGAAGGAACTTAAAATCCAAACGTTGAATCCAAGATTACAATCTTCAATCCTAAACTAATCCTCCTATTGAGGTTTTATTTGCTAAAAGCTAACCTAAACTACGCTATAAATCGCCAGAGACAAGTCTCAAGCGAACCCCCGAGCGACCTTGAGCAAAAACGCATGAAAGAGGGTTAAATAGAAAAACTGAGCGAACGGCGAACAGGGCAGGGAGACCCGACCGTGCCACTTCTGTGGCACGGTGGCTCGACCCCCTTGTCGTTCTTTTCTGCCGATTTTTGTTATTTTTCTTCGCTTTGTCCCGTTTTGCTCCTTTTCGCGATGTTTGCTCGATTTGAAGTTTATTCCCTACAAAAGTAAATAAAACAAGTAAAAAATCTAAAGATCAAGTTATTATATGAGCTAAAAGTGGGTGAAAGAAGCATGTAAAATAGGACAATTTATAACCTAACAAATATCCCTACACCTATCTTTTGCTCGTCCTTGAGCAAAACAAAATAAAAACTAACCTAAAAACCTAACTCACTTTTGTAGGAATCACGGTTGCATTTAGTATATGCGACAAGCCCTTAAACCCCTTGGTTCCCGTAAGTGGACGAGTGAGGTCTCGTGAGGGTTTGCAGAAGATATACCCACAAAATCTCAAAAAGAAAAACAAAGAAAAGAGAAACAAAAATCGAAAAATAAAAAATGAAAAAACACAAAATATACATCAGGGTAAACTGTACGCAATCGATCAACTAAAACCCCCTAGTAACTCAAGTGTCAGTCCATACACAAGCATTACATGCATTTCAGGACACATCATCGCAAAGAATGGCATCCAGACATCAGTTTTTCACCCCACGATGCATGACAATATTGAATCCATCCTGGTACCTGGTGTGCAAGTGTATCATCATCCGAGGACTTAAGCTTAGCAAAATCAGACTCAATCCCACTTAACTGACACAAGCTACCTTATTGATTTGCTAACATAGAAAACAAGCTTCCCCAGTAGCAGTATTGCCTCAAAAGGTAGCACCTAGTAGCACATACCTCAAAGGGCTACTTGTCATTCCAAACTCTTTTCTTCCCCCCCCCCCCTTTTTTTCTTTTTCTTCCTCTTTGTCATTCCAAACTCTTGTCACACCTGAAAGGGATACACCCAAGTTTGTTTGTTTTTGTTTTTGTTTTTGTAAAAGGGGTGCAAGCACATACAAGGGTAACTGTGCAGTAGACAAGTGGGAGAGTCGATCACGGAAGACTAAGAATGTAAGATAATGATAATATATAAATCAGGACTGCATTGCAAAATTACAATGGACTGTTGGGGTTATAACTGAGACCTAAAATGACAGACTTGTGACGAATATCTATCATGCACATTATATTTGTATACGAGCTAATAGTCAAGGTACCGAAGATCAAGGCTGATCAAAATAGTACAAAAACTCCCCTAAATCCAAAAAAAAGGAAAAATTATACAAAAAAGAGAAAAATTGAAAAATTTGCACAAAAATAAGAATAAAAGGGTAGATGACCCCACCCCCACACATAAATCTCACAATGTCCTCATTGGGAGTTAAGAGTCATCACCAACCACAAGACACACAAAAACCAAAACAAACGCACACAAACACACTAAACTGAGACATATATACACAAGTTAAGATACTCTCCCAAAAACACAATCTCACCAAATCAACAGCAAGACCACAAATATATACAAGACTCGCACCATCAAACGCAAATATATACCAATCCAACAACACCACCAATCACAAAACACAAATATCCACAAAAACACAAAAATGGTGATCATAGCTATCAATGGCTCAACAACATCCCAAATTTCACCTCAAAATGATCACCAATAAAAACACAACCTAATATCCACAACTAAGCACAACCTAATATCCACAACTAAACAAAAAGAAAAAAAAAGAAAATAAAAAGAAGGGAGAAGAGTTAGAACGATTATACCAGGTCGAGTACTGAATGTACCCAAACTATGCCATAGGGCGCAAGGAGCATCAGCCACTCCTTGTCTCTCAAGGTGCGAGTCATCAACTCGAATGCGGTCAATGCTCTCAGAAGCTTGTCATACACTACTGCATGCATATCAGAATGGTGTGAATAATAGAATACTAGTAAAGATGGAGCAAACAAAGTTAGTGCCCTCTTAAACTCATCAAATGCCATAGAAAAATCAGAATCATGGTCAAAGAAAGTACTCCACATGACTTTTGTAGTCACGTCCTCTAGGTATGCACAATACGGATCAAATGAGGGGTGAAACAGGCTAACATCACCTAGGGACTCATGAAATACATGGCAAAGAGAGGGGTTGGTGGGAAGTAAAGGGGATGAAATGGGGGTCAAGTCAAGTGGCTCGGTGCAAATGGGATGAATATGCTCAATGCTAGGAGCTGCACTAACCCTCACATCATCACTATACAACTCCTCATAAGAAGGCTCTAATAGTGCAACATCGCCCGACGAATTAAGCAAATCATCATCAACAAAACTAGCGCCACCCCTAGGAGACTCACTTATCTCTAACCCTGTGCACTGAGCTAAAGGGAGGGGAGTAGAAAGTAAGCACAAGACACCGCCAGTAGTGTCTCTAGGTGTGCTAGGTATGGATGGAGCGACAAGTGATGAAGGAGTCAAGGGAGGATCAAACGCTTTCCCAAGGTCGATGGAAAGTGTAACATCAATAAAACTTGACTCTAGGGGAAGGGAAGACTCATAATCATCATAGAGATTGACCTCAAGTCTAGGAGAAGATGGACTAGGGTCGGTCTCAGGCAATAGGCCACTCTCCCTCATCTTACCAACAAAACTCTCAAGTTGCTCATTCATTGTCCCTATCATGGCATCAAACTTGGCATAACATTCATTGGAAATATCATAATAGGGACAAGAATTCTCGTCGTGGTCAAAAGATGAACAATAAGAACACACAGGAGGAGAATAAGCATGAAAATCATAGGAAGTGGGGGAAGGGCACTCAAAAGACTCACTAGCTTGCTTGTGGTGCCACTGATACCAAGCCAATGACTCAAACAGGTCCCACATATCATCAACATCTAAGTAACACATACCACTATAACACATGGACTCAAGGGTGGCTTGGGTGTCATGTGTTATCCCCTCAAGCACAACATCACATATTTCCCATTTTTCATATGAGAAATGCACATATTGATCACGATAATCATTCAACCTAGACAAGTAGTGCCAAAAAGGTTCATGCTCAAACTGAGGTAAATGGAAAATAGCCATCTTGAATTTTTTTTGAAATTTTTGATTTTGAAATTTTTGAGGATTTTCTAAAAGGCCTAGTCTCGGATGCTCAAATAAACCCCGATATCGAAAAATGCCAACTCCCCGGCAACGGCGCCAAAAACTTGTTAGGGAAAAAACAAAACAAAGTTTTAATATTTATAAACCCCAAGTGCAAGGTGTATCGTTGAGTACTTGGGGTGTCGTCCACAAAGAGTTGTGTTTCCAACTACCAGGACTAACTAAAGCATCTCGAGTTAGGCAAAATCAAAGGAAAAGAGGGTAAACTAAACTACACTAACAAACATACAAGAAGCGACTTGGAGTTGTGGTTTCACCAATGGACAGGCCAACTAATCGAAACAAGTCCAAACCTACCCAAACTACATCACGAACTAGAGATAGTCGGTTGCACCATCGAAGACCACCCAAGCCCTCTCTCAAGGGTCATGAGCGAGTCTAATTAGCCTAACTATCTATTTTCATAGGGTTGGCCCAATTAGACCACAAAATTAGCAACCCCCGGACCTAACTCGATTTGGATACTATTTTCATGTGCCGAACTCGGCTATTCCCTCTCCCACACTAGCTAATTGACCTCACCTCTCAACATAAGTCAATCGCCCAAAAATATGAATGAGAGCTTTTTCAAGCATTTCATCGAACACTTGACGGGCGTGAGAGAAAAATCTAAGTTCTAGGCATAGATTGTACATAGTTAGGCCAAATATAAGACTAATTAGCCATCAAGAGGCTAATCACAATCCAAGCCAACACAATCTACCAACTAAATATCGTAAATACATGAAAAACCTAAACTAACAAACAAGAACATAAATTTGAACAAGGAAACAAAGAGAATGAAATAAATCAAATCTAAAGAACTAAACAAACATGAATTAACAACAAAAACTAAAGATTGAACTAAACAAAATAAATACAAGAATTAAACTAGCAAAACATAAAAAAGAACAACGTATGAAATAAATAGAGAAAGAGAGAGAAAACTTAGTCTTGAATTGATAGAAGGAGCTTGAAATCCAAAGGTTGAATCCAAGATTACAATCTTCAATTCTAAACTAATCCTCCTATTGAGGTTTTATTTGCTAAAACCTAACCTAAACTACCCTAAAAATCGCTAGAGAGAGCCTCAAGCGAACCCCCGAGCGACCCCAAGCAAAAACGCATGAAGGAGGGTTAAATAGAAAAACCGAGCGAACAATGAGCACGGGAGGGAGGCACGACCGTACCACGTGGGACGGTCCCACCGTCGTCCCTTTCTGCCGGTTTTTGCTATTTTTCTTCGCTTTGTCCTGTTTCACTTCAGTTCGCGACGTTTGCTCGATTTGAAGTTTATTACCTACAAAAGTAAATAAAACAAGTAAAAATTCTAAAAGATTAAGTTATTATACGAGCTAAAAGTGGGTGAAAGAGGCACGTAAAATAGGACAATTTATCGCCTAACACACGTGTGACGGAATTGATCAAAAAATTAGGAGATTCTTATGGGGAGGGACGTTATCGAAACGAAAGGTGCACTTAGCCCCATGGGCCTTGGTGACACGCCGCAGGCAAGCTGGGGGGCTCGGCGTAATAGCAATGAGGGCCTTAAATTAGGCGACCCTGATGAAACTAGGATGGCGGCTGATGTTGGAGCCCACCAAGGTGTGGGCTAGGGTTTTGTTGCATAAATATTGTGGTGGGAGGAACCTCTTGCATGGTCAGCCAACCCTAGCACACATACGGCAGTTGAATGAATAGCGCTGCATTGTGGAATAGTGGAGGTCAGTTGAGGACAACACGGGGATGGTGCTCGGGGATGGAAGGAAAACTCGATTTTGGCTAGATCTTTGGGCTGAGCCATCCCCACTACTCATCTTTGCTACTCAGTATGTGCCTCTCTCAAAGATAAAGAAACAAGCGCACTAGTATCGGGACAACCAAGGGGGCTAGAAGTGGGAGGCATTCTTTGTTTTTCTTCCACATCCTATCCTCATTCGAATTGCCTCATTCAAGTTGTTGGAGGAAGGATTTTAAGATAAATTCTACTGGATTGGCACTAACAACGGTAAATTCAGGTTGCAGGCAGCCATTAGCATCATTCAAGACGAACTTGCTACGTTACATGAATCAAACTGATGCTGGGTCTGGAAGAGTGTAGTACCTTAGTGGGTGCGTGTCTTCATGTGGCTCGTACTCCAAGACAAAATCTTCACTAGGGGAACCGGGCATGTTGAGGACTCACCGATGACCTAAACTACAGGGTCTGTGAAGCCTCATGCGAAATGGTGACCCATGTCCTGCGCGAATGCTATGGTGTTCAGGAGGTCTGGCGGGCGCTTGAGAATTTTCGGCTGAGGTATATGGCGCCAGGGGCACCATGCAACAATTGCATCGAGGCTAACTTCAATGGTAACCATAGTGACCCCGAATGGGCAACAAAATTTCTTGTGACTCTTTGGTACGTGTGGAAATGGCGAAATGCATGTTGCTTTAGCCGACTAGAGGAAATCTCGGAGGATAAGGCTAGATTCCTTCTGAGAAGGTTTGAGGACATACTCTATGCGTTGTGACCGGACAACCCATTCGTGTTATCACAGACCCACGAAGTGCATGAGAGGCTCATCCATTGGGAACCCCCACCAGAAGGGTGGGTACTCTTGAACAAAGATGGGCCCTCGAAGGCTAATCCAGGTACGGGAGCTGAGGGTGGAATAATCCGTGCGCACCGAGGAGAATGGATGAAAGGGTTTGCAGAGAATTTTGGGCAATGTACTTCTGTCAAGGTGGAGCTCATAGTGGCGCTTCGTGGCTTGTAGTTGGCTTGGGACTTGGGGTTGTGTAAGGTGTGGCTCCAAGCAGATTCGATGATTATAGTGGGAATGCTACGGGGGAACCAAAACTGGAATCCTATTCACAAGCCGCTCATCATACAATGCAAGCAAATATTGGACAAAGATGGCTAGGAAGTCAAGGTGTCACATTGAGAAGCAAATCAAGTTGCAGATGGACTAGCCAATCTAGGAACTCTTAGGGATGTAGGAATAACTTACTATGATACTCCGCCTACAGAGACATTAGATGCATTACACATAGACCTTGTTAGGGCCACTTGGCCTATAAATGCTAATTAATAAAATTCATTCAGGGGCTTAGCCCCTCTTCTGTACCAAAAAAAATAAAAAAATACAATAGGTTGGAAATTCATTTGGTTATTTGTACTCACCATATTTTAATGGTTCTCATATATTTCCATGTATTTTTCTTCTTACTCATTCATTTTTACTTGTTTTAAACTTTTTCCCTTACCGCTCATACCTAAATACTCGTGTCTCTTTAGGTTGTTCCTTACAAAACCTTATTGCTAGTTGTCATAATTTTTCACAAGGGTACGTTTTATCTTTGAAGCACTTGAGGATGTCGTCCTCAATGATGGATTATGAAATTAGTTCGCAAAGTAGATTGCAAAATAACGGTTCATTTAAGATTAAGACAAGATTATCAAACAATGTTCTAGTTTTGATCTAAATAAAACTAAAAGTTAAACCACCTAATTGGACTAAGCTAATACCACGTAACTGACACTAATATTAGCCTTCAATTAAAAACTTCTGAAACCAACACTAAACACTTTTTATAACCAAACATAAAATAGATCAAAAGTGATGGAACGTTCGATCGTTAAACAAGAGAAATTATCAGACCCAAGCTATAATTTCTGATAAGCCTAACTAGAGAATTTATTTACTGCTTGTGGCATCAACTCGCGGTTCTTGACTCTGAGCTCCAGTAATGGTGTAAAGTGAACAACAATAGGTACTCATAATTCCGATCTAGAATTAACTTGTAGCGAGAAAGCAAAGGTGAAACAGGAGAAGGGGTAAACTAAGAATCACTTGAGATTAAACTGCATTGAGGTTAATTATACAAAATGTATGGTCTAGAACCATATCTGAAATCAGAACAAGGTGAAAAACAAAACGAAATCTGTAAACGAAGCTATCGCCCCTATGCTATCCTCCATCGTCCCCTCTTGTCATTCAATTTGTAATGCTCCCATTCAACTTTCATTGCCACCAATACGCCCATTAATTCTAATCTTCAACTCTCCAATTGATGAGGAGAGATGATGAGTATGGTGAGAATAACGGATAAATGTGAATAATGAAAAGAATTGATGGAAAGCAGAGGCGTTACAGAGCAAACAGAGAGCGCAGGGCTCGGGTTTCTGGTTTCTGGGTAGTAAGGGGAGAGAAGAAAGGAAGGAGGAACTCACATGCTAGCTATGTGCAAAAAAGTAAAACAAAAAAGGGTGATCGGGTCCGTGTGGGAAGTGGGGACGGTTGGGCCAAGTCCGCGGAAGGGGGAAAGTGGCAGGCGGTTGGGCTTCGCTGGAAACTAGGCCGTGATAATTGAAACGAGGAGGCCCGCGGTCTGGGGGAGGGAAGGTAGCGCTGAGGGGGTCTGTCACGCGTATTGAGCTGCAGAGCTGAGAAAAAGTTTAGCCTGCAGGAGCACGGGAAAAGGATGACCGGGGAGGAGAGATGAGGGAGAAAAGGGAGCGCAGATTAGGCATCTAGGTCTGAGTTTAGCGACGGAGCTTGCTTGGGCCGCTGGCTGGACCATCCCCCACCCCCCTTTTTTCTCTCTTTTGCTTTATCCAAACCGTTAGCAATTCAACATTTTTTCCTCCAGAGATTTATTCAAGCTTCAAATTCCACCAATCCCTACAAAATAATCAAAAACATCGTTAAAATTTTAATTTACTAATTTATTTTTAGCAAATATTACATAATAAGGGATATAAAATACATAATTTTAGGCTGAACACTAGTTGAGTCCAATTTTCATACATCGTTGACCCTATATTTTGTGATTTTTGTTTTAAAAGGCATGATTATTTGAGTATCTTTATAATTATTTTGCAGAATAATGACATTGATGTTGAGTTACATTAAAGGGGTGCAAAGATGCTGAAAACGGGTCACGTTTTGTTTCCTTAGGGGTGAATAAGTGCAACCTAATATGATGTATGATCTAACAAGAAGTACGTTCTAATATGGCTATTTAATCTGTTGCCTTAGTTTTCTTTACTACCTTAATTTCTATTACTTGCAGGTAAACCATGGCATGATTTAGTAAGTCGACGTTATTTAGAAGGCTAAAAAGAGTTGAATTCATAGAACACAATGATGATTTCATTACAAAAGGATAAATGTGACACACAAAGGGGCAACTATCTATCATAAATCATAATATGTAGACATGTTTTAGTTATAATCTTAAAGTTACTTTATGAAGAATCACTGATGTGACTATGGGATATAAGTTTTGATTTCAAGGCAAATTGGCTACAATAAAAAACGATCATGGGATCGTGCTTGAACAATTAGTCAAGTTCTCTCTATGGCTTAGTTGTTCAAAAAGGACTTGCTTAGGAAGATAATTTGAGAATTGACCACCTAACGTTTTAAAAATAGAGTTCAACTACCTTGAACTATCATTATTAAGGACCTTGATATGCTTGTCAAAAATGTAGCCTCGGTCGAGTCATAGAATTGATACAAATTGAGTTAAGCTTAAAATGAATTTTATGCTACCCTGATCAACGGAAATATTCTAGAATTAGTGTTGTATATTTGTTAAATGAAATTAATCTTAGATATCCAATTGCATGATAAAAAGGCACAGCACAAATTATGGTACCGAAAAATGTTCATACTTAGATAAAATTTGGTCATGTGTCTGCTCTTTGGAGAAATAGTAATAGGAAAAGTTGTGGTGATTAAATTAATCACAATTTAATTAATTAGTATTTTTGCCACTACTTTCTGAATAATTTTCTAAAAGGTAAGATTAACTTTGTGGTTTTCATGATATAACAACTGTTACAAACTTACTATTGGGAACTTGAGAAAGTATATTCAAATCTGTCCAAAATTAGGGAGGGATAACAACACTTTTGGTGACAGGGATGGCTACAGTTCAATTGTACCAAAAGTGG
>JACYFF010031957.1:87196870-87208825 GCA_017589665.1 Selenicereus undatus | reverse complement strand
TTTTTGGTTTCATCATCTTCATTTTTTTGATAGTCAATTGTTTATGTTTTTGTGAGTTTTCCCCTCCGAAAATATACATTATTGATGGTTTGGTTTCTTATAATATTTTCTTCTATATTTATCTCTCCTTTGCTCATTAAAGCTCTTTTTCCTATAAAATTTGATTTTTCTTCTTCTTTCAAGTTCTTTTCCCCATTGGTGACGTGAATCCCAACAAGCTAGAAATCACTTCTTAATTTTCTTTTGCTTTTGGAGATCAATACACTGATCATTGACTCATATTCTTAAATAAGAGATTTTTGAACCAAGTATATCAATGACATATGCTGTTTCAAACCTTGCAATGTACTTGTTATTAATTCTGGAATTTATCAAATATGGCAATTTGGCATAGAGCGTACTAAGATTAGTTTCATTATGCCCTACTTTGTAATAATATTAATTAAATTCAGCAATATAATTTTCTAAATACCTCACATCCCATAACTCTATTTATTAATCTTTCTTTGCCATTCCTTTATTTTTTCTTCATAATCAAGTTTAGCTCCGATTAACTCAGTTTCAATTTCCTTACATAAATTTTTTAACATTGCAGCTGGGGTTTCCATTAATCTTCGTGCCTTTTTACCGTCTTCATTTAATGAATCATACCAGTCAGCTACAGTGTCTGAAAAACTATGTTTGATATAGTTCAAGAAATTTGCAGCAGTCTAAGTAGTATTTAAATTTAAGACAATATTCATTTCTCTTTCCAATGCTCAAATATTTTTTTCTCTATTACAAGCTCCATTGATGTTTAAGATATATCTAATTTAGCTAATTGGGGTAAGATCAATTTCTTCAAAGGTCGTAGTTTTCCTTGGGATAACCATAAAGGAAAAATTAGTTATTTGCACTGCCGAAACATATCCATGTCTCATAAAATAAGTATTTCTTCTAGAAGGTTGGCCAAATTCCTCATGTTTAGGAACTACATTGTTACCTAGATTCGATTCAATTTCATCTATGTTAAGCTCTTCTTCAATCTCGTTAATCTCGTCATCAAATACCATTGTACAGAATTTTTTAATCTAATTTTCTTCTAATTTATTCTAAAGTATCACATTCAGAACTTCTAGCTTAGTTAGGTTCATCTGCTGATATATTTTTTCATCTAACTGGACATTATTTGTCTCTTCACTATCATTAGTTAATACATCATGTTTATCAATAATTGTGCTCATGGTATTGCTTAATTATTTTGGATTGTGCTCTTTATCAAACATATTCTGTAATTCTTACACATTAAACTGCTTATACTCTATCCTCTTATTCTTTTTCTACCTTTTCAAATGATTTTTTAGTTGATTTTTTTCCTAGTTCTTTTTGAATTTTCATATCATGCAAAGAAAATGGATTTTTGTTTTTTGGGTTTTGGAATGGATATTTATGCTGAAAGGATATTTTCCACTGTGTGTGATTTCGTTAACTAAAGAAAGATGGATTACCGATAATTGTTTCTTAATCTCGTAAATTTCAGTCTTACTTTTTGCTAATTCAACTTTTAATAGTTTAATTGAAGTGTTACTGAAGTGATTCGTTTAGGTGAGTGAACAATATGCAAATAATTAGGAGCAGGGCAATTAGGTGATGATTCTAGCATTCAACACAGTTAATTAGCTTAATTAAGCATTAATTAGCTTAATAATCTTATTTATTTTTTGTCCTGTGGCTCTAATACCAAATGAAAGAGGACCTCGAGTACTATTAATAAGATAAATTACACATGTAGAAATTTAAAATTTTCGTAAGTAAATTTTTATAGATTGGGGTTAAAATGCAAATTTCAAAAGTTCAGGGGGTCAAGAAAAAAGGAGGGTACCAAAATTCGATCACCAAACTTCGACGTACTAAAATACTCACTCCAAAAACTTAGGCAATGAATAATTAATGTCATGCATGTTGGGGTACTTGAAAGTCTCATGTTTTATCATCTTAGCTTGCTTAATCTTAGCCTTAGAAACATTGATTTTAGAAAATTTTATTCATTGAACATAGTCTAACATTCTGGGGTTGATTTAAAATTTTGTGTAGATAATTCTTATTTTTGGTGCCTGATTCATTTACTAAGGTATTCTTTTTCAATCCTTCTATTTGTCGTAGTTATAATCCTTTCACAAATTGGTTGTTGAATTTTCATATGAATAGTTTGGTCTAATCTTATTTACGCATTTTAGTTTTATCTAGTATGCTTAATTCAATTTTTCTATTTTTTGGTTCTCTTATTGATCTTTGAATAAGTGACAACTTAATAGGTCCAATTACTGGAGTTAGATTTTACTATTTATTTATTTTTAGACAAGTTAATAGGTTGTCGATGCTGAACATTAAATGAGTGACAACGTACTCCATGAATCATTTAGAATACATGCAATAGATTCAACTTCTCTGAAAGGAGATCTCATTTCTACTTCTTTTAGATCGTGAGTATCTTCAAATATTGTTTGAAGAGATATCTTTAAGCACAATTTCAAGATCCTCCTTGGCTTTCTTCTGATGAGCTTGTTTCCTTGCCTTTGTTCGTTTTTTGGCCCTGATAACTTATCATTTGCCTTTTTTCTTCACAATGTCTGTGTGTTTGTCCCATTTTTAGTTTGAGAAATACAAAAATTGAACAAGATTAGGTGAGTTTAGGGTATGGGATGTAGGGTGGAAAAGGATCAATTAGACAAGATGTGTGACTATTGAGAGTTTGACATTTTGAGGGAGTGATAGGTAACTTGTAAAGGCAAATGTAGAGTCAAGGGACTGGATTGAGTGGTTTGATATGGGTATAATGCAATTAGAGAATTTTGATAAGTTTGACATGGAAGTAGAAAACAAAAGTAAGTAGAATAAGCGAATAGAGAAGCAAACACTACACTTACTTTTGGTTTTGAATGGTCACGTAAAATATTTTGACTCAAGAAGATTTTATAAATGGGACTTGCATTTAAAATATCTAAAAATTGTAACTTTCTGAGCAAAAATTCAAATTTTCTTACGACATCATTTTTGTGAAATATATAAAAATCATTTGGGACAAAAGTTATGTATGAGCTTCTCCCAAAATAGTAAGCACTCGATTTTATGTGTTTGATCAATTTAGACAGTCTGTGGAATCCGAGTTCCAGATCTTGGAACTGATACTTTAGACTATGAACGTTGTGACTCTAACTTAATATGTAGTAGGTTATCCGTATGTGCAACTCACAGCTTGGTGAACAACTCTCAACTTCAGCAAATTGTTTAAGATTGATATCTATGAACAACATGAAGTCACACAGGAAACTTTTCAAGAACTTAAATGATTAATAAGAAAAGTTTAAGAGCGATGTCATCTTTTTATGCCCTTTTTTGTCTTACTTCACCTCTGAGTTGTTGCCACTTGCTTTGAAAACGAAGTTTTGAGTTTCAGAGTTAGAACTTACAAAACTTGTAGGTACAGCTTTCTCGAAGGGCATTGTAGCTTTAAAAATATTAAAATTTTAGAAAATCCTAATAGAGGGTCTCTAAATTCCCTTATTCATCAAATGCATCCTTCAATAGGAAATTTTTAGTTATGACCTCCAAGAGTTCTATTCATTATCTTTTCTATTAAAGAACATGAATTAATATTAGATCATGTCTTTCTTATCCCTTAGGGAATACTTTGCAATAACTTTTGAAGGTTCTTACACAAACTTCTTAATTTTTCAAGGCCATTATAGAGTTGAATGGCATTGAGCCCCTTTTCTTTTTGCACTTCTACTTCCTTTTGTAAGGATTTTTATTGCTTTTTAGTATATTTTGACAAAGTTCATTGTAAAGTTTAACGTTGTCACCATTCTCTTCCTTTGAACTCTTGAGTTTCTGATTTCAAGAAATTGATTTTGTCACAAAGGGATTAAGTTCTAGACACATATCCTTTCTCAAGTTTCATTACATGTAAATCTTCTTTGGAGAGCATAGAGAGTTGCCTTTGTAGCTTTTCAGCGGGAAATTCTCGAACCTCTTGACATATAGTCTCAAAGTATGCTTCTTTTCTTTGTCTGATATGTGAATCAATATATGAGTTTTTATGCACGCTGATGAGGCATAGTGTGGACCCCAAAAACTGGTGTCTCAATTTTTACAAAAATACGCAATGATGAATTATGCCCAAACCTATGCATTAGGGCCCCCAGCATATTAGCCTTGCATTCGAGTCCAAAACAAAAACAAAAAAACAAAAGACTAAAGCCTAGGCCGTTGGGTCTGACCCGGCCGGGTCCTCTGGCTGGGAATAGGGGTGTTCATCGGTTCAAATCAGGACCGGACCGGACCGGACCAAATTGTAAAGTTGGCAAATTTTTACAATATGAACATCTTATATTTATTTGAATATGAACAATTTCTACATATTTTCACTATGAAAAACAAATCAATATTCTTGAATGTTTGAAAAATTATAAGTCGCAAAAGAAAATTAAAATTTAGTAAGTAAAAAATCGATTTTTAAATTTTTTTATTCGGTCCTCGGTCCGGACCGGTGGACTGGACCAGACCGGACCGAAGACCGAATAAAAAAAATTTGAGGACCGTGGACCGGACCGAATTCATTCAATTCGGTTCGGTCCGGTCTAGGCCGGTCTTCGGTCCGGTCCGGGTTTGGACCGAATAATAAACACCCCTAGCTGGGAACTTGGCATGATTCTGTGCATTCTTTTCTGTGTTGAAAACAGGTTTCAGTAGGTAGAATTTTATTTGGAGAGGTGCTTCCTAAGGTCTATTCAGAGTTTGATTAGGTCTCTTTTCTCTGAACCAATTTGGATTACCCTTTTAAGCACTGTAAAAGGGGACTACCCCCTAAGGTTAGAGATGTTGAAAAATCCAGAAATCTGGAGCATCAAAACATCAGAATGTTGGAGAGGAAACACTAGAACTTTGAGAGAGATACACACCAAAAATTGAAGAGGAGACACAATTAGAATCCCAGAAAACATTGAAAGAATATTGAGAGATACAGAGAACCTAACTAAACCCTTCTCAAAATGCATCCTCAAAACCTTATTAGGTACAATTAAGGCTCAATATTCTTGATCTTAGGGTTTCGTACATCACTCAAGTGGGTAACCTGAGGGCACCGATCTCTCAAACCTTCATTCCCTCTCTCCACTTTCCTTCTCTTTATTTTTTTCAATTTTGGGATTAGGAGGGATGGTTCTTTTTAGAAAGTAAATTTAGTTTATAAGTTTCCCAAAATTCATTGTTAACCCTATTAATTAAATTTGCAGTTTTTTAGTACTTTGGTATTAAATCTTTTTCTAACTTTGCAAAATCAGTATGAGATCTCGACAATAATAATGTCTGAAACAAAGAACTAAGCCTAGTTCTTAATCAGGAACCCAATTGAGTTCATAGATCAAGGCTACTACCTAGTCCATTGGACTAGGCTGTTAGTATTGCCAGGAGCAAGACTAGAGAACTGAACCTAGTTTTGTGCAGGAACATGGCTGGGTTGCTAGATCAGGACTTTAGTCCAGCTTTTTGGAGCAATCCATTTATTTTATTGCAGTTTGGCCTGTTTCATTAAAAAAATAAAAAAAATCATATTTGAATTTGAACACAAACGAGTCTAACCATTTGTGAGGAAACCGCACTCGGGAGGGGGGGGGGGGGAGAGGCCAATATGTGGTCTATACACATTAGTTAACATTTGCCTTTTTTATGTTTTTTAGGCTTTAGTCATTAGCCATGAAGCATACTATAACAACTTCCTTTTGCTTCTCTTTAGTTTCAATAAAGTCAGAGTCAGTCAATGTTGCTATTATGGCTTTTGTTCCCTCAACTTTATAACTCTTTTGCCTTTTTTGTTTTTATGAGCAATTTTTCACCAAGTGACCTAGATGTTTGTAATCATAGCAGATCATAGAGTTCGGGTCTAAGTTCTGTGGAAAGGATCAGTTATCTCTTTGACCCTTTTCTAATTTGGCTGAAGGAACCACCCCCACCAAAACCTCGTTACGCTAAAATTTTTCTTCTAAAGTATTATGTGGGAACCTCTTGTTAGCATGGCTTCATATTCTTCAGCATCTCTAACATTAAAGGCACCTCATGAATGTTTGGAGTCCTTTCATGGCATCTTCATGGGCTACTCCTTTTTGATGACTTTGAAGTTCACTTTCTTTAAGAAGGTGAATTTGATAGGGGAGAAATTCTCCAATGAGATCATCTAGCTTGATTATCTCCAATTCTTGAGCCTTTCTAGTGGCAATAACTTTAAGTCCCACTTAGCTCTTGGGAGTGACTGAGGGGTCATCCTAACATTTTCTTCTTTAGGGTGAGCTTTACATAAGGACTTAAGGTTGTTGTTGATATGTGTGAACCTTGTGTTATTGCGTGCATCGTTAGTTCCTATGGATGAGTAGTTGTTCTTTGCTCACACTAATGCTTAAATTAAGGTTACCTGAGATTTTCTTTAGTACTTATTATTGGTATGAAGATTCAGCTTAGGTCACCCTCGAGGAGGTGAACCAAGTTACTAGTAAAAACATTGCATATTAAAATGACTAACTGTGAATGTAATAATTACTTCAAATGCCTAATAGAAACTGTAACTATGAATCAGTAAATTATACAAGGCCATAACAGGGCATGTAATGATCCTCTAGCTCACTGGTCCTTTATTTATAGACTTTTCTAATCTTGGAAGACCTATGAAGATGCCATTAAGCCATTAGACACAGTCTATTGATGTATGGTGCGTTATCTCCAAGTCATTACATTTTGATTTTGTTATGTCTACCACCTACCAAGTAAGAACAAATCCTAGATTTCTCCAACCAATTCCCTAGGTCAAGTTTTGGCTTGAAATGCTTGTAATTTAATTTCCTAACTGTTGTTCACTAAAGTGGAAAGCTAGCCTTATCTTACCTTTCTCTTTGATAGTGATAGCTTTACTATTCTTGGCCAAAGTTCTTTTTCTTGATTAACACTTATTTTTCCCCTTCACAAGTATTCAAATTGAGTGGAAAGCTGCTTTTTGTATGAATTCTTATATGATCCAAGTTCAGATTATGCATTTAAAAACGTAAGATGTAGGCATTTTATCGAATATAATATAAGAATAATAGGATTTGCAAATATTTCAATAAATGTAGTCCTCATATTTATGTTCGACCATTGAAATTGAATGCGACACGTATTCTCATAAAGAATTGAAGAGCATGTTAAGGAAGATATCTTATATTTACAATTTTTGCATAACATGTACTTTATTACTATATTACCTTTGCAAAAGTTAAATTATCTCAAACTAGAAATAATTAGATTGGTGCTCACTTATTTAAATTTCTAGACTTAACAATTTTAACCTTATAATTAAAAAATATTTAGCATGCATTGACTCCAGATGATGATGCTCCCTGACTTTCGGTCACGGTTCCCTGACTTTGAGTTCGTGCTTTTCTTTGATTCCCTTAGGCAGTTATATGACTTGGCATAGATTTGAATCAATACAACAACTAAGAAACTTGAGTATGTACACTTTATGTGATTTGTTACACATCTTCAAATGCATTCTTACATAGGTTAAATGTTTCAGATATATGATATTTATGCGCATGTGCATATTGTAAGACCTAAGCTTTCGTAGATGGCTTTAAGCGTAAGCATGTCTAACCGAATTTATCTTTCATTCAAAACATATGGCAAGTATGGAGTTTGACTCAAACTCCATCTTTTTCTTCATGCTCATAATTTTATGTGGAAAGGGGACATTGTATTACTTAAGTGCAACAGCGAGGGCTTTTGTGGACAAATTTTTGGAAAAGGAAAACAATGAGGAATTTTTTTTTTGAAAATCCGAAAAAGACCTTTGTTTGTGTGGTTTTGGGGGAATATGTACTATTTTGGCAAGCTTTGACCATTGCGATATACCTATTAGGATTTATATACAAGTAAGATGTACATGATGTAATTTTTTTTTTTTTTTGGTGGTAGTTTTCCATGCCAGATCCAAACCTAACCTTGACATGCCCTTGTTGTGATTAGATTCATGCCTTAGTTTGTGTACAACCATTGTTCTACGACTTTAAGCTACTATGATTGATTCTTCGACCTATCCCATTTGCATAGTCATTTTTGTTATTGCTTTTACATCTTAAAAAATTGGGAAAAGATAGTATGGAGAGAAGTCCTTTTTTTTTCCTTTTGGTTTTGGAATGACAAGTACCCCTTTGAGGTGTGCACTACTAGTGTTTCCCTTAGGGCAATATTTCTATTTAAAGATGTGTGCTTCCTCAATCATTTGGTAATAAATAAGTTAAGTGGATCAAGTAGAATTGAGTTATACTTTTGTAGCTTAACTCCTAGAGTTACGGTACGCTTTCACTCTAGGTATGGGACTAGACTCGCTGTTTTTGATGAATTATAGGGTGAACAATGTATATGGATGTCATTAGTGAGGATCAAGAGACTTGATGTGTGTACCGTGTTTATATATAATTGTCTAATTTACAAGGTTCATTTGGTTTATTGGATGGTCTATATTGGATAAAAATGAGAAAAAAGGAAAAAGATTTATGTTTCTCTCGTCTCATTTTTCCTTTTGTTTTTCAGGAGTTGGTGAGCGTATGTTTTACAAAATGCTCACGAAACCGCACTCGTCCACTTGGGAGTATAGGGCTTCAAAGAGCTCCTTGCATGTGCTGTGTATAATCTAGATTCCTCATAGGGTTGTTTATTTTATTTTTATGTTAGGTTAGCTTTATTCAAGGACGAGCAAACTTAGTGGGGGATTTTATTGAGTGCAATTGTCATATATTGTTTTAAGCCACATGTTTCATGATCTTTGGTGTACAAAATCTTATCACTTGATAATTTTGATAACTCTTTTGTAGAATGATGAAATTGATGTCCAGTTACTTTAAAGGTGGTGCAAAGAGTTTGAAAAGGAGGAAATTTAGGCCTTTCAGGAGTCAACAAGTGTAGGACAACTTGCAGTTATGTTATCTAACGAGAACCATGCTCTAGTGTGACCATATTCCCACAAAGCCATAAAATCCTTGCGGTTGTCATTTCTTAGTCCATTAAGCATCACAAGTCTTAAATTGCAAATGAATCATAACACGATTATTAGAAACTGGGATTTAGGAAGTTGGCATCAATTAGAAGTCTAACAACAGGATTGCAAGGATGTACAGATGATTTAGTATTAAAAGAGAAGACTCATTAGACAGAGCAGCAGCTAGCCATCACAACTTATGGGCCATATTCATTGTTTTAGTGGTAAACTTAGGATTACCTCATGTCTTCTGCTGTTTTCATCTAATTTTACATATCTGATCTTATGCTTAGAATAATTTATTTAGATCATTCTTATTCATTGAATGGATTCTAATCTACTTGAGTTGATCTAACTCTGAGTTTATGGTCCTCTTTCTTGATTCATTGGTGTTCTTTTCAATGCTTTTATTATCGTCGTTGTAATATTTTAATGGATTGATTGTTAAGTTTTCATATGTGAATAGTTTAGTTAACTAAACTTTTAATTATATCTTTTAATTTGGTTTCATATTAATTTATTTGAGTCTTATTTTTTATTTCTTTTAACAGAATTTAGTCATTTCATTACACAATCAACTTTGTACATAGGCAAACTAAAGGAATTAACATAACGAATTAAGCATATATGTGTTCACCTTAATCCTGCAGTGGAAGGCGATCAAACCTTGGCTTGAATCACTGGCTGTGAAAAGAACTCACAATACGGAGAACCTTCACAATCCCACAGCCTAGGAGCCCTAGGGGTTTGTGCAGAAACCTCAATTTAGAGAACCTTCTATGTTTTTGTCTAATATTTTTCCTCATAGACTACCCTCCTTTTATATTAGAAGGACAATCGAGGGCTAGGGTTTCTGAGATGACTTAAGCTGTCAACCGATTGGGCGTGCACCCTTTATGGGTGTATTATGCCCTGAGTCTAACATCTCCCAGTCACACATAAGAGAGTATTGATTTTCACCTTAAGAAAAACTTATTTTTCTTTTATTTCTACACAATCTTCATACTGGATAGGCAAATAGGCCGTGCAACCAGCACACTTGTGAGAGATCTGTGCTATACATCGGTTAGGAATATATAGCCTCTCCTCGAGAACTGCACATGAATAGTTGGAAGTAGAGCTAATCAACGGGTTTGGGACCCGCCTGCCCTGCCCTGACCTGACCCTTAAAAATGAGGGTCAAGGTCAACTTTTTTTGTCCGCGACCCCCCCGACCCTCAAATTGAGGGTACGTGACTATGATGAGGCTCGGGTTTGGGTAAATGTTTTGACTATCCAACCCGACCTGCTGACCCTCATTTTAAAAAAAAATTTAAAAATAAAATAAAAATAAGATACTTTTGGTTTCATTTGTTCAAAACTTTTTTGCTTTCACTTTCCCATCTCCCCTTAGCATCTTACGCCCCTCATTCACCGCACTGAATCTCATTGGTTCTTAACCTTCTAACGTCCCATCTCTGATGTTTGGAGTAGTCATTTTAGTGAACTAATTGGTCTATTGGTTTAATGACCAAATTATGCATTAGAGTGTTTGTAGTTGTGATACGCTTCAGCATTATATTATCGTTTGACCTTTTATTTTGTAAGATGTTTAATGTTGACCATTATAATAAAAAGAAAACTTAGTAAAAAATCTCATTTTCTAGATCGGGAGTTTGAGTGTCTGGTCTGACCCGCTGACCTGAGGGTACCCACAGGGTCAGGGTCAGGCGTATGTCAACCCGCATGAGGCTCGAATACAGTCAGGGACAAGAAAATCCTGCCTGTTGACCCTCATGACCCGACCCTCAACCTGACTCGACTTAGAATTTGATCAGGTCTAGTTGGAAGTATGCAAGCACCCTAGATCATTTCATCTCATTAAGATGTCTCATTTTAATCTCATCAAACCATCATATTTCATATTCGCAATTATGATGCATATGTCATAATTGGTGCACCGGTGAATAGAAATTCATGAGATTTCGTGAATGATCTTCCTCTTCTCACAAGACCCTCGACCAAATCCAACTCATTTTTTGATACATGTCCCACCAGGCCGAGTCACTCATGATCCTTTGGCAACATACTAAGATAATGAGCATTGAATCAAGTCTCAAGTCATTGATTGGAGTCCAGAGGGTACAAATATGTAACGCCCCCAAATTATATATGTTTCACTGCTTGTATTTTCCTTAATAAATCCCTTAATTATAATCTAGACAACCCAATTATAGGGGTATTACCACCGTCCAAAAGGACAAGGCTTGAAACATGAGTGCTATAAATAACATAGCTAAGCATAACCTCAAACATATACACTCACATCAAGTGTTAACCAATGAAGGGTTTATAAACCATAGTAAAATAAATCACTATATAGTATACATCTTCATCCATAGAAGAATTCAATATACATCTTTAGGGTATGCATATACTGCATTACTTCTAATCCATCTGAATTTCCTTGCTTCACGTACTCTCTTCAGCTGATTTGTTAGCATGAGGGCAACTCTCTCAGCATTTTCCTAAAACAAAACATAAAAACATTTCGAACTGTAAGCCGAAACTCAGTACATGCATTCCTGAATTGTAAAATGATCATTGAAACACTGGTTGGGCCCGCTTTGCAATTCATTTTAAGTTAAAACAGTGATTGAGATAAATATAAAACTGCATTGCTAGTTATTATCTGATAGTGAACCCCTTGATACTGTTATGATCTATGGATAGGTGTACACCTGCCAAGCCGATCGAGGACCTGGCCTGAAGCCGCGCGGGTAACTGAAGGGCGAATGCCCTATAGATGATAACTGATAGGGCAACTAATTAACTGATAAATCACTATGTAAACTGATTCATTGATGTACTTACCAAAACATGATGACGTTGATAAATACACTCTGATTTCTAAAGATACAGGCAATGGACGT
>JACYFF010031957.1:87040844-87196470 GCA_017589665.1 Selenicereus undatus | reverse complement strand
TTTAGTTCAATATAAGACAAGTTAAACCAAAATGATTTGAATAATAAATCTGTTAGGGTTATTGAACTTGAAATAATACAAATTGAAGCAAAATAGACCAAATAAAAATGATTGAGGTAATAATGAAAAGATTTTAATTGATATAAACGAAGTATGGGTTTCGGATATTTCTAAAATAGATAATGGAAAGTGTGATACGTCTGAAATGGATAATAGAATGGTTAATGCCTCTGAAATGGGTGACAGATGGTTTAATGCTATGAGGAGTGTTGTGAGGATCATGAAAAGCTCAAATAACCTCAATTTGATTCATTAGATACTGATTTCTTTCTTCGTATACCACCATTTGATGGTCTACTTTAGAAAATCCATATCTTTCACTCCTGACCTCCAAATTAGATATAAAACTCCAATATGTAAAGCTTATAATGTCCACTAAAACTTTCATTCAGGACACAAAGCATGATTCACATAGTAACGCCCTAAAATTAGGGTAGAACACAGACGTGCACAATTTCTGTTCAATCTGCGCAGTCGTACTAAAACGACCATAACTTTCTCTACAGAACTCGGATTAAGGTAATTCAGAAGGAATTTGAAAGATAACTCATTGATCTATCTACACACCAAAAATCACAGTTTTACAAAGACCCAATCAATACCAGTTTTCCGTAAAGTTACTGTTGCAGTTCAGTTCCCAGTTTCAATGTATTCTGTATAGTCTTGACTAAATTGGTCATAACTTTGTCCACACAACTCAAACTTGACTACTTCCAAAGCCTATTGAAATCTAACGCATCAATATATCACTGCACCAAAAAGTATGAATTTTGGATGTGCCAAACAGTACCAGTTTAATCCCGAAGTAGCCCCTGTTTCAGGTCTGTTGACAACTTAATAATCACATCTTTGCAATCTTTTCTTCACATAACCACCTACTACAATCATGCTTTAACTCATCCAAAACCATACCAACATTACCATAATCATTTATGATGATAAATATTACCAAATCAAATACAATATGACCCGAATCCATCATTTCAAACTCAAACTTGCTTGATTAAGAACAAGCTCACGCTTAGCATGCTTTCATGCTTAACCAACAAATTAACACATCAAAAATAGCTCTTACTTTTATCAAAATAGCATGATCAAGAAATAAAATCAGAATCAAAACCAAAATACAACAAACCAACAAGATAAGGTTAGGGTTTACCTCACTTGGTGATTAAAAGAGAGAGATGAAGATGATGCTTGATGTGGGAGGTGTTTGGGTGGTGGATGGTAGTCGGAGGGTGGCTGGCTGGTGGCTAGAAAGTGGCTGGAAGGTGGTGGATCAGCCAAGAAAAGAGGGCAGCCATGTAAGAGGGAGAAGGAGAGGTGAGTGGAAGAAAGAAGAGGATGACTAGTCTTGCTTGTGTGAAATAAAAAGATCACTAACTTGAGTAAGCAAGACACTTGGCTGAAAATTAAAGTAAAACACTTGGCTGAAAATGTAAACCCTCAAATTAATATATTTTCTAATTATAATTAGCCTTAATCATGGTAATTAGCTAAACAAAAGGGATTAGGAACATTGTTGGGCTGAAATTGGGCTTAAATGAGCTGGGTTGAAAAAAAAATGCCAAACCGGGTGCGATAATTAAATTTGTTTTTTCAAAGCTCGAAATTAAATATGATGTCATGAAAAATAATTTAATCGTTTAAATCATAATTATCGAGGCCTAATATCAATTTCTCCAAAAATTTATTTTTGGTAAATAAAACTCGAATTGCAAAGTGGGGCCCGACATAAATTTTCCCAACTGTGATGATTCAGTAAGAATGACATAAATAAATGTGAAAAATGAATAACCGGCTTAATTAAATAAATAAATATGCCTTAGGGTCGGGCTGTTACAGCCTTCCCCCCTTAAAGAGTTTCGTCCTCGAAACTTATGAACTTTGCCAATAGATGCAAGGTTATCCTACCTAAATATGGGTACATGACTTTCACTTGATCCTCAATTTTTCAAGTAGTTTTTGAGGAGGTATGGTTTGCCCAAAGCAATTTGATTTAAGGTATCTGCTTAATGCTTAACTGCTTAATCCTCTGATCCAATATCTGAATTAGATGCCCTTGAAACACAAGATTCTCAATGGCTGCAATGGATTTGATTATAACAGCATGGTCGGGATCTGAAATGTATTACCTGAGTTGTAACGTAAGAAATACGGAACATGTTATGCATATGTTTGAGTTATATAGGCAGATCTGGTAGACAAGTTATGGAATTCGACCTTTCCATGAACTGATATGGGCCAAAACATCTTGACCTCAATTTAGGTCGCAGCGCAACCTCCGTACACCCTTAGTTTATGAGACTTTCTGAAAAACTTTATCATATACCGGAAATTCCAGGAATCTCCTTCTTTTATCAACATAGCTTTTCTGTCGATTCCAATGGTATGCTTTCAAGAGTCTTTTGAGATATGCCGCCTTATTGAATGCTGAAGAAGATCTTCATGACTCAAAAGATGATTTTGTTGTCAATGTCGGCCGTCATTTTATCCTGATGTTTCATGTAGGATTCCCTACTAGTGCTATCACAACATTGACCACTGGATGTTCCATACTTTCTTCAAATGCAAATGTTGGTCGTAGGTCATGAAGTACTACAGGCTCCAACGCAGAAGAGTTGGATCCATTGATATTTTTAGATGCTCGGAATGATAAGAACTGCTAAAGTTCAATCTAGTTCCAAAGGCTCCTTGAAGTGCATGCCAAACAGGCTTGAAATCTTTGATCTCTGTCAGACACTATATCTGAGGGAATCCCATGACAAAATATATCGAAATTGAATCTCAGTTCCAAGTGGGAATTTCTAAAGGTCTCAATTCACTTACGGGGCGTTGGTATTCTACCATGGCCTTTTTGGCAAATAAGACCTTTATCCATGCATTCTGCAATTTCTCTTCTCATATTGTTTCACAAAAATATTTCCTCAAATTTGTGTACATATTGGTGCCCCCTCGGTGCACCAAATAGCAAGTATTATGAGTCTTCGTTAAGATCTGCTTTCTTAAGATTTTGCTTTATTCTTTGGAGCGCAGGATCACTATCTTGATTCACTTTAGGCTTCTCCATCAGGGAGGGCGGTAAGGTAAGTGCCAACAGTTGAACATTTACCTTCCATTGCAACACTAATTGAATGTCCAAGTCCTCAAGTTCTCTCAGGAGATTCAGTTGAGTAGTTACTACAGTGTTCAAGGTATGTTGTGCCTTCCTATTCAGGGCACCTGCTATAATATTTCTCTTTCTTGGTTGACATTGGATCTGCCAAAACTGATGTTCCATGTAGATTGAGCTTTTTCAGAGTGAAGATGTACTTCAAGCTTTGATGATCGGTATTGATTCTGCATGGTACCCCATATAAGTAGTGTCTCCAACTTTGCAATGCAAAAACTCCAGAAATGGGTATGATAATTCTTCTCATAAGGCTTGAGTAGTTGGGAGGCATAAGCCACCAGTTTAACTTCTTGCTAACTTTATAGATTTCTTCAACAAATTGGTCAGGGAAGATGATATTTGACAATCCTTTCTAAACTCGATAATTCCTTGTTAAACTCAAACAGTTTCTAGTCTCAGTGCATTGGTTTAGCTTCGGCACTTTGTAACTGCTTTCGCCTTTTGCAAATTGACCTTAATCTCTTCCTTTGAAACCATATGTTCCAAACATACCATTGCTTCTAATCAATACTCATGCTTCTTGTATTTGCTATGTACTTGATGTTCCCTCAAGGTGTATAATACTGTCCTCAAATGAACAATATGCTCATCTTTATCCTTGGAGTATTTCAAGATATCTTTTATAAATACCACCACACTTGTCTAGATATGGTCTGAAACTCTATTCATAAGACTCGTAAAGGCCATGGGGCCATTGATTAGGCCAAAAGGCATCACAGTGAAGGCATCATGACCCATACATGGTCCGTAGTGTGGTTTCGGGAATGTCTTCAGGTATAATCCGAAGTTGATGGTACCCTGACCTCAAATCGACCTTAGAAAAAGACTCCTGCTCCTTGCAGTTGATCAAATAAGTCATCTACTTGGGGCGATGGGTATGTGTTTTTGATGGTGATCTTATTCAGCTCTCTGTCATCAATACATAACCTCTAGGTTTCATTCTTCTTCTATACAAATAGAACTAGGCATCTTATGATGGCACACTTAGATGGTTTGATAAATCTCTTTTGCGATAACTCCTCCAACTAAAACTTTAGTTCTTGAAGCTCAATTGGGGCCATAAGATACGGGATTTTGGAGATAGGATGAGCATCAGGGATTAATTTAATCTCAACATCAATTTCTCTTTGCAAAGCTGTCCCGATAACTTTTCAGAAAAACATCTCTAAATTCACAAGCTGTAGGGATATCGTTTGCTTTTTTCTTCCTTTGGCTGAATGTTACTAGCATAACACTAATACATAATATATCCTTGACATAAGAGCTCATTGGTTTTCACAATAAAATTTAAAGGATAAGATTTTTCCTTTCCTTGCCCATGAAACATATTTCTCTCCCTTGTTCATCTCTTGAAATAGCCTTAGGGTCATCACAACCTACCTTAACCCCATAAGTACACAACTAGATCATTTCTAAAATGATATCAAAGTCTGACGAGTCAAATTGAATCAGAACTTTAGGCGAAACTATCTCACCAATAGTAATTGAAACAAAATTATGAGATGTAGAACACTCAATTCTAGAGTCGTTGGATAAGTTGATTCCATAATTGGTTTCTACCTTCTTATTCCGTAAAAGAGAGCTTCAGTAACTACTGCACCAGAGGTGGCAACTTCCTTCTTGCTAAACACATAAGTCTTTCCTACAGCTGCGAGCCTTAAAAGTGAAAGCCCTTCTCTACAGCCTTCAGTTTTCGGGAACAGGCAGCGATGAGGTGCTCTGGGCTACCGCACCATGTGCATTTGTTAGTTCCCATTTCGCAATCCGGAGTGACTCGAAGCGAAGTCAGACCCTAAGAGCCTATTCTTAACAATGTTCCACCAAATATTAGTTTCATCAGTTAGACAAAATGTTCCAATGTTCACCCTTTTATCTCCTAGAACCTCTATTACAGTGAAACTTTCTCCACTCCTCGAATCCTTTCTTAAGGTTCCACTGGGTCATACTTTCCATTCTAGAGTCCTTTAGTATGAATCAATTGAAGACATTTTTCCATGGGGTAGTAACCCATCAAAATTCTCCCTGACGCAGTCCAACTGCATGACAAAGATTTTGATTGTCCAACTTAAGCTTTATGAAAGTGATCTTCAATAGGAAACTGAGGTTGAATCAACCAAAAAGGGTAGACACATCGCGTTCCCCTTAGCAATGGATTCCACAAGTTGGACGACAATCAACCGCTATCCAAAGCGTAGTTAAGATCTACCTTCTGTTCAGGCGTGCTACACAATTATCATCTATTGACATGGGTGCATCCCAATCATAAACCAGCTATTAGTAGCAATGGGCTCTTAAAAGCAGGAGAAAGTGACCGAGACTGATGAAGATGTGACATAAGAATGAATGGTGATGCAACTAGATGGGAAGATGCCACAAAGACAAAAAGACGAAGCCCCTGGTCAAAGCGAAGAACATCGAAACAGTTGATAATCTGACCAAGACAATGGTAAATGGTAGGTTACCAGAAAGTGCAGTGAAATATTTTCACGAGTAATGCCTGCTTCATGGATTGAGCTGGAGTCAATGGACTGTTTGCAAGAGTTTGAACAATTTGAGCAAGTCTTGAATTGCAATGGATTGAAGCACAATATCTCTCTAAAGTGTCCTTGGTTTCTCTTCTATGAAATAGTCGGTAGTCAATGGTTTCAAACTTATGTACCATAGAACAAGCCTCTCCAAAATCCTACAATTCAGGGGATACTACATCAAGATCCCCCACATAGCTCACTTGGATGAAATTCTTAGGTTACAGAAGAAAATATCTGAAATCAATGAAGCATAGTGCAGTAATTGCCACTTGAATCCAAGAAACACATAAAATGACACCCATATGATGAGGAAGCATAAGCTCAAAGTTGTAGGTACCCATTGACTTGAACAGTCTATACCATCAAACTTCTAGGCTGAATTTCCTTGACCACTGGTCTCCAAATATGCTGCAAGATGGGTCATTGGAAAGCTTACTTTCTGTACTTTGACATAGACTAACCAAGACATCCCTATCTGATTGAATGCATAAGCTGCAAGTGAGCTAAATTCAGACCTTGTGCACTAGGATTCTGCCCAGTTTGCAGACTTTGATTTGTGTATTTGAATAACCAAATGATCTCCAATCCACTTGAAACTTGTTTCATATGAAAGATATCTCCTTAACCTTATAATTGGGATGGAAAACGCTTGTGTAAATCATATTGACCATGGACAAAGGTTATCTCAAAGTCGGTCCTTGTGCAATGATCAACACGATGAAGTTGATTAAACTTGTGTAATCTGCCCATACTTAATTTTCCCTTTGCATTTACCCTCAAAATGAGTCAAGGGCCTTCATAGGATACATCTGTAACAACCCCTAACCCTATGGGCTAGGAGTGTTAGTGATTCTTAAATTTCTGGGGCGAAACGGACAGAGTTTTACCTACAAACTGGCCATTTTTCAAGCTTAAAGCCTTACATCACATCCCTTGCATTGACTAGAAGTACGTAAGGATATAAAATCAAGCTCAACGGCTACACACCGAAGACCACAACTCTACGGGCCACACACCCGGAGTACAAGAGTTTACATCTCAAAAGTAAACAATTCCAGCTAAATGGATGTCATACCACTCAGATGGGTGGCTCATATGACCATGCTTACCTAAATGCATTGAGGCACCTTCAACTTGTTATTCCAAATCTCCATAAAATCTGCTGCTTGAGATCAAACTATATGTACTTTATATGGATCCATATGATAAAAAAGAATATACGAGTAGAATATGTGTGAGATAAGCAAACATTACCAGTGCCATAAATCTCCAACGATATCATAATAATCCTTAGTCCTCACTAACCAATTTCTCAGTATATTAACTCCATACTCTATATCCCATAAGGAAAATCTCAACCTGGCTCTGATACCAAATCTGTAACGCCCCCAAATTATATATGTTTCACTGCTTGTATTTTCCTTAGTAAATCCCTTAATTATAATCTAGACAACCCAATGATAGGGGCATTACCGGCGTCCAAAAGGACAAGGCTTGAAACATGAGTGCTATAAATAACATAGCTAAGCATAACGTCAAACATATACACTTACATCAAGTGTTAACCAATGAAGGGTTTATAAACCATAGTAAAATAAATCACTATATAGTCTACATCTTCATCCATGGAAGAATTCAATATACATCTTTAAGGTATGCATATAATGCATTACTTCTAATCCATCTGAATTTCCTTGCTTCATGTATTCTCTTCAGCTGATTTGTTAGTATGAGGGCAACTCTCTTAGCATTTGCCTAAAACAAAACAAAAAAACATTTCGAATTGTGAGCCGAAACTCAGTACATGCATTCTTGAATTGTTAAATGATCATTGAAACACTGGTTGGGCCCGCTTTGCAATTCATTTTAAGTTAAAACAGCAAATGAGATAAATATAAAACTGCATTGCTAGTTATTATCTGATAATGAACCCCTTGATACTGTTATGATCTATGGATAGGTGTATACCTGCCAAGCCGATCGAGGACATGGCCTGAAGCCGCGCGGGTAACTGAAGGGCGAATGCCCTATAGATGATAACTGACAGGGCCACTAATTAACTGATAAATCACTGTGTAAACTGATTCATTGATGTACTTACCAAAACTTGATAACGTTGATAAATACGCTCTGATTTCTAAAGATACAGGCAATGGACGTACCTGAAGTCTTTAAAATGATATTTCACTTGATAATACTTATGCACAATGGAAACAATAGACTAGGCCTCGATTTTGCTAAAGAAATGTAATTATAGGTAAACGTAGTTAGTAAACCATATTCACCGACTAAATCATATTCACTGACATAAATGATTTATTTAAAAAGACTCCTACAGTTCCAATAATTCGATATAAGACAAGTTAAACCAAACTGAACTGACTTTAGTTCAATATAAGACAAGTTAAACCAAAATGATTTGAATAATAAATCTGTTAGGGTTATTGAACTTGAAATAATACAAATTGAAGCAAAATAGACCAAATGAAAATGATTGAGGTAATAATGAAAAGATTTTAATTGATATAAATGAAGTATGGATTTCGGATATTTCTAAAATAGATAATGGAAAGTGTGATGCGTCTGAAATGGATAATAGAATGGTTAATGCCTCTGAAATGGGTGACAAATGGTTTAATGCTATGAGGAGTGTTGTGAGGATCATGAAAAGCTCAAATAACCTCAATTTGATTCATTAGATACTGATTTCTTTCTTCGTATACCATCATTTGATGGTCTACTTTAGAAAATTCATATCTTTCATTCCCGACCTCCAATTGAGATATAAAACTCCAATATGTAAAGCTCATAATTTCCACTAAAACTTTCATTCAGGACACAAATCATGATTCACACAGTAAAGTCCCTAAAATTAGGGTAGAACGCAGACGTGCACAATTTCTATTCAATCTGCGCAGTCGTAGCAAAACGACCATAACTTTCTTTACAGAACTCGGATTAAGGCGATTCATAAGGAATTTGAAACATAACTCATTGATATATGCACACACCAAAAATCACAATTTTTCAATGACCCAATCAATACCAGGTTTTCCGTAAAGTTACTGTTCCAGTTCAGTTTTCAGTTTCAATGTATTCTGCATAGTCTTGAGTAAATTGGTCATAACTTTGTCCACACAACTCAAAATTGCCTAATTCAAAATCCTATTGAAAGCTAACTCATCAATATATCACTGTACCAAAAAGTATGAATTTTGGATGTGTCAAACAGTACCAGTTTAATCCCGAAGTAGCCCCTGTTTTAGGTCTGTTGATAGCTTAATAATCACATCTTTGCAATCTTTTCTTCACATAACCACCTACTACAATCGTGCTTTAACTCATCCAAAACCATACCAACATTACCATAATCATTTATGATGATAAATATTACCAAATCAAATACAATATGACCCAAATCCATAACTTCAAACTCAAACTTGCCTGATTAAGAACAAGCTCACCCTTAGCATGCTTTCATGCTTAAACAACAAATTAACACATCAAAAATAGCTCTTACTTTTATCAAAATAGCATGATCAAGAAACAAAATCAGAATCAAAACCAAAATACAACAAACCAACAAGATAAGGTTAGGGTTTACCTCACTTGTTGATTAAAAGAGAGAGATGAAGATGATGCTTGATGTGGGAGGTGTTTGGGTGGTGGATGGTAGTCAGAGGGTGGCCAGCTGGTGGTTGGAAAGTGGCTAGAAGGTGGTGGATCAGCCAAGAAAAGAGGGCAGCCATGTAAGAGGGAGAAGGAGAGGTGAGTGGATGAAAGAAGAGGATGACTAGTCTTGTTTGTGTGAAATAAAAAGATCACTAACTTGAGTAAGCAAAACACTTGGCTGAAAATTAAAGTAAAACACTTGGCTAAAAATGTAAACCCTCAAATTAATATATTTGCTAATTATAATTAGGGTTAATCATGGTAATTAGCTAAACAAAAGGGATTAGGAACATTGTTGGGCTGAAATTGGGCTTAAATGAGCTCGGGTTGGAAAAAAAATGCAAAACTGGGTGGGATAATTAAATTTGTTTTTTCAAAGCTCGAAATTAAATATGATGTCATGAAAAATAATTTAATCGTTTAAATCATAATTATCGAGGCCTACTATCAATTTCTTCGAAAAATTATTTTTGGTAAATGAAACTCGAATTGCAAAGTGGGGCCCGACATAAATTTTCCCAACTGTGATGATTCAGTAAGAATGAGATAAATAAATGTGAAAAATGAATAACATGGCTTAATTAAATAAATAAATATGCTTTAGGGTCGGGCTGTTACAAAATATAAGGCCATAACCTTAGGGTGTCTCACACAAATATAAGTAGAGATTTAACTTATATTAAACCGATTAGTCGTCTCTTGCACACATGGTATGAAACATGTGCTGCAACATTCTCTCCTTTTCCATGGAGCGTATGTCTTTTGGTTCTTTAACCAAAATGCGGTATAGATGATATTCAAACACTGCATTGTCCAAACTGAGTTCCCAAATTTACTCATTAACTTGAACTCACATCTAGCCTCTTCGAGGTAGACTAGGGAAAATCATTTTCGCCCATATGTTATAATGATCATTACTAATGCAACATTCATGATTTTAAGTTGACAAGTTCTCATAATTATCCTTCTGATAATTCTACTTAAAATCTTGTCTTATCTTCCATCGATACTCGAATCAATGGGGGCAGGTACCCGTGTAAGAAGGCTAACCTTAAGTCTACCCGACATACTTTTCACATTCAAGAATGCACACAAGCATCCATGAATAAGAATGCATATTCAAGCATTTTAATAGTAAGTGTATGTAAAAAAACTTATTTAAATTTCACAATATTAGACAATCACTTGTGAACGTTAGGAAAACAATTAGTGAACAACATGCCAGGGCATAGTTGTCATCTACGAAGACTGTTAAGCCTTTATGTACTCAACAAGAACACCCCTCACTAGGGCTAGCTCAATTGCTCTACACCCATTTCCTTCAAAGGTAAATGCTTTACGTTCACTATCTTTGTCTGTCACCATGTCATTTACAAAATCGAACTTTATGTCCAATCGATTTGGTCTTATGACAATGCTTAATGTTCTTGGTACATGTGATCACAACTTGTCTCAATAAACCATTACTGAATGGTACTATTTGGTCCACCAATCAAATAATGCAAGTACCTCTTTAACCAAATAGACTCTTGCATTTGTAAGGATAGAGCCATAAACTCTTCTTATTATAAGGCAACGTATGACTATTTCTTGTCGCTTTAGTATTGTTGCTAAGTTGGAAAACATATTTGGGGGTTGATTTCTCAAATGAACATACCACAATCAAGACTGTTGCACCCTTTTGATGCAAGTTATTGCCTACGTTCCACAAATGCATGATCGGAGGTTCCCTTCAGGTTCCTCATGACTTAACTGTCTGCCTCTATGTTAATCTCAGGTCCAATTGATGTCTATTTAAAGATATCAAGTCTAAAATGCAACACATCATGCGTTAGACTTCTAACTACACTTAACAAGGTAAGTTTTGCTTTTCTAGTAGAGTATGACACATTTTACTGTAAGATTTCACCTTTGTTGATGTGAGTACTAATGGGGGTTATAAGTGTGCGTATTAGATTATTCAAAGATCTTTTGATGTCTTTCTCTTTAGGAAAAAGAATAACCTCTTTAAATATTCTCTTATAAAATTTATTTCAAGAACACACATTGCTTTAACCATATTAATCATCTCAAAGTTAGATGACGACAAAGGCTTTTGCCTTACTTAGTAACTCTACACCATTTGTACCTATTAGTAAATCATCCATATGTAATGAATTCACTACAAAATTTCTTTTGGACCTTTTGGTATCAATTATATTGCAGCCACTACAGATAACCACAAGTATACCAATCCGTTGAAGAGTCCTTAAGGTCACAATTGACCTCACATGTCTACAAACCTCATGTTTGTGATCCTTTTCAGTGGAACTTCACTTAGACCTCTTTGATATTGGTATTTACACACCCATATAATGTGAATTTAGGTCCAAACTAGCGATAATAGCTAGAGAAAGGTAAAATTAGCATAACGTACACAATAAGAGGGAAAAACTCTTTGTAGTTGATCATATCCTATTGTGTGTACCCTTTTGCAACAAGTTAAGCCCAATGCCATTTATGTCATTAGACTTACAATTTAAGAACTAACATGTTCTCAAATAACCTTGTGTCTTGAAAGGTCAACCAAATGTTCACCTGCATTTACTCCATTTTATTTCCATTGCCATAGTCCATTTTTCCTTAGAAGGGTTGAAAAGAGCATATTTGCTCATTTCCATTTTGTAGGAATGCCATGAACGTTTCATGTGCCTTATTGCCCAAATGGCATGGAGGAGTACTTTCTGGAAATCATGTCTTAGTAGAGATTCATATAATCTCAAATCGCTCCTCTTGGGATCGATTCTACTCCCACTCAGACTGAGACCAATTATCTTGCTCCCACTTAGACCAAGAATAGAATTTGGTCCCACCTGGAACAAGAATAGGATCACTTTCATTCACTCTTGATGACGAAGGTAGATCTTGGTGACAAAGTTATTCATCATCAATTAAAATCCCCCCACTCGAATAAAGGGACCTGATTTGGTTTAGAGAGCTAATTGAGATAAGTCTTATCCTATCTCACCCTTCTTTGGAAATCCATTCTTTAGAATGTGATATATATATTGTTTAAGTTTTAGTTGAACTCGCACTGTCTTATAGCCCAGTGAATCAAAAGGCTTTCAAGGTTAGAGTATCCCATAAAGACGCTTTTCCTTCCCCCTTTGGTGTTTCCATAGCAGGGGTTGAATTCAAGGCCTGAGGTCCAAATACTCACAAACTGGGCTCTAATCCATAACTTATTTGGGGTGCTGGCAACTTCCTTTACAAGTTCAAGGTTAAGATCACACATTACAACAAAAGGAGATGTCTTTAACAAGAGATTCACAAATTTTGTACAATTATTAATTTTACCATATCAAAGAGCATTCTATTTTTTTTTCTCCACAACAACATTTTGTTCTAGATGTTATCCAATAAACTATTCTCTTTCCACCACAATATTCCCTAAAATAATATTAACATATATTTCATAATCATTTGGTCTTTGAGACCTTAACCTCTTGGGTTTATTTGATTTTCAATCAAACTCACATGTTTTCTAAAGCAACTTATCACTTCAAACTCATTTGAGTTCAAATAGACAATACCAAATCAAGTGAAATGTGATGAAACATACAAGTTCCATGGCTTATTATAACATTCATTATACTATGAAAATTAAAATGAATTAACTACAATGGAAATAAGGCTCTTAGTGAAATGGTTTTCTTGTTGTTTTTCTTGCTAGACTATGCTTTTAAGTGGGCTAATCCACTTATGCTTGCTGACAAATCTTATTTTACGAACTTTTGCATATATATGCTTTTGACCCATATGGCCTAGTCTAGCATGACAAATATACATTTCACATCATCATAATTATGTGAATATGGAAAAACAGACGCTCGTATTAATGGAATAATTATTCAATCCATTACAAGTAAACCATTTCTAATAAAGCAGAACCAAAACTAAAGGTGTTCTGACTAGGTTAAATGCCATGAACATATTCAAATAAAACCAATGTAGCAATATTATTCCAACAAATCCTAGGTGCAAGTAGGTTTTCACATACCATTAGGTATCGGGGCAATGCAGGACTAGCTTGCATGCTCCGATTCCCCAACAACCATTTTGTTGTTGTTTCCATATGTGTCCTCATCGAACCATGTAAGAACCTGTTGGAGGCCCAATAAAGCTTTTTTGTTCCTAGATCTTTGGTTTAGATTCCTAAACCTACAATCCAGATAGGATTAACTTCAGAAAGAAGAATACAACTAACAATACAAAAGTCATTAGGAGATATTACTAAGTACCTTCTTGGGCTCAGTGAAATCACGAGCGTGGTGACCCATTTGGTCATAATTAAGGCACTTATCTTCCATTAAATCATCCTTCCTCGCACATTTTTATTTTCCCTATTATTCATGCTCAGTTTCGTTATCTGACTGAATCTTGCCAATCCAATTCCCTTGGTCATTCCTTTTAGAACCATTCCTTGAATTAGAAGTGGACAAGTGCACTTTTGCATATGTCATTTCAATGGCCTCTTACTAGTCTTCCTCTATCTCAAGTTGTCGCCTAATGTCCTTGAAGGTAATGATATAATCAATTCGAGACAAGACCATCTTAATATGGCACCAGTCATTAGGTAAGGAACAGATCGTGGCATGAACTTATTGCACATTGGTCAATTCATAGCCCTTTTTGGCCAATTCACTAATCATGTTTGATATGTGCATCAAGTACTCCCTCATGGAGACATATGGACTCTTCTTATAATTGTCAAACCTCATAACGAGGGACCTAATTCTAGCAGTTACGACAACTGACATGATGCCTGTAAAACATAAAAGTTTTACAATCAGCAAAAAAACACACATATATCTAATATTTTAGCATACACTTATCCGTGTAACTTGGCAATAACCAACAGAGTTAATATACACAAACATAGACCATAGAGTCGAAAGTTCACATATGGTCCCCAATCATCGTCGTAGGGATGAATGTTTTAGTGTAATTTACTTTGTCGTTTCATTCCAAGTTACTAGAACACTCAATACAAATTGAAATATTCTAAAAGAAATTCTCAAATTTCTACTCAAAGAGCTTATGCCATCCTTAAGAATATTTCAAGAAAGTTCAACATGTATCCATAAATATATGAAAATGAATTTAATCATGATAGGCATAATTTACATATTTAACAAAATTCTCAAAAATATATTTTTAAGAAATTTCAACATCCTCTCACGCAACTTATTTAGGGAGGGTACATATATAGATTTTTACAAGCAACATATGAAACATATTCTCATAATATGTAATATAATATTTCATGAATTTCAATCAAGCATATATATACTTATTACATGTAGCACGAAATTCAATTGAAAACAAATGAGCTAAATATCATAGAGATTTCATAATGTTTTCACTCAAAATAATCTCAATGATATTGAGTCAACGTACTCATATTTTTCATGAAATTCAATATAATGAAATATGTTCTAATTAAAAGTTCTCTAAGAATCACACAATATTTCATTATCAGAACAATGATATCAGGCATCATAAATATATATCCACAAAAAAGAGAACATTTGGGAAATATCATAAGAAATTTCAATCAAATTATATAAATTCATATATCTGAAAATAAAACAGAAATTAACACTTATGGTCAATTTAGTCACCCCTTTGGCCAGCAAGCTAACCCTTTTGGTCAACCCAGGTCAACAATCAAGTCCCTTCGACTTTTTACTTAGTCATTAGTATTTTGTTTTTCAAAATGCCACAACTCACTTCACAACCCATCGGTCACGTGCCTTGCATGTGGGGTCAGCCAACAGCCTCAACATAGCATGCCACGACCCAGTTGCACAAAGAAATAGCTCACGTGATCCGTGCATTAATCCGACGTGAAAAAAAACACCATATTTCGCACAAGTTGATCCAGTCAAATCACTGGAATTTATCCTAAACATGTTTTAGGAACGATTCGACCATCAATTTGCAAAAAATTGGGAGAAAAACTAGGCAGAATCGAGTTTCAATGATCGAAAATAGACCTGCACAACGCTGGCAGAGTTTTCGTCAAAATCCGGCCAATTTTCGGCGTAGTTGTGGCAGATTTTAGAGGGTTTTTGATTAGAACATCATGAGAAGCAAAAAACACAAGTCAATTGCAAGCAACAATGGCAAAAAATGGGTCGAAAGCGGATTTAAAAAACACGAGCCCTAAACCCTAGACATTTTTGGTGACGTTTCGCCTAATTCCAGCAATTCTTAAGAAATTGTTTAAGGGCTTATGCTCCCAATGATGTTATAAAGCTTTTGCAGAAATCAATGGTTGAAATTGCTTAAAATCGATCAAAAATGGTTTGAAAACAGGAACCCTAACCATTGAATGAACTCGCCAGCAATGACTTGCAAAATTTTGGCCAAATTTCAGGTGGATTTTCAGAATTGATGGAAGGCTTTCACTCATAATTTTATGGGTAACAAAACATACAAATCAATTGAGGGAAACAATGGTCACAAATGATCGAAATCAAATTGCATAAGCCAGACCCAAACCCTAAAATTCGCGGCTCAAACTTTTCTAAGAATTTGGGCAAATTTTCGATGAAACCTAACAATAAGTTAAGGGATTTTGATATAAAGTTAGTGGGGAACGTAATCCATGTACCAATTTGCAAGAAAATTGAACGCAATCAACGATTGAAGAATTGATTTTAGGGTTTCATGAGCGACGAACCCTAAAACTTCAATTCGAAGTTACTGCCAAAATAGTGATCCAAATCATGTGCATAATATATCAAATTAAATCTCTCTTCATTCTCTAACAAAATCTAGAATCAGACAAAAAATTATCAAGAAATTTCCCATGAAATAATAGCATGAAGTTCCGGGTTTATTCGTGACGAATAAAAGTATGACCTAATTTCTTTGGTACAATTTTCAGGAAATCATGTGAACTATCCAACCAGAAAATAAGCCTATTGGCTCTACTACTAATGAAGGAGTTTAATATAAAGAATTAAGCGTAAATGAGTTTACCTTAATCCTGCAGCAGAAGACGATCGAACATTGGCTTGAATAACTTGTTGTGGAAAGAAATTACAACACGGAGAACATTCACAATCCCACAGCTTAAGAGCCCCAAGGTTTTGTGCAGAAACCTCAGTTTAGAGAACCTTCTATGTTTCTCTATAATATTTTTCCTCATAGTCTGGAACTCCTTTTATACTAGAAGGATAGTTGAGAGCTGAGGTTTCTGAGGTGACTTAAGTCGTCGATCTATTGGGCTTGCACCCCTTATGAGTGTATTATGCCCTAAGTCCAACATAAAATATTCCATTAGAGGAGTGTTACCTTTACTTCTTAGGCACAAATTGTAAACATTTACAGTATTGCTTCCCTACTCTTCCTATAAGATGCCATTTCAAACTCACAGTTCATTTAATATGCTTAATAACTTTAGGATACTGAGTTTTAGCTCCGTAGAACACAATGCCATTCCTTTGCCATATCTTATATAGTGTGGGAGCTATTGTAGTTTAGATCACTGTCTTTTGATGCTTCCTTCTTTTATATCAGGTTGGTCTTTTTTCAGGGAAAACTATAGTTCACCTACAACCCCTAAAAGGCGTTCCTCCTATTTTTCTTTAGCAAAGTTGCACTCAAACAAAATATGGTTTTGTGTCTCGTCCTAAAGTTGGTCAGTACGGTAGTTGGTATTAGTTTCAAGTTTAGGTTTAAATAGCAATTCTTGTGAGAACTTGTAATGTCATCCCATTCCACTTTCTTAGCTTGCTATAGTAGCCATAGGTAGCCACTCTTGGTAAAATATTATCTAACCTGATTGAATTTCCCTTTTGTCCCTCGAAATCGACTCTACATAAGGTCTTTTAACTTCACTAGTCTTTTTCAATACCAACACCACTCTGCAACCCGAGGATAGTTGCACTAATCCTTTTCTTTAAATAATAAGCATGTGCCCACCTAATCTATAATGAGCCTTTCTTACTTGTTATTACCTACATATGTTTACCCTATAATATCCGTTGATAATAATTTAGTAGCTCACAATTTTAATTTTTTGGTTATGTCCTCCTAATTGAACTTTGGATAAGCGGCATGTTCAAGAAATAACTAGGCGGAGTTCAAATTTTATTTATTTATTTAATTTTAGATAACTCTATAGGTTAATTGTTGCCTTCGTGGGAATGACATGTATTCGTCAAATTCACCTTAATTTGACACCATGTGCTTGTTGTTGTCTTTTACATCAAGAATGCTCCTATATCCATACCACTTGTAGTGTGATTATTTAGCATCGCGAATAGCGAATCAAGTGAATAGGCTACTCACCTTTTTTTTCCTACGTTTTTTTTGGTAGTGATAGTTATACATTTGTTATGTGATGTAATAAATCCTTATTGTTTGAAAAACTGCAACTCTTATAATGAGAAATACAAATACAATTTTTTCTTGTTATATGAATATGTCAGATTAAATACTCATATTACAATTTTAAAGCAATGGGTTTGCAATTTTAGATGATAACACCATAAATTTTGACTTTTTAGGTCTACACATTATTCAACTTTTAAAACTTCTCATTTTGCTATTTAATCTATTTCTTTTCTATCAAATATAGAGTTATGAAAGTCTGACTTGACACAATAACACGACACGAACTCGACCCGAAGTTACTAGGGGAATCGAACCCTACCTGAATCAATTTTGACCTAAAGTCAACACGATATGAACCTTTAGCGCGAGAACATGTTATTTTTCAATTTTAAGCAAATCTAAACTATTTTCAAGGCCGACACAAGACGAACTCGTTTATTAAATGAGTTGATCCGACTTGACTCGTTTCCCGACTCTAATTAAATGTGACATTGTAAACAACAATGATAGTAATGATAACAACAACAACAACAATAACAATAATTCACTACAAGAATAAGGGTTATTTTCCAGGAAAAAATGAAGATTTTGGCGGAAAACTGACTTTGTGACGGAAATTTTAGCAGAAATTACATCTGTCAAAAAACCACTAGTCGAAATGGACATTTCGACCGACCTGTCAAAAATACTGACAATCCATCAAAATTTGAAGTGATGGACTGCACTGATGTACTGACCACCCGTCAGTATCATTTTGGCGGAGATTTTGACAGATTGACAGCCCGTTAAAACATTTTTAACATAATATTTTGTCGAATCAAATTGTTTGTCAGAACCACGAACATAGTATCGTTGCAGTTGGGGCCACATTTTTGACGGGATTTTTGACTAAAGAAGGAATTTTCGTCACAATTTTTGACAGGGTCTGTGAAAAATCTGTAAAAAAGGCGTTGGAATAATTTTGAAGTTTTACAATTTCAAATTTATGCAATGTCAAAAAACATCAACAAACAAATTTACTAAAGTTAGTGATGTAGTGTAATTGTAAAATTAACAAAATGTAGTAGCGTTAGAATTGTTTTAAAAGGATGTAAATAGTTTCAATGTGAGTTCAAGACACTTAACAAAAATAGTGCAAGCACTTAATAACATCGTAGAACACACATAATGGACCAAGGACAAATTTGATACAAACGTAACTACTCATGGGAGTCATCACAACTGCCTTAGCACAAAGTCATACACGCAACCCTTGCTAGTCGGATTTCTTTAAACGTAAATGTCACGCTTAGAAATTGAAGGGCTTTGGGAACTGTCCTTGGAGGTCCTGTACTCTTGCCATCTCTTTGTGTGCTTATCTTGCATATGCACACATAAACATTAGTAGTTTGAAACAAAAGATCTGTTGATCCAGACCCATCTTTTAATTGAAAACCTATATTGACATAATTTGAATTAGATCTTAGTAATCTCAACTCTGATTTTTTACCCACCCAATTACTCTACTTATCCTTTGTCCTGCGCTAGTGGGTGTCCTTGTACAACTCATCGAATGTTGGTTCCCTCTAAAGTGTGACCCACTAAACAAAATGAAAGTACAATGTGTTACAATTAATAATATATAAAGAAGAAGCAACATTGCTTAAATATTGAAATCATTACGATGCGTCTGTGCCTCTTTATTTTATTGGGATCGCCCCACATGTGTGCAAGGACGGACCCACATCCTCAGGATCTTTGCTACAGTTTTTCTTGTTTTAGGTGCCTAACTTCTGTAAATCAGGGTCTTCCTAGTACTTTTAGAGGTGTGCCCAGTTGTCCGGGAATACAGAATTAGGCGCCTTGCCCGACTTACGTGCATAAGTGAAATTTCTTCAATTGTTTTGCCCCTCTAATTTTAAAATTCCTAAGCATTTGTCAATCATACTGAGGCTGCCAGTAGTACCATTTCTGCAAAAAACCATCGAACATTTAATTTTGTTCACATTCAAGGTGATGAATAGTACAATGCTTGTGTTATGTGTAACAAGATGTTTCCATGAATGAAAAAAATTAAAAGCATGCCTCCTTACAAGATGAAATGAGTAATGTTTGATACTTACTTAGCTGACAACGTGAATAATTACAATGAAATACAGCTAAAGTGTTCGCGATTAGCATATGATATTAACACATGCAACAAGTTTAGTAATGTATGATAAACATGATTAATTTTTGACGAAAATAAATAATAGTAAGTAACAAAAATCAATTAAAAGAACACAAACCTTGAATTTAGTGAACCAAAGGTCTTGTTACTGAATGGGGACTTCTCCCCAAGTCGGCCAAGCTCCTAGGTATTTCCCCTTGATAATCTCACCAATACGTTTGGGCACTCCTTTATAGAGCCTGAACCTGCAATGGAGTAAGATATACACATTTTATAAGAAACAACAAAGTATAAGTAACATTGAATTGCTACTTTTAGCATTTGATATTTAGTGAAAGAGAGAAAAGCATGTACGTGTTGCCTTCCAGCTCTATGAGAATCTTCTCCCTACTAGTGATCTCATGGTCAGTTGCTGGCACAGTACGCCCTCTGATAGGTTGTACAGATTGTTGTGGAGTAGGCTGCGGAGTAAGATGTAATAGAGAAACCCTAAATTATGTTTATTTATTTAATTACTTCATGTTCATGATTTTTCTCATATTTATTTATCGCATTTATTCATCCCGATGGGGAAAATTTTATTTGGGCCCTCACTTGGAAATTCGGATTTTATTTGCTTATTTAATTTATTAATGTAAAACTTTGGAAGAATTGATAGTAGGTCATAACAAGTTTAATCTAAGTAATTTATTTTGTTTTCCATAACATTACAAAAATTTAATTTTGAGTTTTGCAAAAATGTTATCGTTACGAAGCGTTTTATTCCCGAACCCAACTTATTTCGGCCGATTTGAAGCCCAGCAAGTTTGCTTGTTAACCTAAGTAAGTACCATGATTAAGTTTAACCATGGCTAGCCCAAAAAGTCACTTTTTAGTTAAAAACTCAGCCAAGTATTTGGATTGGTCAAAAAAACACAACTCAACCCAAAAGCCCCATTTTCTCTCTCCTTTCTCTCTCTTACACGCCAGCTAGACCCATAAGCTATTTGGGTGTTTTCGGGCCAGTTTTTCGGCTAGCCCCAGCGGCCTCTAACCCTCCCCCCCGACATCTTATTACCACTAGCCACCATCCTCCATCATCAAAATCACTAAACATCACCTCCATCTCTACATATCTTCAAGCAAAGTGAGTAATCTTGGACTTCATCTTGTTGGCTTTGCATTTTACTTTAGTTTTGTTTCTTGTTTTGATGTTTGTGATCTTTGATAATGATGTTTTGATTAGAAATAAGAGTTATTTTGGTGTTGATCATCGTGGAGTTGAGGTTGGATCATGCTAGGGTTAGGGTTAATCCTTAATCATGCAAGCTTAATAATAAAGTGTTGGATTTTGATTGTTTTATCTTTGATTTGGTCATCTTCTACCCTATTGGTGTTGATGATGATGTTTTTGGTGATTTGAAATGAATTGGAGTGAGTCCAAGTTGGTCATAAACTAGGGTTTTGGCAAGTAATGTATGGTTTGGATTAAACTAGCATTAAGCTTGGTTTATGTGTTTATTTGATTGAAAAATGATCTTTATTGTATATGATTATGAAGTGAAATTGAGTGTGGTAGTTTTGTATGATGTTGGGGTGGATCAACACTTGTTTACATGCTTTTAAAAAATGATTTGAGTTGAGAATTTGTGTGAAAAGAGGGGGAAAAGCTCAAACTGTGGGGGGGGCTGGAAATTTTAGAAAAACAAGACAGGCTTCGGGATTAAACTGGTAATGATCGGCCGATTGAAAAATTTTGATTTTTGGTGGGTAGATAGGTCAGTGTGTTAGCTTTGAAATTCCTTTTCAATCACCTTAATCCAAGATCTGTGGAAAAAGTTATGGTTGTTTTACCAAAATTGTGCAAAAAGGACCAAAACTGACATGCTTGTGTTTTTTGGGAATCCTATTGTGGGAATCATGCTTGGTGTTTTAAATGAAATTTTTTTGGGACTTTCGAAGCTTTCTATATTGGGGTTTTAAGTCTCAATTAGAGGTCAGATGACTAAGTTACGAGTCATTCTTTCTAAGCCCCTATTATGCTCTTACTTTTCTTTTACTAAATTACTAGCTATGGAATAAATATTTTTGCTAACCGTATGTTCCTACAATGATAATTTTGTACAGAATCAGGGCCTAATCTAACGTTTCCTTTCCTTTTGTGCAAAATCTCCTTTCAGTGAATTTTATTAAAAGTACCAGGTACTTTCAATGCCTGTAACTTTAGAAATCAGCGCATATTTATCAAAATTATAATGTTTTGGTAAGTACATCAATGAATCAGTTTAATAAGTGATTTACCACATAATTAGTGACCCCATCAGTTATCAGTTACAAGATATTTCCCTTCAGTTACCTGCATGACTTCAGGCCAGGTCCCCCAATCGGCTTGGCAGGTATACACCTATCTTCAGATCGTAACAGTTACTAGATGTTCAATATTAGATAATAATTGACCATGCAGTTTCATATTTATCTCATTCCCTATTTTTAATTAAAATGAATTACAATGCGAGCCCAATCAGCTTTTCGTTGATAATTTAACAGTACATGAATGCATGTACTGAGCTTCGACTCACAGTTCAAAAAATTTTCATGTTTTGTTTTAGGGAAATTTTCAGTGAATCGCCGTCAGGCGGGCAAGACGACTGAAGGTGATAAGTGAGCAAGAAAGTCCAAACAAAAGGAATAGTCATGTGTTAGTGCTGAGATGTTTTGAGCACTGTATTATGAAACTTTTTGATGTTAAAGCTATATACTCTACAAAAGTTACTATATTTTGATGTAAACCCTAGAATAGTTAAATGGTTTGATGTTAGAACTGTTTATATATGGTTTGATGGGTTGTCATTATGTGAATGCCTTTTGATGAAAAACACTCATTCGTGTTGCTAGAATTTATCATTTACAAGCAAAGCCTTGTCTTTTTGGACGGCGGTAACTCCCTGATCATTTGGGGTATTACTTCTGATTGGTGAAACTAATGAAGAGAACACAAATAGTGAACTGTGTACATTTGGGGGCATTAGAGATTTGGTATCAGAACTAGGTTTTCATTTTTCCTGATGGGATACACAGTATGGACTTTAGATATAGGAGGGCGAGAAGGGTTATTAGTAAGGAATATCATATATTACTAGAGACTTGTGATGTTAGAAATGTAGGCTGCTTACATTTGCATGTTCCTTAATTATGGTTATGTATGCCTCTCATATATGTTTTTCTTTGTTAGATGGACCCTTATGCCATTAACATGATGTCGGGTGCATCTATGGCTGCTCAGATCGCACTGCTGCATGCTAGTATAGAGGCTCATGCACAGGACCCTTTCTCTAAGTTTCACAGTATTACGGTCCGTGCACATAGACTGCTCTGGTCCTTACCCACAGTTGATCCGTGGGTAAAGTTTAGGCTCTGTTACCATCATTTTATGATAACAAGGAACCCAGGTTGGGACGGACTCGTGTTCAAGGTCCAGGGGCTTGGGTTACCTTCACTTCAGAGTTGTTGTTGAGGGAGGAGTTTGATAAGAGGGGACTCACTATGCAGACTCTTAAGCATGCCTTTCCGTTACATCAGGCACATCCCCTGCTTGCAGCCCCAACACCAGCATAGGGACCACCCTCCCTACCCACACCAGGTACCCCACTATTGCTCGACAGTCTTGGGGAGGTTCATGTGGTGATAGACCACCCTGATTGACCAGAGATAGTGGTGGTTAGTTCTAAGGATGAGGGTCAACCGGAGGAGAAAGATGATCCCAACGAGGATCAGGACATTGATGAGGCAGTGGTGGAGCAACAGTGGGATCAAGAGGTTGACGAGATGATAATGGAGCAATAGGTTGAACAGGAGGTTGGTGATGCCGAGTTAGAGGCATCGACCAATAGCTTCGATTCAGGTGATGAGCATGATGATGAGTCCGACCCAAATTACGATCCGTCTAGGGATCGTTAGTTTGTTTTAAGATTGCACCTGAGTGGGGTACATTTTGAGCCCTATATGTATATAAGGTATGGTCGGATTGAATAGTTATAGTTTGTGCAACATATGGCATTCTATATAGTTAGTCCAATCCTCTCCGACCATGATGACATGGTCTGTATCTCTTTTTGGTCATGTGACGGATCTAGTGTCTTCGGGGTAGTTAGTGTTTGGGGTAGTCAAAACTGACTTTGCCTAGTCAGTTAGATGTGATATGTTTTGCTGATCATGTATATAAACAGGCAATTATGTACGTAAATAAGCAGTTATGAAATGATATAATGAAGCTTTAGGTTTGTTTTCAATAATCTTTGAGTTATATCAAATTTATTTGTTGGGCATGGTTATCTTATATGTTTGGGTATTCCAATGATTGAATTATTTCGTTTAATGTATGATCATAATGTCCGAATCAGTGCACAATAATGCAGAGGTTCATATAGAGGAAATCTCGGATCATGGCAAGGGATCATATGATCAAACCTCCCATCATGTGTTACCAAATTTTGGCCAAATGCCACCAATTCCTTCTAAGTTAGCTAACAACACTGGGGACCCGAACTACTGGCCGGCCTTAGTAGCTGAACTGATGAAGCGAATTTTCCAAGTACCGCCTGAAACCCCTCCTAAAGAGGATAAATTAGTAGATAGGGTAGCACAGTGCAACCCTAAAGTGTATGATGGAACTCATGATCCAGTTGTATTGGAGGAATGGGTTAAGGGAATGGAGAAAATCTTTACAGTCGTAGAAGTGCCTGAAGAAAAGGAAGTAAACATTGGGACGTATTATTTGACTGGTAAAGCTGATATTTGATGGAATACTGTTAAGGATAAGCTCATAGAGCCTGAATTTACCTGGAGTAAATTTCTGAGTGAGTTACGGGCAAAATTTTACCCAGTTGTGGTCCAAAGGCAAAAGGAGAAAGAGTTTATAGAACTGAAGATGAGTGGCACCTTGACTATGATGTCGTATGCTAGTAAGTTCACAGAATTATCCAGGTTTGTCCTTGAATTTGTCATCTGAAAGGTTGAACATGAGAAGATTTGAAGAGGGTTTGGCCTTCTACATTCGGAATCAATTAGCTGGGCAACCAATTTTAACTTACCAAGAATTATATGAACGAGCGACTGAAGTGGAGCGAGTAAAGACAGAGTTGAGAGCCCTGAACCCAATCAACCAAAAAAGAAAGGGGTTTGAGTGAGGAACTCTAAGTGAGAGTGTGAACCAGAAGAAACCTTCTCCCGCTTCTCTCAAGAGCCATTTGGCAAACTCGACAGAGCCTACGCAAAATACGGAAGAACAAATCACACACCTCTGAATGCCGAGTTGGAACTATTAAGTGCATGTGGTGTGGAAGCCCTAAACACCTTGTTACTGCATGCCCCCCGAAGGATGAAGGCTGTAGACAAAGGTGCAGTAAAACCCTTGGCCCCACCTCGCCAAGGGGCCTCACCACCAAGGCCTGCAGCACTAAAACGGGCGTATGTAATGAGCAATAAGGAAGCTGCCACCTCTGGTACGGTAGTCACTAGAACTCTCTTTTTAAAATCAAAGCCATTTTTTGTTATTTGATTCAGGTGCTACTCATTCATTTATATCCACCCGATCTACCGCGCAATTAAACCTGGAGAGTAGGAGAAGGTAAACCAATTATAGGATCAAGCTACCTAATGATTACGTAATTGAGTGCCCCATCTCTTACAAACTTGTTCCCATTACCATCAGTGGAACCACTTTTCCTGTGCACTTGATCCAATTTGATTTGTCTGATTTTGATATCATTTTGGGAATGAATTGGTTGTACAATAATGGAGCTAAGATTGACTATGAAGATCTTAAGGTTATTTTAAATGATGAAAAAGGGAGGAAAGTGTGTTTCTATGGGCAGAGAGAGGAAGAATCTTGTTCCTTGATTTCTGTTATGAAAGCAAGTAAGCTGTTATGTTGAGGGTGTATTGGATATTGGTGTTATGCCATTGACATCCAATTAAAGGAAGAGAAAGCTCGACATATTCCTATAGTCTGTGAATTTAATTATGTTTTCCCTGAAGAGTTACCAGGATTACACCCGCAGAGGGAAATTGATTTTGGAATTGAATTTATCCTTGATACCTAACCTATTTCCAGAGCCCCATATCGTATGGCCTTAACTAAGCTTAAGGAGCTGAAGCTTCAATTAGATGAGTTGTTACAGAAGGGCTTTATTAGGCCAAGTGTGTCACCACGGGTACCCCAGTGTTCTTTGTAAAGAAAAAGGATAGAACCTTTAAGGCTATGTATTGACTACAGAGAGTTGAACAAGATCACCATAAAAAACAACTACCCTTTGCCGCGAATAGAAGACTTGTTTGACCAACTGCAAGGAGCAGGAGTCTTCTCTAAGATTGATTTGAAGTCAAGGTACCACCAACTTAGGATTAAACCTAAAGATATTCCCAAGACTACGTTTAGGACTAGGTATGGTCACTGTGAGTTTACAGTGATGCCATTTGGCCTCACCAATGCTTCCGTAACCTTCATGGATCTTGTGAACAAAGTCTTCAGACCCTACTTCAACAAATTTGTGGCGGTGTTCATAGATGACATTCTTATGTATTCTAAGGATAGAGATGAACATGCTGATCACTTAAGGATGGTAGTACAAACCCTGAGGGAGCATCAACTTTATGGAAAATTAAAGAAGTGTGAGTTTTGGTTGGAAGAAGTGGTGTTCTTGGGACATGTAGTTACAAAAGAAGGAATCAAAGTTGACCCTAGAAGGTGAAGGAAATCACGGAATGGTCAAGGCCTACTAACATCACTGAGATTAGAAGCTTTCTGGGTTTATCAGGCCATTATCGAGGGTTCGTTAAGGACTTTTCGAAAATAACTTCACCCCTGGCCAATCAAGTGAAGAAAGCAAATACATTCGAGTCGATAGAGAAGTGTGAAAGAGCCTTTCAGGAGTTAAGGCAGCGATTAACTACCGCCCCAATCCTAACACTACTAGTGGAAGGTAAGGAGTATACCATCTATAGTGATGCTTCAAAGAACGGTTTGGGGTGTGTTCTGATACAGGAAGATAAGGTAGTAGCTTATGCCTCTCAACAACTCAAGACTTATGAGAAAAACTATCCTACCCATGATTTGGAGTTAGCAGCTGTGGTCTTTGCACTGAAAATTTGGAGACATTACTTATATGGAGTACCATGCAAGATTTATACTGACTATCAATGTTTGAAGTATATCTTCACCCAGAAGGAGCTCAACTTGAGGCAACGACATTGGCTTGAGTTGCTTAAGGATTATGATTTGCAAATTCAATATCATCTAGGAAAAGCAAATGTTCTAGCAGATGCCCTGAGTGGGAAAGCGCAACATAGCCCAAGCACTATGGTGATTACCCGGTTGAGTCTCTTGAGAGAGCTTAAGGTTTTGGGAATAGAACTAGTGTCCTATGGGCAAGCACATGTTCAATTATCAACACTGACCTTACAGCCTTCCATAGTGGAGGAAATTCGAGTGAACCAGGAAAGTGATCCTAAACTCCAAAGAATAAAGCAAAATTTAGAGAAAGGAAAGTCTCCTGGGTTTGTAATACATGAGGATGGGACCCTGCAATCCCAGAATTGCCTATGCGTACCCAGAAATGAGGAATTAAGGAAGGGGATCCTAGAGGAGGCTCACAATACTCGCTACTCGGTGCATCCATGAGGCACCAAGATGTACAAAGACTTAAGGCAATACTTCTGGTGGAATAATATGAAGAAAGAGGTTGTAGAATATGTAGGCAAGTGTCTAACCTGCCAGAAAGTTAAAGTAGAGTATCAGCGTCCTGTAGGTGAACTACGGCCCTAGAAATTCCCACTTGGAAGTGGGATTTGATCTCCATGGACTTCGTTATGGGTTTATCCCTTTCTGCATCAAAAAAGAATGCTATCTGGATCATAGTTGATCGACTTACCAAGTTGACCCATTTTCTGCCAATTAGGGACCCTTGGGGAGTTGAGAAGCTAGCTCAATTGTATGTTAAAGAGATAGTCTGCCTACACGGGATTCTGCTAGACATAGTATCAGATAGGGATCAAGGATTTCAAACCCATTTTTGGCAAGCACTTCAAAAGGCCTTTGGGACCAGATTGAACTTTAGCAACTCTTATCACCATGAGACAGATGGGCAAACTGAAAGAGTGAATCAAATTCTGGAGGACATGTTAAAAGCTTGTGTGTTGGAGTTCCAAAGGAAGTGGGAAGACGATTTGCCATTGGTGGAGTGTTCTTATAACAATAGCTACCAGTCCACCATCAAAATGGCCCAATTTGAGGCTTTCTATGGATGAAAGTGTAGAACCCCACGGTGTTGGAGTGACTTGGATGAGGCATTGATTATAGGCCCTGAAATGATCTAGGAAACCGTGGAAACAATAAGAAGGATTCGAGAGCATATTAAGGTTGCCCAAAGTCGGCAAAAGAGTTATGCGGACAAGAGAAGGAGGCCTCTGGAGTTTCAAGTAGGTGACAGGGTTTTTCTGAAAGTTTCGCCAACTAAGGGTATCAAGAGTTTCAGAGTACGAGGAAAACTGAGTCCAAGATATATTGGACCATATGAAATCATTGAAAAGTTGAATCTTGTAGCTTATCGCCTGGATCTGCCGGTAGAAGTAAAACATGTGCATAACGTGTTTCACATCTCTCAACTTAGAAACTATACCCTAGATCCAAATCACACCATTGTATCTGCACCTATTGAAATCACTGTGGATTTAGTATATGAAGAACGACCAATCCAAATACTAGATCGTAGAATTAAGCAGTTGCGCAACAAGAAGATTCCTTTAGTCAAAGTGCTATGGTCAAATCATACCTCCCACGAAGCTACTTGGGAGACTGAAGAGGAAATGAAAGCCAAGTACCAACGTTTGTTTGAGGTAATCTTGCATTACATGATAAAGTTCATAAGTTTCAAGGGCGAAACTCTTTAAGGGGGTAAAGCTGTAATAGCCCAACCCTAAATTATGTTTATTTATTTAATTACCTCATGTTCATGATTTTTCTCATATTTATTTATCGCATTTATTCATTCCTGTGGGAAAAAAATTATTTGGGCCCTCACTTCGCAATTTTGGATTTTATTTGTTTATTTAATTTATTAACGTAAAATTTTGGAAGAGTTGATAGTAGGCCCTCACAAGTTTAATCTAAGTAATTTATTTTGTTTTCTGTAACATTGCAAAAACGTTATCGTTACGAAGCATTTTATTCCCGAACCCACCTTATTTCGGTCGATTTGAAGCTTAACAAGTTTCCTTATTAACCTAACTAACTACCATGATTAAGCTTAATCATGGTTAGCCCAAAAAGTCACTTTTCTAGTTAAAAGCTCAGCCAAGTGTTTGGATTAGTCAAAAAAGCACAACTCAGCCCCAAAACCCATTTTCTCTCTCCTGCACGCCAGCCATCCCCAGCAGCTGTTTGGGTGTTTTCTGGCCAGTTTTTCGGCCAGCCTCGGCGACCTTCGATGCCTCCCCCCTGAGATCCTAGTACCACTAGCCACCATCCTCCATCATCAAAATCACTAAACATCACCTCTATCTCTACTTATCTTCAAGCGAAGTGAATAATCTTGAACTTGATCTTGTTGGTTTTGCTTTTTACTTTGGTTTTGTTTCTTGTTTTGATGTTTGTGATCTTTGATTATGATGTTTTGATAAGAAATAAGAGTTATTTTGGGGTTGATCGTGGTGGAGTTGAGGTTGGATCATGCTAGGGTTAGGGTTAATTCTTAATCATGCAAGCTTAATGATAAAGTGTTGGATTTTGATTGTTTTATCTTTGATTTGGTCATCTTTTAACCTATAGGTGTTTATGATGATGTTTTTGGTGATTTGAAATGATTTAGAGTGAGTCCAAGTTGGACATAAAATAGGGTTTTGGTAAGTAATGTATGGTTTGGATTAAACTAGCATTAAACTTGATTTATGTGTGTATTTGATTGGAAAATGATCTTTATTGGATATGATTATGAAGTGAAATTGAGTGTGGTGGTTTTGTATGATGTTGGGATAGATCAAATCTTGTTTACATGCTTTTAAGAAATTATTTAAGTTGAGGATTCGTGTGAAAAGATGGGGAAAAGCTAAAACAGCGGGGGGCTGGAAATTTCAGGAAAACAGGACAGACTTCGATATTAAATTGGTAATGATCGACCCATTGGAAAATTATGATTTTTGGTGGGTAGATATTTTACCGTGTTTTCTTTTAAATTCCTTTTTAATCGCCTTAATCCGAGGTCTGTGGAAAAATTTATGGTCGTTTTAGAAAAACTGTGCAGAATGTCAAAACTTATATGCTTGTGTTCTAGCCTCCTTTTGGGAATCCTACTGTGGGAATCAAGCTCGGTGTTCTAAATGAACATTTTTTGGGACTTCCTAAGCTTTCTATATTGGGGTTTTGAGTCTCAATCAGAGGTCAGATGACTAGATTCTGTGTCATTCTTTCTAAGCCCCTGTTATGCTCTTACTTTTCTTTTACAAAATTATCAGCTATGAAATAAATATTTTTGCTAATCGCATGTTCCTACAATGATAATTTTGTACAGAATCAGGACCTAATCTATCGTTCCCTTCCTTTTGTGCAAAATCCCATTTCAGTGAATTTCATTAAAAGTACCGGGTACGTTACGTTCATGGCCTGTAACTTTAGAAATCAGCACGTATTTATCAAAATTATAATTTTTTGGCAAGTACATCAATGAATCAGTTTAATTAGTGATTTACCACATAATTAGTGACCCCATAAGTTATCAGTTATAGGGCATTGCCCTTCAGTTACTCGCTTGGCTCCAGGCCAGGTCCCCCGATCGGCTTGGGGAGTGTACACCTATCTTCAGATCGTAGCAGTTACTAGGGGTTCAGTATCAGATAATAATTGACAATGCAGTTTCATATTTATCTCATTCCTTGTTTTTAATTAAAATGAATTACAATGCAGGCCCAATAATCTTTTCATTGATCATTTAACAACACAGGAATGCATCTACTGAGCTTCAACTCAAAGTTCGAAATATTTTCATGTTTTGTGCTAGGGAAATGGTCAGTGAATCGCCCTCAGGCAGGCTGGATGATTGAAGGTGAAAAGCGAGCAAGAAAGTCCAAACAAAAGGAATAGTGATGTACTAGTGCTGAGATGTTTTGAGCGCTGTATTATGAAACTTTTTGATGTTAAAGCTATATACTCTACAAGAGTTACTATATTTTGATGTAAACCCTGGAATAGTTAAATGGTTTGATGTTAGAACTGTTTATAAATGGTTTGATGGGTTGTAATTATGTGAATGCCTTTTGATGGAAAACATTGATTAGCGTTGCTAGAATTTATCATTTACAAGAACAATCTTGTCCTTTTGGATGGTGGTAATGCCCTGATCATTTGGAATATTACTTCTAATTGGTGAGACTAACGAAGAGAACGCAAACAGTGAACTATGTACATTTAGGGCGTTATATAGGCTATGGAGAAAGCTATATATGAGGCTGTGAGGTAGGCTGTACAGGCTGCTGTAGAGTAGGCTGAAGCAACGATTGGCTTCGTTGCATGGATCCTAGTAGGCTCATAACTAAGTTTAGATTACATGGCATCATTGGGCCAAAATTACTCCAAAATGTGGGGTTTATGCCTCCCACCCATGAGGTGTCACCAGCATGTGATGCTTGTAAACTTGCATTTTGGTAGTAGACTGCCACCTAGTTAGGGTCAACGAAGGAGAAGTTCAAACGTGGATCATGCTGAGGGGTAGGCCTGTAGGACATACTATCTGCCCCTTGAGGTGTGACTCTGACAGGGGAACCATATGTGCGCCCCCGTCCACATTATCTAGTGAATGACTGCCTATATCAGATAGTTGTCCCTATCTTCTCCGCCGTCTCTGACGCTGACCATCCCTATTCAACATCTTTGACATAGAAAACCAAGTAGTATTACAATGCAAAATAATAGAGACAATATAATCACAATCCACAATACAAATACATGCATAAGAAATGATTTCATACATCATGAATCTTCATAGGTAAAGTTATATAAAGTGCATCATTTGAAAATTGCATAAAAGTTACATGAGGCACTTTCTTATAGATGCATAGATAGAAAATCTAATTAGGATGTAATGAATACAATTTATCATTCATCCTCTTGATCTCCATCCTCATCGTCATCTATATCCTCACCATTGTCGTTCGACTGGTATTGCGTTTCATCATCATCATTTTCAGTATCTATTTATGCATCATCCCACTCCTATTCTTCAAACTCATTTGCACCATGAAATTGTTCTTCTTTTGATGAATCGACATCAACCACTTGCACTTCGTCCATAGCCCTAGATATGTCAACCAAATCTTGCATTTAGCACAAGAGCAATGATGTACTCTATTCATGATAAACTCATGTTGGGCCCGAGCAACCTTATCAAATTCCTCCACCCCAATAATAAATTTGTCCCGCAATCCACCAGTACGCTTATCTTTTCGGGAATACATCCACAAGCGATGATGTGGTACTTCCATCTGAAATCTACTTAATTTTAAAATTTAGTCATGTTATATATGTTATACCTAGAGATGAAGATGTTATGGGGAGGGGTGTTTATAAGCATATTTCCTAAAGTGGGCTCACATAAACAATACAACTAAATTAAGAAACATGTATTGACACAAATATACGGTTCAGTTTGTCAATTGACATAGAAGCAACATCGCACAATCAATAAAGATGTACATCGACAACACCTACCTCATGACATTTACATCAACATTTTTGGGAATCAGTTGCCACGTAATTGATTTTTCGTTTTTCCCCATCCTATGATCTAAAGTGAACCCGCACAAAGGATCAATACAGAAGAATACGTGCTCAAACACTATATTACATCATAGATAAAATCCTTCATGACACTTCATTTTCCAAACTAGGGAGTTACTATGTAATTCATAAAGACGTAAACGTGAAGATCACCATTATTACTTCAGGGTATGTACATGCATAAGCTAAATTATATCTATGTTTTGGGATTTAGGTTTTCATAGTTTAGGGTTCCTAGTGTTTAGAGTTTACGGTTTAGAGTTTACGGTTTAGAGTTTTAGGTCTATGTTTAGGGTTTAGGGTTTAAGGTTCAGGGTTTTAGGGTTAGGGTTTAGGGTTACGTTTATGTTTAGGGTTTAGGGTTCCTAGTGTTTAGGGTTTAGGGTCCCTAGTGTTTAGGGTTTAGGGTTAAGTGTTTAGGGTTTAGGGTTTAGGGTTCCTAGTTTTTAGGGTTTAGGATTTAGGTTTTAGGGTTTATGGTTTAGGGTTTAGGGTCCCTAGTGTTTAGGGTTTAAGGTTCAGTGTTTAGGGTTTAGGGTTTAGGGTTTCTATGGTTTAAGGTTTAGGTTCCTAGTGTTTAGGGTTTACATTTTAGGGTCCCTAGTGTTTAGGGTTTAGGGTTAACGGTTTAGGGTTAAGGGTTTAGGGTTTAGGGTTCCTAGTGGTTAGGGTTTAGGGTTTAGGGTTTAGGGTTTACGGTTTAGTGGTTTAGGGTTTTTTAACATAAGCATTAGGCTTTGGGGTTCTTATGGGTTAGGGTTTAGGTTTAGAGTTTCTAAGGTTTAGGGTTTAGGGTTTATGATGCCTAGTGTTTAGGGTTCAGATTTTGTAGTGTTCACTGTGTAGGGTTTCTAGGGTTTAAGGTTCAGTTTAATTATGTAGTTTAATTTATCGAGTTTGTGTAAAAAAAGTAAATATAGTAATTGCACATTGAGTTTGATTGTAAATTAATTATATAAGCTAGAAGCATAATGCCAAATTATTAACACGTCGTTTCATTGTAGATTGCATTTCATTATCAAATCCAGTACCAAAGTCAACAAATTTGGATTACTTAGATTAATTTAATCGCAAAATATGTCAACTTATTTCCTTAAAAATGTCACCAATATATTCTTTGCATAATGACAAATTATTGCAGAACATTTTGCAAAATTTTCACAGATTAACTTCATAAACTTACTCCTCCAACTTCCTCCTCATATCTGAATATCTGATACTTGTTTCTTTACCAATGTCAACCAAATGTGCATAAATAAACAATTACTACCAACATTTACCCAAATTCCTACAAAACAAATAATTAGCCATTCCTAAATTCATACAAAACACACAATTAATTATTTGTAAACTGATTTGTTCATGAAGGTAAACCAATGCTTTTTTCATGAATTAGGGGTGAGGGGGTAGAATGGAAGAATTGAAAATTCGCAAAGCTGCCTACGCAGGTGCGTTGCATGGAACTTTCACCGGCAAACGACGATGACCGTCTAGTCACCGTCCAAACACTTGCACAGGCGGCGTCCCTACCCCTCCAACTACTAGCCTCGCCTCCCTCTACCGGCGACACCAACGGCTAGCACCGCCTCTCATGTTGCACCCACCACCCACAATGAGTGCTCACTGCCGAAGTATCACTTCCCCTCACCACTAGTTTTGCCCAATTCCTTCAACCAAACCACTCACAAATTTGCAAAAGAATTTAACGAGCAAGATGAAGTTAACCCATATCTGCGAGATCCTAGTGAGTTTAATGAGCAAGGAGAAGAAATGGAGCTTGCAAAATGGAGTAGAAATCGATCAAGCTTTTACAAACAATTTTGATGAGCTTTTCGTTGATGGGTCGCATCAAAATCGTTACAACTTCGTGGAATCTTTTTAGAGATTTTGATGAGCCCGTTAGAACCATCTGCAGCTCGTCAAAATATCCAAGCTGTTTTTGACAGAAACCGGCCAAAAATGCACAGTAATTTTATTTTTTACCATCCATCTCGTCAAAACCCAGAACCTTCTATCAAATTCTTCATAAATTGTGTTAAATTTGCATAATTTAGATTAGGCAAGGGGGGATAGGGAATGAAAATGCGAAGGGCTCTAAGAAGGACAAAGATTATGGATATGTACCAAACAAGAAAGCCCAACTTTGACTGGTCAGGCCATCTTAGAATGAAAGTCTACACTTCCGTTGGGCATGAAAGCCTCACTATCAAGGGTAAAGCTCTTTATAGAGGATTAGCTTTAGCAACAAGAGCCTTTTTCTCTCCTCTTTCTTCCATTGTCTATTTCTTCCATCTCATACTAGCCTTAGCCAAAAGAGTCTTCTTTCTCCTTCTCTTTCTTCCACCTTTGTCCGTAGCCTTTCTGCAACTGTTTTGGTCATCATCTCCTCTTTCTCCTCTTACCCTATATTCTCCTTCCTTCCTTATTTGCCTCATAACCCTCTCGCTGCTTTTTCTCGCTCCCCTCAAAAGTGAGTAAGCCCTCATGATCTTCTATATTTTTCAAAATCCCTACTGGACCCTTTACCAAAGGGCACAAAGATAGTTCTCTCCTTAGAGGTCTACCTGTTATTGTAGTCACTATCCTCACTAGCAACTCTAGAATGGTCAACCCTCTCATTGTCTACAGTAGCTCTACTTGTAAACTCCACAAAAGGTGCAAGGGAAGCCTTTTGCCCTCTCCAAATGGGATCTAGCTTAAGGGTGGGATAAGATGGAAAAGGTTGAGAAAAGTAGGACGGTGATGAGGATATTACTAGGAAGGAGGAAGTGGAACTGCAGTAAGCCCTCCATACCAAGAGTGAGACCATGGTAGATAATTTAGCACTCAAGTCTGAAGAGCCATGGCCTTTAGCATCTACAATGATAAGCACAGACCATCATTTGGGGTGCTCCATGATGCTATTGATGATCGATCCCATGAAAGGGGTAGAATTAAAGGGTAGACTTGTAACATACCGACCTTCCCAGGCAATGGACAAATCCCTAGGAATAATTTTAATAATCAACAACTGTCCCCACAAATCACCACAAACCTTTTCAACGTGCTCAATCTTTACCATATGCTACCAAGGAGAAAAATCCTAGGAGGTTACCCACACCAAACAAGATCTACAGTTAGCAAGCTTAACTATGGTGTTCTTTAGAATGGGCTCCCTGAAAAGGAAGGTGCACTTTTGGTGATGTAAGTAGTCTTAGTGAATCCTTTAAGCACCACTTCTTACTATATCTAGATGTTACATTCACTTCCATTGAACTCATCCTCGTTAGGGTGAATAGAGTTACACTAAAAACTTTATGTACGAAAATGACTAACTATAAATGTAACAATAGTTTTGAATGGCTTGTGACAAACTATAACTATGAATCACTAAAAATATATAAAGCAATAACAAGGCAAGTAATGATTCAGAGCTAGTAAATGAGGGACTTAGACGTACTTAGTGGTTGTGAGGTGAACTGAATGTAAGAGAAGACAAGACACAACATGTGTTCACAAAGTTCACCCTTCTCAGGGGTTTTGTCTCCACCGAAGGCTTCGCCTAAGAATTTCAACACTTGCATTACCTCCTTGAGTACCATGTAATAAAGTTCGACTCTTTCCTAAACTCTTAAGGAATTATAACACTAAGTTGTAACTCTGGAGCCCCTTCTTACATTCACAGGAATAGTCAACTTTGAGCTCTAACTCCAAACTCGTTTATGAGCTCTTAGGGAACCACACGGGTTGTCACTCCGAGTACCCTTTTTGAACTCTCAGGGAAGCAACACGCACTTGCTCATAAATGAGTTTTCCAGTCTTTAAATCATAAGTGCTTACAAGAGGATTACTGCGATTTGAGTGACGCATCACTCTTTCAGTGTATGGGAACACTTTAAGATTTAAGCGGAGTTATGATTGTGTTGTTTATACTCTTTAATTGCTTGGTCTTCCATTTATAGGCTTTTCCAACCTTGAAAAATTGGTGCAAATACCATTAAGCGATTGAACACAATTTATTGATGATGACATGTTATCTCCAAAACATTACATTCTAAGAAGCCTTTTTGAGTGTTACGTCTATTGTGAACCAAGTGGGGAAAAACCTTAAATTTCTCCATTGAGTGCTTAGGTCAGGTTAGGTTTCAGCTTGAAATGTTAGTTAATTAAATATGATAAATGAAAGCGAAAAATTTAAATGAGATAAGGTAATTCGGTGAATATATAAATTGAGTGCAATTGAATTAATAAACATGATTTGGTTAAACAAATAACCATGAGTGATTAAATCCATAAACATGATAAATTAAATGAATAAACATGATTAATTAAATAAATAAATATGATTTAAATAAACAAATAAGGGTTAGGGTTAGGTTATTACAGTCTTCCCCTTTTAAAGTGTTTCGTCCTCGAAACTTATGACGCTTGCCAAATGAATGCAATGCTACTTTAAAAACACATGGGTCATTGGTTCCCATTGCTTCCCTCTGAAGAGGTATAATTTGCCCAATGTACTCCGACTAAGGGTGTCTATGTATTGTATAACTGCTTAATCCAATGTTTTAGTACTAGATCCGGATACTTCTCACACAATAGTCTCAATGAACTCAATTACTTTACTTCAAAATTGATATTCTGTTCAAAAGAAAAGAACCTTGTTACTAGTAAGGAGGTGCTCACTACTGGTTCATCACCTTGTCCACTAATGAAAACTGTTCTATACCCTGATAAGTACTCTGATACTATTACGAGCTATAAAACATGTTACATACGTGTTCGAGTTCAACAAGTAGGTGCAGTCAACAAGCTATAGGATTTAACCTTTCAATGAATTATAAGGCTCCATGTAACCAGTCCCTAATTGTCCTGGGATAGTCGGTCTCTTACTACCTCGTTTAGAAAAGCCTTTTGAAATACTTTATAACCCATCGGAGGCTTTGATTATTTCTTTGTTTTGCCAGCATAACTCTTTTGTTGACCTTGTATCACCTCAACATGTACTTGAATTTTCTCTCTTAAAGCTTGCTTGGGTTAGCTCTGACCTTATACTCAATGTTTCTTTTGGCTTACTCCAATATAATTAGACAGTGCTTGAGATTATGCCCTTTTCAAAATGTCCTCATCTGATATTTCTAATGCATCACATGATCTCCCCTCATCAGACTACTCAAAGATCTGCTCCTTGTCGATAATGGGCAATGAAATGACCATGGTTAGGGATGAGAGTGATGAAATTCTTAGCTAAGCGAATCATTGCATACAAAAGAAATGAACAATGAGACTAGAAAAGGCTAATAAAGGAGACATTATCATGGGTTTCTTAGAATAAAGATAACTATAAGTGTACTGTGAATTATGAAATATAATGCCACAAGAAGTGTGGTTTATAAATATGGATCATAAAGGGTCCAATAATTAATCAACCAAGGAGAAAGATGGCATGGTTAAACTCGGGTTTAACTGATGAATTGGAAACAAGATGACAAGCAACTAAGATTCAACTAGGTGACTTTATAGCCACAAGCAATAAGATAAGTGCAATAGATAGATAGGACAAGACAAGTAATGTGCAATAAATAGATAGATATATTGGATAAGCAAAGTGCAATCGATAGACAAATAGATTGGACAAGCAGAGTGTAAAGGATAAATAAATGGATTGGATGAGCAAATTGCCAATGGATAGATAAATAGATTGAGCAAGATACAATAGGAACATGCCTTTACTCATATGAAGTCAATTCGAGTACAATAATAAGATTGAATAGAGAATACATAAGTTTATTTATCAGAATGTAAGATATATGTGTGGGAGTTGAAGTTCAAAATAAAGAGAGTAAGGGGATTATGAGAATTGCAATCAACCACACTAATGAGATTAGAATTACATTATGAATTCAGAACAAGTTATACAAGCTTATCATTATGAATAAATGAGATGTAATGTAGATGTGTGAATCGGCTCTCAGCGGAATGAACTACAACTCATGATTATGAAATAAAGATGGTGAAGGTCGAGAGCACTGGAATGTTGACAACCATATAAGGTTGAACACAAAATGTATTGCACATTTAACAATGGGTTTGTTAAGACTTGGAAGATCACGCTAATAGGAAATATCGGGTTGAAAAGCAAGGGGGATTAAACAACATTGGATAGTATCAAGTTTTGAAGATGAGACAAGTAAACAATTTCAAGAATTACTATAAAAGGGCATTCTTGCAAAAGATAAACTATAGTTGCATGGTTTAGGTGTGATATCCGAACCTCAAATTATTCTTGGAAAAGACTTCTGTTGTTGGCAGTTAATCCCATATATCATTTGTTCACGGTATAGGGCACTTGTTTTTGATAATGATCTTATTCAACTCTTTGTACGCAGTACACAACCATAAGGTTCTGCCTTCCTTCTTCACACATATAAAACTAGGATTTCCCACGATGGGACACTTGGTCAAATAACTCCCTTCTGTAACAACTCATCTTACTAAATCTTTAGTTCCTTGAACTCTACTGGGGGTCATGTGATAGGGGCTCTAAAAATGGATTGAGCACCTAGAACTAGGTTGATATGAAAATCAATGTTTCTTAGGGAAAAATAGTTCTGAAAGTCCTTAGATGAAACATCTCTAAATTCACAAACTGTAATTATGGATATGTACATACTGAGTGTGGATTGGGATGTCAGTAATATTCAACACATTACTGACATGATAACTCACTTGCTTGCACAGTGAAATTAGGACAGAAATAGGGTTTTTCTCCATCGGTCCATAGAAACACGCATCTAGTCTTTCCTCATTTCTCAAGCTAACCTTAAGATCTTTACCATTCATCTTAGTCCTGCAAGTATACAGTCAGTTCACCCCCATAATGATACCAAATCTGCCAATCAAACTGGATTGAATGTCCAGTGAATATGGTTCCAACAATACTACTAGAGGCATGTGTATAAAAGATAAACATTCAACTGCCTAATAGTCCCAATACATTGAAATGACCGGGGAAAAAAATCTGAAGTGTAAAGAGATTTAACCACACCATAAACTCTTGCAAAGATATTTCTTTATTGGTTAAAAAAACAGGCAAGTATGCTAAATGAATGAAAGAATGAAGATTCATAATGAAAGATAGGCATATAAATGTCCTCCATATACAAGGCATGCTATTTATTCATGATGGTCATAATATTAAAGTAAATGAACAATGTTAAGAAGTTGAGAGAGAGAGAGAGAATTAAGTAATGAAGGTGAAGAAATGTGACAGATTCCCAAAGCGGCTTTTGAAAAGTCCTATTCTATCTATATGTGAGTAAAATGATGAAGATAAGAGTTAACACTACCATAAGGGATTCATCTGGTGTTTGACAGGACAATGCGTCAAGATGAAGGAGTCAATCTTATGACTGAACATGATAACATCCATCAATAACACATTTTGCAGTAAATGAAGTCTTGGGTATGCATATAAACTTCAAAACTACTGGAAGATGGAAATAACACAAATCATTGTTTATCATTCATAAGATAGGCTACACTAGTAAAGAAAGGATTGCTAAAATAACTTGAGTAATGACATGCAGTCACGACCATAGAGTAGTATGCCAACACAGCATTACGGTGCTATAGAAACATGAACAATATGGGTCCATTTAATTGCTGAAAGGGCGCTCAATGACTGGGTCTGAAGCAATCAAAGTCTTTGCAAGCAATAAATGAATAGTGCCCAAATAGAAGCAAGGAGTCAAAGTAGGTGATAGTAAAAATATGAACATAGCGATGACTAAATTACAAGTAGAATGGGTCAATTATGCTTAGGAAGAGCTGCAAATCACACAGTAATGCATACTGGGGGTCATTAGAGGCTCTATTATGGAAACAAAGAATTATACGGCTATGATTGTTAGGGTTTAAATTGCCTATAAGAAAGGCTGCTCAGATGTGTTTGGAGAACTCCCCACAGACCACATATGAGAATTTCCATAAACACTTCATTACAAATCAAGAGAGCGTTAGTGGCAAAGAAATGATACCTCTGAACAATTTAAGGTAACTAGGGCAGAAATAAGTCAATGACGGGAAGTAATGGGAGCATTGCCGATGTAAGGTCTTAGTGTCAAGACCAGATAATTCCTATACTTGGCAGCTTAATCTTACTTGTACCACTCATGCAATGGCAAGTAGCACACCATAAGCTACTAATTGTTATCACCATACATAAGCACTCATTGTAGTATTCATCTTATACTGGTTCACCTAAAATATATTGCCCCACCAGGCATTTCCTCATCTAGAGGTTTACAACTAACTTGACACTGTACAAATCCCTTAAGAAGTTGCAAATAGCATCCCCACTTCGGGTTTCAACCATCATTGTACTCAGGATCAGGTATACTAACACACCTCAATAAAACTTTCAAATCTTGGGGGCAAAACGGACAGAGTTCTGCCTAAAAACTGACTAAAACCCGGCTTAAAGCCTTACAATAGATACCTAAAATCGAGAGAGCACTTCAATAGCTCAATGGCCACACGCCGGAGTTCATAACTCAACGAGTCACACACCCGGTGTGCACAATTGTAAAAATTTAAACAAATGAGAGAAATAAAACATATAATACAACTCCCAGATAAATGAAAGCATGCCTCACTAATAGGTGACCCAAATGGTTTCACACTTCACTTTACTAATGCTTGAAGCTCAGGATAATACCAAATGATTGAGTCACCCAAATGGAAATGGTTCCTTCATATATGCCTACACATATGAACTTATAGTAAGTAACTCATTTAACTAGTCCAATATAACTCATACACACCTTGACGGCTAACTCATAAACACTTGATAGCTTACAGTGGCCCTTAAAACCTTAACTCTTATACCAAATCTGTAACGCCCCCAAAATGCTAATGACATGATTTACGGAAAAACTACAGCAGAAGACTTAATGAAAGAAGGCGCTATCGTTGTCCTGATAAGGACAAGGCTCACTAAAACCATTTGATCTTGCAACTCATATTCAAATCACAACATATATTAAATTGAAACACTCCAAGACCAAAGTCCATAATAGTTCAACTTTAATACAATCGACTTAGTCATACCATTTGCTAACTCCACTCACACTACACAAGTATATTGAGTATAAACCCAAGTTGACCATGAGGTCGATCCCAAATTCATGATATGTTGAATCCACTGTGAGCATTTCATAATGTCGAACAGGGCTTGCTAAAAGGAGAAACATGTGATACTTCATCACCTAAAATGGAAAACATGAAAACAATTCAAAAATGTGAGCAAAAACTCAGTACTTACATTCCCGTGTTGTAAATTGAGTACATAAATACTCTTGATGGGTACCCGATTTTTGCAATTCATTTAGTTCACAATAACAATGAAAATGAAAGTATTATGAAACTGAATTACTCATTATTATCTGGATGTGAACTCCTCGCAATGATATGATCTATACATAGGTGCACACCTGCCAATCCGATCAAGAGTTGGCCTGAAGTCATGCGGGAAAATGATGGGCTGACACCCTATAGATGATAACTAACGGGGTCACAAGTTAAATGGAAAATCACTGTATAAACTGATTCATTGATAAACTCATTAAGAGTTGTAACTTGATAAACATGTTCTGTTTTCTGAAGATAACGTACCTTGAGTCTTTAAAAATGTCATCTGACTTGATAAATATGTTCTGACTTGACAACAATTATGCATAATAGGGAACGATAACTAGGCATCGACTCTTTTTTATAAATGTCATTATAGGTGTGTGTAGTCAGTAAATGATCTTTACTCGCATAACTGAGTAAATAAAAGTATGTATAATCGAAATTAACTAAATGGCATACATAATTTGGGTATTTCAATGACTTCAAAAATAAATTAATAAAAGTAATTAAATCTGAAATAAAGTAAATGAAGGTAAAATAGTCCACAATGAGATAAATGAGATTACAAAGGTAAAGGCCTTGATGGTGACAATTGAGAGATGGTTGTGGCCTTTTCTGAAATAGGTTACTGATACGGGTTTATGGCTTGCTGATGTATAGTTTGGTTCACGATAATAACGAGTACACTAGATTGGCTTCATAAATACATTTGATACGCTTTGAATTGAGTAAGTAATAAAGGTTTGGGGCCAAGAGAGATATATCTTGGTTCAAAATAGCACAAATTGCAATAACTTGGTCTGATAAATGTAGTTTCTAAGTCACAACTCTCCCCATTTTTCATATTTCGTTCATAAAACCATTAGATATAGAATTCCTCCCCAAATGAATCATTGAACTCAAAAGAAGCTATTACGCTCACTAAGTTTGGTATTTTCTTTGTAAAATCCATAAATAATTCAAAGCTCATAAATAAGTTCCCAAATTGTATACTTGTCTTCTTCTTTCTCATTGATCAAGCTAAAAGCTCCATGAAAGTCCATGAATATTGATTTTCCCCTTAAATGACCTAACTTGGCCCAGATACACAAAATGAAAGCATTATTAATCTCACTCAATCTTTATTATTGCTCTTTACACAATTACTCAAGATGCTTCCAAAAATCACCAAACTCAAAATACTCAACCAAAATTCATGAAATATTATAGAAAATTAGAAAATAATATGAAAAATCTACAGTAAACTTTGCTGAATTTTCCTCCAAGTATACGTTGCACAAAAATTCCAACAACATCCCAATTTGCATCAAAGCAGGTTAGTTCATTTCAAAAATTTATAACTTCACCTTAGACCTCAAATGGATACCTAAAACCCCAATATGAAAAGATTAAGAAGTCCTGAAAAACTTTCATTTACAAGACAAAACATGATTCCCACAATAGGGTACCCAAAATGGGGCTAAAACACAAGTGTGTCAGTTTTTGATCCATTCTGCACAGTTTTGGTAAAAAGACCATAAGTTTTTCCACAGACCTCGGATTAAGGAGATTCAAGATCCATTTGAAAGATAACACACTGAAATATCTACCCACCAAAAATAATAATTTTCTCATGGGCCGACCATTACCAGTTTAATCCCGAAGTCTGCCTTGTTTTTTTGAAATTTTTACCCCTCACTGTTTTAGCTTTTCCCTCTCTTTTCACATAAATCCTCACTTGAAATCATTCCAAATCACCAAAAACATCATTCCAAATCATCAATAAAAATAAACATTACAAAATCAAATACAAATGAATCCACAAACATGGTTTTAACCTGTGCTTGCAGGAACATAATCACCCTTAAACCCTAGCATGCTCCTAGCTTATTTCACTCAATAAAAACATCAAAATTACCCTTGATTATATCAATCCAAATGATCAAAAACCATAAATAGCAAAATAAGAATCAAAACCAAACAATCCAAAGAAACAAGTTTAGGATACACTTTGAGCTTGGAAAAAAGTAGAGATGGTGGTGATGCTTGGTTGTTTTGAAGAGTGGGGATGGTGGCTAAGGGTACTAGGGTGTCGGGGGGTGGTCAGAGGCAACCCACCCGGTCGGAAAACACCAAGGATAGTAGCAGCAACCATGGGGTGGGGGCTGGCCAGCTGGAGAAAGAGAGGAGAGAGAAAGATGTTTGAGTTTTGGGTTGTGAGTTCTTTACTTGTTTCACTTGCCTGAAAGTTTATCCTCAACAAAGCTTTTTGTTAACCATGGTTAGATTTAAATCATGGTAGTTAGTTAGGGTAATCATGCAAACTTATTGAGCTTCAAGTTGGGTCGAAATAAGTTGGGTTCGGGAATAAAACGCTTCGTAACGATAACGTTTTTATGTCACTTGAAATTAAATTTTTGTAATGTTATAAAAATAATAATGACAATAATAATAATAATAATAATAATAACAATAATAACAATAATAATAATAATAATAATAATAATAATAATAATAGTGAAAATAATAATTTCTTAAATCATAATTATTGAGACCTACTATCGATTCACCCGATATTTAATTAATCAACAAAACTTGAATTAACAATCAACAAAACTTGAATTGCAAAATGGGGCCCAAATGAAATATCCTCCAACCGGGATGATTAAATATGATAAATGAAAGAAAAAATTTAAATGACATAAGGTAATTCAATAAATATATAAATTGAGTGTAATTGAATTAATGAACATGATTTGGTTAAACAAATAACCATGAGTGATTAAATCCATAAATATGATAAATTAAATGAATAAACATGACTAATTAAATAAATAAATATGGGTTAGGGTCGGGTTATTACACTCAAGCTTTCATAAACCTACTTTTTCCTCATGCTTTCGCCCTGGATGTTAACTTCTTAATTGTTGCTCAACAATTTTGAAGGAAAGACCTCCACATTTTTCTGTTGAAGTGAAGTGAATTGATTTTACTGAAATGCAAATCAGGTAGCTATTCCTCACTGATTAAGAAACCAAGGTGACTACATACAGTTAATCCATTTATCTCTTATGCATTGCCGAACTATTTAAACTTAGAGAAGGTTTGTCATATTGAGATGATCATATGTCATATTTCTTTTTCCTGATCACCTATTACTCATTTAATAGGCCAAGAGGATTAACTTCCATGGCATGTATTATTCCCTAGCTTCTCAAAGGTAGAAACCATATGCTAATGGCCTTAGTAGACACTATCTGTGGTCTAGATGAGGTAATAGGGTCTTGCAACTGCATCCTTAGGTAAGATTGTTTGTTGTTATTGCAAAGGCATAATGTCTTCTGTTTTTCTTTTTTTCACTAATGAAATTCCTACATGTTTTGATTTTTTTGTTTTGAAAAATTTGTCATTGCAAGTTTGGCCCTATGGACGCTTTTTCCTTGTCCCTCCTCCTGGGAACATGTTTGACTATGTTGAAAGTACAATACTTGTTATGAAGTTACAAAATCCCTACTTTCTTAACAAAGGGAGTATTTCCTTCGTTGACAAGAAATTCTATGGACGGTGTCTTAGTGGGGCATCAATGACGTTTGGAAGCCTAGCATGAAATCCAAGCGGATGATTTTGCTGGGCTTGGATAGCTTTACCTACATCTTCCTCGCTCGCTTGTTTAGGCAGTATGGTCAAAGGCATAACAACCCTTACGAATTTCTCATCGAGATCCCATTTTTGCCAATCTTGAACTAGAAGAGCGTTCATTCCCAGTTGGCAGTTCGAACTCATTGTATTTGGCTATGCATGCCCCTAAAACCAATAAGCATAGCGGTGAGCAAGGATTATATTGCACCTTTGAACGGGAGGGCACTTATAGAGGCTCAGTGCTGAGAGCTGGCATACTATGCACATAACTCTTATATTGACCTTGAAACTATTGTGATCGACTGGTGTACCATTTTACTTTACATTATAGATAATAAGCCCTATAGTTTTGGGGCATTTCAAATAATTAAAAGTAAAATTAATAAAAATTAAGACTAAAGCTAAGAGATAAAGCAACAATTATCATTAACCTATCTTTCATTTACCAACAAAGTTGAACATAGTGATAAATCGAATTTAGATATTAATACCCCATTTTGGCATGAATACCCTTCCCAAAATTCAAAAATCCATTTCCTTTTGTAGAAGATATATTAGGGCAGAAGAGTAAGAAGGAAGTTAATTAAGAAATATGTCAACTGTATTTAGTTAGTTATGAAGCTGTATTCTGTTACAAGGGTTGTTTTCTTGTTTCTTACTTTAGCAATGTATATAAATACAGGTAAGGTGAATGTAAAACATATTGAGAATATAGAGCACCGGAGAGGGCTTGAATGGATTATATGGGTCTTCCCCAATCTGAGTGTATTTCCATGTTCATTCGTATCATACTATTCGATCCAACATCAACATGGTATTAGAGCAGATAAATCTGAGTTACAATTTTTTTTCTTCTTTCTTCTTTCTTCATTTTGATATTCACATTCAATTGCTTGAATTGAATCTTCAAATTGATCAAATCTCCACTTCACAGTGATTCAAATTCTAGATCCTTATTCACCATGTCCACAGATTTTTAGAATCCATTGTTTTTGCATCCATCAGAAGGCCCTGACTCTCTGGTAATTCAAGAAAAACTGATAAGTGCAAAGAATTACAGATCTCGGAGAAGAAATGTGGAAATTGCTCTTGTAACCATATGAAAACTTAGATTTGTTCAAGGTACAATTGCTAGACCTATTGATGATGGTATTACAGCTGAAATATGGGATACTTGTAACTGTATGGTTATTGCCTGGATTCAAAACTCTGTGACTGAATCCATTGGAAAGTCTATCTTGTTCTTGGACTCTGCTAGAGAAATTTGGGTACAGCTTAAACAGAGATTTTCTTTATGCAATGAATCAAGAAAGTAAAGCATCAACAAAGAAATATATGAAGTAAAGCAAAATCATTCATCTGTGAGTGAATACTACACTAGACTAAAATGTCTTTGGGAAGAATTGAAAGGCATGAATGAATTCCCCAAAATTTCTGCTGTTACTGATGAACTTATGACATTTCTAAAAGCTTTCATCAAACAAAAGGAGGAACAGAAGTTATTTCAGTTTCTTAACAGTCTAGATGATAAATATGGACCACAGAGAAGTCAGATGCTTCTCATGACACCCTTGCCAAGTGTTGAGGCCACATATTCATTGATTCAACAGGAAGAGAACCAGAGGGAGATTTCAGAAATTGGAAATTTGGCGATTGAACCATCCGCATTGTATAGTAGAAATGGAAATCCAAATGGTTGTAGTCAATGTGGCAACAAAGGACATACCGGAGAGAAATGTTGGTTTGTCATTGGAGATCCTCCTTGGCATCTTAGAGCCAAGAAGTTTCCTCAAAAGAAGCCTGACAAGAATCAGGCATATAAAGGAAAATTCAAGGGAACCAATGAAGGCAAGATAGTAGCGACTGCCAATGCTGAAACAAATAGACAATCTGGTGATGCTTCTTTTACTCAGTCTCAGATTGAACAACTATAGCAATTTCTAAAATCACAGCCTCAAAATAACAAGCAATGTGGAGCAGAAACAGATGAAGACTTAGACACAAACTTTGCAGGTATGATCTTATGTACTCATGCTGGGCTTAATAATGCCGAATGGATCGTAGACTCAGGAGCCACTAATCATATGAATTATAAGTCAGATCATTTGAGTAATATCAAGGTGCTCAATGAAAAGTCAAAGATTACTTTTCCAAATGGCAACACATATGAAATTTCCTCAGTAGGTATAGTAAAATTATCTACTAAGATAGTGTTGAAAAATATCCTGTATGTGCTAGTCTTCAAGTACAATTTGCTGTCAGTTCCAAAATTGACAAAAGACAGTAGATGTATGGTTATTTTTCATCTTAAATTCTGCATCATACAGGACTATGTCACCATGAGGATTTTGGGAGTTCGTAGAGAGCATATAGGCCTATACTTCCTCAAAGATCCACCTCTTCATGGAGTGGATAATACACTGGAAAGTATCATAAAGAGCTTGCTAGAGACAAATAAGGACAAGCTTAAAGTTGCAGGTGTTGCTGATTGTCCTCAAGTCTCTGGTTCATATGAAGTCTGGCATAAGAGGCTTGGACATGCTCCCTTCAACAAGCTGAAGCATCTTTCAAATATTCACCTCAAAGAAGGAGAGAATAAAGTTTGTGTTACCTGTCCAATAGCAAAGCTTACTAGATAACCTTTTCAGCCTAGCTCTAGTAAAAGTAGCTCTATATGTCAACTGATACACATGGATATATGGGGACCATACAGAACTCGTACACATAAGAACTTTAGATACCTTTTGACACTAGTTGATGATTGTACTAGATCAACATGGGTATACTTACTCAAGCAAAAATCGCAAGCATTGTCTACATTTCAAAAGTTCATGAAATTTGTAACCACTCAATTTCAGGCCACAGTTAAAGTGTTAAGATCTAATAATGCCCATGAGTTTCATAGTGAACCTTGCCAGCAATTTTTTAACAATCTGGGCATCACACACTAGACCTCATGTGTTGACAAGCCATAACAAAATGGCCATGTTGAAAGGAAAAATAGGCATCTCTTGGAAATCTCTAGGGCCTTGAGATTTCAGGCAAATTTACCCCTTAGATTTTGGAGTTACTGTGTTTTAACATCATCGTATATAATAAACAGGTTACCCACTCCCATGCTCAATATAAAACACCATATGAGATGATGTTTGGTCATCCTCCCACTTATGACCATATGAAAGTCTTTGGCTGTTTAGTCTTTACTACACCTTCCTACAAAGAATTAGACATGTTCAAGGCACGAGGTATCCCATGTGTTTTCTTGGGATACTCTATAAGACAAAAGGGTTATAAACTGATGGATTTGCAAACCAACAAAGTCATGGTGTCCAGAGATGTCATATTTGAAGAATACATTTTCCCTTTCTCAAAAACAGTGCTCAAGCCTATATGCAACCAACTCCAGTCAACATGGCACCAAGGACTTATATTGATGATACCTATCTCACAATTAATCCCTCGGAGACAGAGGAAACTCCTCAACATGCACCTGACTTTGAAAGGTCAGACCATACTAGGGCAAGCACTGAAAGTTCAACAAATCCATCCGTTCCTACATCTATTATGCATAACTCAAGTTCTAGAAGACCTACAAGACAATCCAAGAAGCCTTAATGGATGAAGGATTATGTGACTACTACTGCTATACCACATCAAAAAATCGTATACCCAGCTGCAAATCAAGTATCTTACACACATCTCAATCCCAAGTATCAAGCGTTTATGTCTACTCTTGATAAACAACACAATCCGTACACCTTTGAAGAAGCTATCCAAAGTCAATAGTGGTGTGATGCCATGAATGTAGAAATACAGGCTTTGGAGAAAAATGGCACATGGAGTATTACTAAGCTTCCTGTAGGGAAGAGAGCCATAGGGTGCAAATGGCTCTTTAAGATAAAGTGCAAATCAGATGGTACAATTGAGAGACATAAGGCAGGACTTGTAATTCAAGGGTGCAGGCAACAAAAGGGGATAGATTATGAAGAAACTTTTACACCACCAGCAAAATTAACAACAGTCATATCAGTACTGGTTGTGGCAGCCATAAAAGGTTGGAATGTTTATCAAATGGATGTTACAAATGCCTTTTTACATGGTGACTTGGAAGAAGAGGTTTACATAAAACTCCCCAAAGGATCTACAGCAGAGGGGGAGCCAATTCTGTGTAATTCAGATCCAAGATCAGTAAAATCTGCACATCCAACAACTGTATGCAAGCTTCATAAGTCCTTGTATGGACTGAAGCAAGCTCATAGGCAATGGTTTGCTAAGTTGACATCTAATCTACTGACATTTGGTTTCAAATAATCAAAGGCTTATTACAGCTTGTTTACCAAGTAGACAAAAGGATCTAGAGCAGAGGGGGAGCCAATTCTGTGTAATTCAGATCCAAGATCAGTAAAATCTGCACATCCAACAACTATATGCAAGCTTCATAAGTCCTTGTATGGACTGAAGCAAGCTCATAGGCAATGGTTAGCTAAGTTGACATCTAATCTACTGACATTTGGTTTCAAATAATCAAAGGCTTATTACAGCTTGTTTACCAAGTAGACAAAAGAAGGATATATGACAGTTCTAGTGTATGTGGATGATATGCTTACTGCAGGAAGTTCTCTGCCTCTTATTGAGCAAGTTAAAGCTCACTTGCATAAGTGCTTTCACATGAAGGATCTTGGTGAACTAAGATACTTCTTAGGCATTAAGGTTGTATGGTCAAATCAAGGTATCTTCCTTTCACAAAGAAAATATGTCATGGATCTGCTCAAAGAAACAGACGTGTCAACCTCAAAACCTATTTATCTACCTATGGATCCCAATTCTTCCTTGACTCAAGAGGGCAGTTTGATGTTTGAGCTAGATAAATTCAGAAGACTTGTTGGAAAATTGATCTATTTAACAATTACTAGGCCAAAAATCACCTACACTATTCAAGACTCAATCAATACATGCAATCACGTACGACTGCACACTACAATGCCGCTATGGAAGTGCTCAGGTAACTCAAACAGTCACCTGGCCAAGGAATTCTACTCTGTTCCCAATCTGCACCTATACTGACTGCATGTTGCCATAGTGATTGGGGTAGATGTGTAGATTCAAGAAAATCTGTCACATGTTATTGTGTTTTATTAGAAGACTCTCTTATCCCATGGAGGTCTAAGAAATAATTTGTCATTGCACGGTCTACAGTAGTGGCAGATATAGAGCCATTGCGAGAACAACCTGTGAGGTCACATGGCTTCTTCAGCTCTTCACAGATCTTAGTCCCCAAACTTAGCCCCTGTCATGCTTAAGTGTGACAATCAAGCAGCTCTATACATCGCAGCAAACCCTGTTTTGCATGAAAGGACAACACACATCGAAGTTGATTGTCACTTTATTCGAGACAAGATGAAGATGGGAATTATTCACCCTACTTATGTGTCCACAAAGGTGCAAATTGCTGACATTTTCACAAAAATATTATATGTATCTCAGCACCACTGTTTACTCTCCAAGTTGGGGTTCACAATATTTTTTCACGTCCCAACTTAAGGGGAGTGTAGAAGATATATCACGGCAAAAGAGCAAGGAGGAAGTTAGATAAGAAATATGCCAGCTGTATTTAGTCAGTTATGAAGCTATATTCTGTTACAAGGGTTGTTTTCTTGTTTCTTGCTTTAGCAGCGTATATAAACACAGGCAAGGTGAATGTAAAACATATCGAGAATATAGAGCACCAAAGAGGGCTTGAGTGGATTATATGGGTCCTCCCTAATCTAAGTGCATTTTCATGTTCATTCATATCACACTCTTCGATCCAACATCAACACCTTTGCATGATATAAAATCAAAAGGGGAAGGGATGAATAATTTAAAAGACCATCAAAAAAGAAAAAAAATTAGAGAAAAAACAATATAATGGAAATGGAACATATGCAATACTATATGGAGGGGTTAGAAAATATATTTGATAAAGTGAATCATGAAAAGCTAAACAAGAACATGTGTGCAATAGTTGATAAACAAGGAGTATTGACTGATGATAATGAAGACACAAACTAGAAGATATTTATGCTATTTTTTTAGAAGAAGTAAGGAGAAATTTGGATAAAAAAAATGAAAAATAGTAGTTGAAAGTGAAATCAATGAAGTTGTGATAAATTCAATATCAACGAATTTGAATCTAATTTGATTAAAAATGAAATTCCTGAAACCAAAAGAATTTACTGAATATCTAAGAGAAATACCCATTTCTTGAGAACTTGATTGTTACAGTATAGTTTTAACGTTGATCCCATAGAGACCAAGTGTAGTCTATCGGGTTTTAACCAATTCTAAAAGGCTAAGTGAGCAAATTTTCAATCGGTTCTCTCAACTATCACTATTTAACTATTGGAAATTCAATTGAATTAAAAACACGCATTTAGAAAATTGCTTCGTCTAGTAAAGAGTTGGATCATTAGATTTAAATATGCACTTCGTCTAGATTGGATGACTCAAAGGAGTGCAGTTGAACTAAGAATTCAATTTTTTCTTTCGAAACAAACTAAATTGCCTAAACTAACCCAATTAACATTCTTTCAAATATTTTTGGTTTAGTCTTGGTTATGGATTCTTGATTTCTGGAATTTTCCTCTCAACAAACAATTCTCTTTTAAGTACTCATTAAATTAAGTCCTAACTTGTAGTTCCAATAGTGAGTCTCTCTTTTCAATACTTCACTCAACTTTAGTGTATGCAAGGTCTGGCCAAAACTTACTCACAACAGTTCATCCAAAAGATAGAATTCAATCAAACCAATTAGATAAAGCACAAATACTGAAAATTAGAGATCCAACATCAATATTGACTTACAAGTCCCTAGATTAAGAAAAACTACTCACACATAATGGAAATAATCAACATCTAAACAAAAGTCCAATAAGAGATTATAAGGGGAAGAAAACTTAGCAACAATGGTGGTCTTCAATGGCTTTCCAAACTCCAAGCCTCCAAGTGCCAATCTTCCACTTCAATTCCCTCTCTTACTATAAAAAAAAAAACTTGAAAAATCCTAAACTAATGATAAAAGGGAATATTGTATGCTTTGGCTTTCTATGCTCTCCCCTCCTTGCAGCCAAAATGAACCCTATTTAAGTATAAACTATGCTGTTGTCAGCCACAAGATGAAGGAATACAAAGAGGCAAGAAGTTTTAGGACTACCACGGACCATGGCCTTCATCATGGAGGGTCCATCGTCGCCTTTGTCTTAGCATTCTCTAGTTCTTCTTTGTTCTTTATGGGCATGGTAACTTAAGGGGATTCGTAGGGAGTCAAAACACATTCAATTGGGGTCAAAGCAAGGGCAAAAAATACAAAAACTTGTAAAACACAGAAAAGAACCATACTGAAGTGTAAAATAGGAAAAGGACTATAGATTATAACATGTTCATAATTCTCGCTAAAAAGTGCAGCAAACCGACCCTAAAATGAAGTGCATTATTTATAAGCATATATCAAACTCCCCCATGCTTGAACCGCTGGTTATCCGTAAGCAACTACGAAAACCAAATCTAAAATGAAAATCTCCTTAGGTAAACATAAGTACTAGCATATATAGCCTACCAACCCAAGAAGCTAGCCTGACAGTGATGAAAAATATTACAAAACAGACGAGGGGATGAAGTTTTCAAGATAAGAACAAATACCATCACATTAAACATTGAACTGATCAATTAAATAAGCTTAAACAATCATATTGCCACATACAATTGGGAGAGCTAAAAGAACAGTTAGACCCTTACTTTAGGAATGAAGCGCTTATCACTCATATGTTTAAAAACATAATGCGGTTCACTTAAATCTCATTCCAAACAATCGAATCTACCATAAGCTTGACAAGACTCAAATTCACCATCAAGAAAATGCAACGAATGCTAGAAAACCATGAGAACTTTGATAGGGTTATAATGGGGCTATGGGTAAAGGTAAGAAGGGAGCAAATATGTTGGGATTTGTGGAGCTAAAAGCCAAAAACTATGAGTATGAATGATCTCCACCCAACGTTTCACAAAAATACTCCTCATACCAAACACCGATACGTCTCAAACACACAAAATAAGCCTGAGTTGATCGAGTATGCAAAACAGTGTTTAAGCATAATAAGATAAAATTTATACCAAATCCTTGTATTATGTTGCTTCTTTTTTTTCTCTTTCAACACATTTATTTTCTTTTTTTTTTCTTTGTTTTGATTTTGCTTCTGCTTTTTTTTTCTTTTTTTTTCTTTTTTTTCAGATAAGAGAAAGATTATGGCAAGAGAAATTATGCAATTTTCAACACTTTTTCTAATAACTCCCAAAATTCAACACAAATGATGCCAAGGGAAATATCGCATAAATCCCTCATTGCATACAAACAAACCACACCAAACAACATCATCATTATCCAACAACTACTCCCAATCACTAATGAAACTCTATAGTCTTGGCTAAAAAGGTAGGATATGTATTTGACTAAGGTTCAATATTATAGGTTTGCATCAAGAAAAAGAGAGGCCAAGGCTCAAAGAGGGTAGCAAGGGATAAATCATGATAAGGGTGGCTATTTTGTCAATGTTGCTCCTAAATTCAAAGAATGCCTCAATCATATAGGCTAAACACGCATGCTAAACGTGACCTTGAATAAGAGTCAAAATAAGTTCTAGAGATTTGAAATCAAGGAAGAGCCACACATGAAAAAGAATATGAGACAAAAATGATGAATTAGTCCAAGCAAGGCTCAAAGTCTTACAAGACAACTACCAAAGCTCAATTAGCTCATTAGATCATATGTGCTAAATATTCAGGCAAAGATTCACTGAATATTCACATTACAGTCAACATGACAGATGAAATATGAAGGACATTTCAAAAACTTATAATCAAAATGTATGACAAATGGGCATAACAAAAAGGATCAAGATAAGCCAAAGAAAGCTACTAAGTCTAAGACTCATCATCTGAGGATTTTATTGCTTTTTTGCCTTTTTTGCTGTGTTTTTTTTTGTTCTTTCAACACACTAAAATGCAACTAAAAATTGAAAATACCAAAATAAAGCTAAAGGTAAGAAAAGAGATCTAAAAATAGAAAGAAAAATGAAATGATCAAATAAAAATGCAAATGACTCCTTCATGCACCACCTAAAATACAAATTACTCTCACATCCACATCACATACACATATTCACACATAACTCCCCCAAGCTTGGACAAAGCATTGTCCTCAATGCAAGGGCGTAAAAATCAAAGGGGAAGAAGAAGAAGAACTAAAAAGGAGGAGGATGGGGTAAAGAAAGAGCGTGGGGATGCGAAATATGCCACTTCCGCTAGGTCTCTAAACATGCCCTAAAGTGTTGGAAGTATTGGTTTTGGGAAGGCAATCATCCCACAGAGCTCATGATGTAGCTCCTGGATAAAGTCACAGAGCGTTGTATGTTCGGTTTAAATGTAAACTCAAAGGGATGCCTACTCATCTTGAATGGACTAAAGGGTAGCATACAAACCCGCATAATCAGAGTAGGAGGATGGTTGGAATGAACTAGAGGCCCTTGGGTGAGGTGGGGGAAGAGGTAGTACGGGTTGCGCCAACTCTTCGTCACCCGGCAAAAAGTATTGATTGGCCCTGTTCAAGAGAGTGGTTCGTTCAACATTAGGGACAGACATGAGAACGGTTCCCAGGATAAATCCAACAAACACATTCAACCTTTACCTTACAAAATTTCATTTGTTCACAAGCAGCTAAGTTCAACCGCTCGGAACTAGGAACTATATCATCAGGGTTCGATTATATCCCTATTGACCTAGTAATGAGGATAAAAAGGCCCCCAATCACAATGCTTTGTGTGGAACTAGTGGCCGCACTAGCCAACTGATTAACGAAGGATGAATCAGGGTCACGTCGGTCACCTTAGAGCATGCTATACAAGAAATACAATTCAGACAGGCAAGACACTGAACTATCCTTCCTCGCAAACATACGACAAGCACACAATTTTTGGCTCACTCGAATACAGGGGTTGCTAATGTTTAGTGTTTCTCATATCATACCGATGATCCCCAGAAATTTCATACCAAAATGCATTTCGATTATATTCTTTAGGGACATGTCGAAAGGGCAAGTCCATACTCGGTGGAAAACCGCATATGCTATTAAAGGAACTTAAGTTTAGTTTATAAAACTCCTAATCTAAATAGAAGAAAATGTATCATTCTTGACAACGAGGCCCACTCATGACCTCCACACTCAACGTACTAAAAAATTCAATGGTGAGGTCACGATAAGTGTGGTCCATGATCTCTAGAAATTGTTCCATACCTCCCCTAGCAAACAACCAATGTGTGTCATCCAACAAACCCAACCTAGTCAACAAATCATTGTCATAATAACGAGTAGCAACAACTATCTTACTACTTAAATTATTGTATCTAGTAATATGCTCGGGATATGTTAATATGAGGGGTTAGGGATATTACCTAGGTTTTATGCGTTTATTAAGGTTTGGGAAGTCTGGGGTGCTCGTTGAGGCACTTGATTGGATGTCCCAGCGTCTTGGTTGGTTATTGCTCTCTTCTTGGGTGCCATTGAAATCGTAAATGGATGGGTGAAAGTTTGAAACTCCAACCAAAGGGAAAATGAGAAAGAAAATAACAGAAAATGTAAAATTTATGAAAATCTAGGTGAAATGGGAAGAAATATGGCAGAAAAAGAGAGAATTTGGAAGAATGGGGGGTGAAGTGTAGTTATTGAAATTTGGGGTATGAAGATGGGTAGAATGTGAGAGAAAGAGGGCAATAAAAGAGAAATTTCAAGGAGATTTAGTGAAAAAGTGAAGAAAATGATAAGAAAGGAAAGAAATTTGATGAAAAGTTGAAGGGTTTTAGAGGTGGGTGGTTATGGAGGTTTTCGAGACAAAAGGAGAGAGTTTAGAGAGAGAAAGGACAAGAGGTAGAGGAAAATGAAGGAATGGTCAACGCGGATGGAGAGCCTCATCACAGACCATGGGGTCCACCACAGAGTGTTCGTGGTGAGTTTTGTCTCTGGCACTTCTTTAGTTTTCCAGGCAGCTGCTCCATGGAACAGATTGTACACCACGAGGGGTCCAGGGAGAGCTCTATCACAGCTACTAAAACTCTTCTATTATTTTTTTATGATTTTGTTTTTATGACTTTTCACACTTCATTTTGCTGCTTTTCTCCCTCTTTATTTTTTTCTTTTGCTTCTTGTTGCTCTTTTGTTCCCTCCTATTTTCTCTCTTGTTTTTCAAACAAAAATAATACACTATATGCAATCTGAGAAAAGAAAAACTAGTAAATGGAAAAAAAAAACAACTTGGGTTGCTTCCTAAGAAGCGCTCTTTTAGGGTTAAGAGCTCGACCGTCTCTTGTAGGAGGGCTTGGGATTAGAAAGGTGGTGGACGACAAACTTGTTAATAGGTTCCCCCACACATCCTAATTTTCATTTATCATAGACCTCGACATCAAAATCACTCACTAGAAGGTACCTTCTAAAAAGCTTGGGATGGAGGTCTTTCTTTGCTATCAAATGACTCCATTTAACGTGATCTGAGTACAGAATGAATTTCTAGCGGGCTTTATCAAACATGCCACATCTAAGTTCACCTCCTAGGTCAAAATCACACTCGATACCATCAATAGGAGGCACTGACTGCACTACTTGAGCAAACCTGAAATAATAACTCATGGACACTTTATTAGTAGCATAAGTCTCATCCTCGACTACGTTAGGTGGCACAGGTGTATTGAACTCCACCCTAGCATAATTTAGGTAACACATCCAAAAATAAAAGGGTCAACATGCGACGAATCATCAAAAGAGCCAATCTCACAAAAATTCATATCTTCTTCTAACGACGATGAAGGAGAGGGCATATTCTGGTTTTCAAACAAGACAAGTTCAACATGACAATCGCCTACATCAGATGTCAAAGGTCCTCCTTTCACATCAACTTTGCAGCCTGAAGTGGCCAAGAATGGTCTCCATACAATAATTTGGGAATACGTGTCTACGACCATATCTAAGATGATAAAGTTGTTAAGCACATGAAAATCACCCACTTTCACAGGGACATTCTCTAAAATACCTAAAAGGCACTTCATGGAACCATTCGTGAATTGAAGTGAAAAAAGTGTTGGTTGTAACTCTCCTAAACTAAGCTTCTGGATAATGGAATAGGGCATAAGACTAACACTTGATCCAAGAGTGCATAAGGCCCTATCAATCCTTACTTTATTGACCATACAAGGAATAGAGAAGTTACTTGGGTCTTTAAGTTTAGGAGGAAACTCTTCAGGTATCACCACATTACATACCCCTCCAAAGGATGGGGTCTCAAACTTAGCATTTTTCACGTCACTCTCGGCTCTATACACCTCTCCACCTTTCTCAAACTCCATACTTGTAGACTCCTTTACCCCATCTTTCAAGGTAACACAGTTACATTGTTCATAGGGATTTACCTCGGGCTTACTAGGAAGTATACCTAAGGGTGTAGATGACGAAGCAACTTGTTGAGTAATTTGAGCTTCTAACATCTTATTATGAGTAGTAAGCACATTAACCTCATAAGTTAATTACTTAATAAACTCATCTTGCTTTTGCTGTGCCAAAAGCATATTCTCCATCATGATTTCTAAGTTGGATTTTTGAGGTGTTTGTTGAGGATAAGGTAGTCTTTGAAATCCAGGGGGTAGTCTAAAATTCAATTGAGGCATAAAAGAGACATTAGACCTATAGGAGAAATTAGGGTGATTCCTCTAACTAGGACTATAGATATTAGAGAATGGGTCATTGGTTGGTCTAAGATAAAATTGTTGACATAGTTGATTGGTTCACTAACATCTAGAGCAATTGGGCTCCTGACTTGACAATTCACAGTCAAATGATCGATAGACCCACAAATTTCACATGATGAGGAAGGGGTACTTGAACTAATAGAATTAACATTCAATCATTCTAGCCTTTTAGACATGGCATGTACTTTAGCAGAAAGCATAGAGATATCATCAAGTTGTAACTTACCTCCAATCCTCTTGGATTGGCTTCTCTCATTAGACAGTTGGTAGTTATTCAGCAACATCTTTTCAATAAGATTATAGGCCTCGTCTTCAATCTTGTTCATAAGTGTACTTCCCGCTACTGCGTCGGCAGTAGACTGCACAGGTTGGGTGACTATTATATAATGCTTCCACTAACATCCACCGCTGAAGGCCATAATGTAGACATAGCCTCAATAAGTCCTTAAAACGCTCCCAGGCTTCATATAACGATTCATCCTCCCTTTGAACGAAAGTTGTGATTTGGTTTCTCAAACTTACCGTCTTGCCAGGAGGAAAGAATTTCGCAAGAAAGACTTTGGTGAACTCATCACACGTTGTGATTCATCACGAAGGCAAAGAATATAACCATACTCTTGCCTTGTCCTTCAATGAAAAGGGAAATAACTGCAATCTTATAGCACCAGTAGAAACACCGTTGAGCTTCAACGTGTCGAACACCTCTATCGGGGTGCCTCCAAATTGGGATTGTTACACCATGGAAATAAGAGTTGGCTTAAGCTCGAATATGTGGGCTTCTACGTTGGGTCAAGCGATACTACAGGCAATGCCTTGGACCCCCAGGGTGATAAAATCTTGAAGTGTCCTTCTTTGGTCATCTCCTCCTCCCACCATCGTCGAAAAGGCTTCTTGAGCTTTGACTCTTTGCTCCTCTAACTTCAACTTCTTCCTCTTGGAGCGACAAGTTCTTTCCATTTCTGGATCGAATTCAAAGGAAAAGGGACTTTGGATATAAGCGGCAAGGTCATGCACAAAACACCAGAAAACACCACCAATTAGAAGAACAATATATCAACAAATGGACCCAATTAAATTAGTAGATATTGAGGCTATTCCTTTAGAAGAACTTAGGAGAAATTCATTTAAAAAAATAACAAATACTAGTTGAAAGTGAAATCAATGAAATTGTAAAAAATTCAATATCAACGAATTTGAATCCAATTTGGCTAACAATGTAATTCCTAAAACCTAAAGAATTTGCTAAATATCTAAAAGAAATACCCATTTCTTGAGACCTTGATTGCTACCACAAGTGCATGGTTGTTGCAGTGTAGTTTAAATATTGATCCCACAGAGACCAAGTGTAGTCTATCGGGTTTTAATTTATTATAAAAGGCTAAGCGACCAAATTTTCAATCGGTTGTCTCAACTATCTCTATTTAACTATTGAAAAGTTAAACAGATTAAAAATATCTAGGGAGTTCCTTCTCCTAGTAAAGAGTTGCATCATTGAATTTAAATATGCACTTTATTTAGATTGGATGACTTAAAGGAGTGTAATTGAACCAAGAATTTGTTCTTTTCTTTCGAAACAAATTGAATTGCTTAAACTAACCCAATTAACATTCTTTCAAATATCTTTGGTTTAGTCTTGGTTATGGATTCTTAATTGCTAGAATTTTCCTTTCAACAAACAGCTCTCTTTCAAGTAGTTGTTAAATTAAGTTCTAACTTGTTATTTTGATAGTGAGTTTCTCCTTTCAGTACTTCACTCAACTATCTAGTTTATGCAAGAAAATTTGGCCGAAACTTACTCATAATAGTTCATCCATAGGATAGAATTCAATTGAACCAATTGGATACAACACAAATATTGAAAATTAGAGATCCAACATCAACACTTTGGCTAACAAGTCCCTAGATTAAGAAAAACTACTCACACATAATGGAGATAATCAACATCTAAACAAAAGTTCAAGAAGAGATTAGAAAGGGAAGAAACCTCAACAACTATGGTGGTCTTCAATGGCTTCCCAAACTCCAAGCCTCCAAGTGTCAATCTTCAACTCCAATTCCCTCTCTTACTCAAAAGAAAACTTGAAAAATCGTAAATTAATGATAAAAGTGAATATTGGATGCTTTGGCTTTCTATGCTGTCCCCTCTGTGCAGCTAGAACAAATCCTTTTTAAGCATAAACTAAGTTGTTCTCAGCCACAAGAAGATGGAATACAAAGAGGCAAGCAGTTTCAGGTTTACCACGGACTGTTATCACTACGGAGGGTTCGTGGCCACCTTTGTCTCAGTAATCTTTGGTTCTTCTTTCTTCTCCACGAGTGTGGCAACTTAGAGGCATCGGTGAGGAGTCAAAACACACTAAATTGGGGTCAAAGTAAGGACAAAAAGGTCTAAAAATCTGCAAAACACAGGAAAGAACTTATACCTAAGTGTAAGATGGGAAAAGGAGTATAGATCGTAACGTAAAATTCATAATTCTCCCAAAAAATGCAGCAAAATGACCCTAAATGAAGTGCATTCTAAGAATATATTAGACGTATACATGTTCTAGCAAATATAAACCTAATGAAGAGTGCAAAAAAATAAAATAAAATAAAGAAAGTGATTAAATAAGTTACTCTAGGTGGTTTATGTCCCTCAGGTCATATCTCAATTTGATTAAGGCGACAAAGGAATAGTTCTTGGTTTCTTTTCCCCCTAAGTCTGTCACAATAGGACATAGATAGTTGCATTTTAAAAGAACCTTTTGTCAAGAGGTTTGAGTTAAGAATTTCATGGTTCAGTTACTACCAAGTTTTTGAGAGTTTTTGTATGAGGGGAGAATGATGTAGATTTTCCTCTAGGTGAAAAGAGTATATAGCTTTGCTAGGTGGTGAGAATCTTGTCAAAATGAGGGGTGCATGCATCTATTAATAATGCTAGACAGGTGATCATACAAAGCAAAAAATAATTCAACAATAACAATCAAATCATTTTTGTTCTTCATATTTTCATAAATGGGCTAAAATTGAATAAATTAGCATTCAATCAACTAAATTAGCCCCAAATCACCTTGATTGTATCAATCAATATTACAATCTTCGGGAACTTTAGAAGTGCACTACAGGGCAGCACTTAGCGACATGCATTAGGCCCTAGCGGTACCCGCTAGGTCCAGCGACAACCACTAGGTGGTGAAAACTTGCTGTTGGGTCCCAACGACAATGATGATCATGTCGTTATAGTCCAACATTTCCACCTTTAGCAGATTGTTTGTGCAAGTTAATTTACCCAAGTGGGGTAGGGAATTATTATCACAAGGCAATAGCGTACTAGATATGCAATCATGTGGTCAATTTAGAATTTTGTGATAACCAATTTGGTCCTTGCACTTCCGAATCACAAACGCTTGGTCAATTTAAAGTGAGACTACATAGGACATATTTGTAATCAGCCAATTGCATCCCATTCTCTTAATTTATCCGTAGTCATCAAGCATTAAAGCTCCCATGAATTGTGAGAGATAGGATATCTTGATTCTTGGGAATTACACAAGGAAACACCATCACTTTCCAAGAATTAAAACTATGTTCCAATGACGAATTGCACATACTAGACATAAGCCCAATAAAGACGTAACCTATTATGCCGTAAGCATTTCGTTATTATAAAAGATGACAATAAGTGCTAACTTCAATTTTCACTTTTGAAATTATGTATGACCGAACCTAGCCCAGCCAGCCTATGTGACTAGCGATTTAAAAATGCAAAACTCTCATCATAGATGGGCAGACACTTTTTATTAGTCCAGAGTAGCGCCTTCTCTAACACGTCCCCATTCTTTTTTTTCCTTAAGAGTATCACCTTCTCTGATACGTCCCCATTGGAGTATATCTTTTGCCTGCCTTTCTCATCCATGTTGCCTTGTCCTTCTTTCATATTTCAATGCAGGCATCTATACTAATATTAATTAAGGGGGACAGCAAATTTTACTTTTTCCTTCTAGCACATAGGTATCGGTCCCACACAACTAGTAGGAAATATATACCTTGCTTAACCCTTCTTTGAGTGTTCTAGGTGATGAAGCAACTATCAAACGTATTTTTAATGTGCATAGAAACCTTATAGAAATTTAGAAATTTCTTTGAATATGGAACATAATGGATGAACGGTTTTTATAGATTATTCCTTTCGAACCATATAGATTAACTTGATCAACAAAGAGTTGAATCAAATGCGGTTATTCTTTTAGGCAGAAGAATGCCAAAAAAAATCCAATTTTTCTAATGCTTTTTAGAAAATATTCCTCAAAACAAAATAGGCCAATGCAACCAGTAATGAGATTTTTTTAAGGTAAGGTCGCATAAAGAGAACCAACAAGTTCCAGTTTAAAAAAATTGAAATGGCACATTCCCTTATACGCTAGCCTATAAAATTTTTTAGAGAGCTATCTTTGGATGCTCATCGAAAGCCATAACATTCATCTTTGGCTACTACGTTCTATGAGCTATAAGCCTAATTATGCGCCTTTCAAAAGCCTTTATGACATAAAAGTGCATGCAGCACCTCATGCTTCAACCATTAGAAAACTAATACCCATTTTGTTTTCAGCTGCTTCTATTGTTTATAATTTAAATCTTATAGCAAATCAATTTCATAGTAGTGGAACTAGCATTGATTACATGGAGAAGTAGCGACACGTTAATCAGAAAAGGTAGCGACGTGTTAATCAAAAAAGGTAGTGAAACTGTTATGGACATTGCCTAGTGTAGTCGGTTGCCTACTAGCTTTTTTTCTCGTGCCCATGATTATTGCGAGTTAAGGGCGTCATTAAAAAGAGCTCTTTTAAGTACCTGTGCTCTACCTTGTTAAAACTTTCGAGAGTAGTCTCCAACGTTAATCGGAAATTAGATATCAAACCTGTGCGTTGAATATCATGTTTGCTCTTTCCTTCAAGCTAGATGTAGTATTTGAAGCATCTTAAAAGGCCGAAATAGTTCCAAGTCACAACCTACAATTCCACACCATTTCCCAATTCAGTTTCGAAGGGGATTTTCAGCACAGTTTTCAAATTAAACCAAGCAATCATATTTGTTTGAAATCATAAGATGTTTACTACCAATAAATGAAATTATTTTTGATCCCCCATTCAAGAAATAGTCATAATAATAAAGCTGCAGAAGTCTAGAATTATTAGCTGTTTTTCTTTAAGTGTTATAAGGTTGAGTCAAGTGGCAATCGTACTAAAACTGCATGTCATTATATTTACTGTACCCTTGCAAGCCTTTTATCTTGCTCTATGGTTAAAAGAGAGGCCCAAGCATTTTAGAAGAGGGGAAATCCCCTTCGAACTACAGGAATTCCAAGTGTAACACAAAAAAATCCCACTTGCATTTCAGCCCATTTTTAGATTTTCTTGTTTGGTCAGTGTTAGTATGAATTCACTTATTTTGTATTTAGCATAATCGACTCACTTTTGGTATTCTTCTATTGATAGCACTTAGTTTAAATTAGCCTTCAAGGTATTATCACCTCCTTTAACTAGTTGTAAGCTTCTTATGAGTGTGTGCAAGTTGTATTTTAATTGTTTTAGCGAGACTTCATACACATATGATCAAGGGCCACATAAATAGCCCCTTAGGTAAGAAAATTTAAAGTATGCCAATCTCAACTTTTTATCTAAATTTCTCTGAACTCTAGCCAAGGTGGTGTTTAGAAGTAATTCCTTTAGCTATTATCTGGGGGTTTTCCCTCATGAAGTTAGTGGCAAACTCTTAGTATTGAGTGGTGTCTTTTCCTTAACTCAATACATATTCCATTTGGTTGTTTTTTCTTCAAGCTATAATATATCCAAGTCGATCCTAGCAGAGTTCACAAGGTAACGACAACTGGTGAAGATCAGCCCTTGGACAATAAAGAGAAGGTCAGCTATCCAGTTTTATCTCCATTAGGGGGCCGCACAAGGCTCCAATCAAAGGAAACTTAGGGTTGGAAAACTAGGGGTTTGAAATTAAGGTTTTGAATGTTTGGGCCAAATTTAGAGCAATTGGATGCAGTTGCCTTAGGGTTTTGCTCTAAATTGAATTACATATCTAAGCTAAATGTCAATTTAAATGAATTTGTCTCATTCCATGATGTGTGCCCCATTATCTCCTTCTGAGACTAATTGTTTATATGAGGCGCAAAAACGACTCATCTCACACCCTGCCTAAGGTGTGTGCTTTATGCCATCCTATAGACTTGCAATGAATAGGGAATGTTGAGGCGCTACCATCGTTGCCTCTGACCTAATCATGCCGTAGATGCGCTTTTTTCAATTAAGCTATCCGTCCTTTCTGAAATGTTTCATTTGGTCGAGAGCATAAGCATGCTACTAAAAGGGAAAGAAAAAAAAAAAAGACACTGCCTAGGCCCTTTTTTTTTCCAAATATTTGGAATGATAAAGTGACACCTCTTGAACTATGCTGAAACCAAAAATGGCATCTTTTCCATGAGGTGCTAGCCCACAAACCATCTCTTGATCAATGCTTTCTTTCCATCCTCAATAAAGTGGGTTATGAACTTGTATGAGTTAATCTCTCTCTCTTTGATGTTGACATATTCCTTTTCCTCCATAACATCATGTTTAGGCTCCTATTTATATTCCGTTTGGACCTAGGAAAATTTGGTGGAAAGAAATTTTTTTGGAAAAGTTACTTTTTTTCTTGTGTTTGGTTTAGAGAAAATCACAAAGAAAAAAAATATGGAGGAAAGTTATGTGGAAAAATTGTTAGAAACAAGTGATAAAATTTTCCTCATAAAATTGTGATGAAAGTTTGAGGAAAATTCCCAACCTTTTCTAATCTCACATTGCTTAGATGACATCAATATGATTTAAGTAGTTCATTAACATTCAAATTTTTCATCCAAATTCTTGTATTTTTTTCCTCAATCCAAACCAGAAAAAAAACTCATTTTCTCCTTACTTTTTTTTCCTTCACTTTTTTTTCCTTCAACTTTTCTTTCCACCAAATTTTCTAAGGACCAAACGGAGCCTTAAGGTGAGCAAATCATTTCTCATATGAATGTTGAGAATTTGAACCTATGTCTACATCCCTAAACATGGTAGTCGTTTGTAAAATCAAATCTAAAAAATGTGAATCCATTGACTAAGAGCATAACTTGACATATCGGCAGTTGCTTTATACAAACGACCACTTATAGGCATCCCGACTTAACTCTTTCTCACTTTAATCCTACATTCACCGATGACAGCTTTCGTCACCGGCTTCTCTCTTTCTTCCGTAAATGTCCTCGGAATCATTCTATTCCTTGGCTTGGTTTTGTCTTGTTCCTCCTTTTATACATTGTTGTCCATTGTTCCTCCCTTAGAACATATGGCGGGATTCTCTTAATTTTTTGGGAAAAAGTTGATATGTTAATTAATATAAGAGTAAAAAGATATTAAATATACAAGGGATCCCACAAGTCATAAGTCAAGCATTAGTCAAAGGTAGCAAACAAGTTCGATTTTGGTCTAACTTATTGATAGTCGAATCTACAATTTTGGGCCACTATATTAGTTTACCAATTAATTTTCAAATTCTAAATACCTTCTTAAACTTTTTATGTGGATCTATCTGAAACAGTCTCTCACCGAGCAATCATATGTGTAGAGGTAGAGCAACCCACATTTGGTCTCCTTAAACCCCGCGAAAAGCAGGACCCATACTGGGGGGAGTTGTTGTATCTACAATTTTGTGTCGTGCTTGGATGTAGTGCGTGGATTATAACACCAGTAGGGTTTGCTTTTTGTTCCACAACACAACCCTACTTTGAAAATGTTCCAACCCACCACTTTAGTTTAAAAACATAATCCTTGTAACCACTTAGTAACTTAGTTACTTGTCATAGCAGTAATTAGTAATTTTTTCCTCTTTGTTAACTAATGTGATGAGGTAGGCAAAATAAGCTAGGTGTATTTGAGTCGATGATAGCTTTTGAGGCATGTGTGTGAGTACCTAACACGGCCCAGCAATGTAAAGAAGCTTGGTTAGTCCCCATCCAAAAAGAAATCCTATTTATCTCGTGCGGTGACAGGAGTGCAATTGCACTATGAGGATCAATTTTCTTTTTTCTGACAGTGGCCACCATTTTGGGCCATGGTGGTTGCCCCAGCCCGTGGGTAGATCCACAGGCTATGGTGGCTTGGGTTTTTTGAGGCCTTTTGATTTTGACACTTTTTTTCTGGTTGGCTACTGAGTTTTGATGATATAAGACTTGCTTGCATTTTGATCCATTTGTCATCTATCCATCCATTATCCTTGGATTATATTAGATCAATCAGAGTGAGTTAAGAGTGACTTAGGTTAAGATTTCCAAGGATTTTCGATGGGGTTTCCATCTACCGATCCAAGCAGCAATAGTTAAGTTATTCCTCTTCCTTCTTCTCTGTTTTCCCATAGACCTTTGTACTTTCTAGATGAGTATTGATATTCATGTTAGCTTTGAATTGTTTGATCCTAGGATTGTGTTGAATTCAGTTGACTGAATGAATTCTCGTGCTTGATCTAAAGTGCTTATAATTCATTAGGCTTATTCTATTGGAATTTGGAGATTGAATTGCATAGTGGAAAATCAATTTCTTGCTTGTTGTAGAAATTTGGTGAAAGACTGGAAGATGAAATTAGATGTTGCACAATTAGAATTCAACTTAAGTGTGTGTGATCTTGATAAAGACGCTCTATTTGAGAGAGCCCTTAAAATTTGATAATTGCATTCTTAATGATCATAGATTATTCAAAACCCTTGAGATACAGGAATTGATCAGATCTAAGAATTTCACTCGGCCTTAGAAGAGAGGGTTGATAATTCAATCATCGATTTTGGAATTATCTATCAAAGTAGTGGTATTTCACACTAACCACTCTTTATGTTTTCAACATTAGTCTTTTCAACCCTATTTATTTAACATTAGTCTTTTCAACCCTATTTATTTTGTATTGATTTTTAACTACCTGGAGGTTTTACACTTTTGATTTTTCAATACCTTCTGAAGTTTTTGTTTTCGTACTTCTAGCCCAAAATTGTTGAAAATTAGAGAACAATGCCTAATTCAGGTAAGATATGCAATAAAACTAATTTTGGGATTTTCTAAGGAAATATGCTTATTTTAAATGATTAGACTTATTATAATGACTTTACTTATAATAGTTATCACAATCTACTACTTATATCATAAATATTATATTTTCTGTGGTTAGAGTCCCCCACGCTTAGCAAAATAGTAAAAGCTTAATTAGAGATTTTTGACCATTACCTGAACATATCTAACTTCCAATTTACAGAGATTGCTAATCTCAACCACGCATTCCTTAAATCAGGCACAACACAGTTCCATTTCATTTCCTACCTCAGACCGTAGTAACTAATCAAGTTTTTATATTTTTAAGGATAGTGAGACTTTAATCAAGAAATTATAATATCTAAGACATATGGTTTGATTGAATAAAGTTCCCTATTTGAAAACTTCTTTTATTAAAAGCTTGAAAGTGGAAATATTACAATGGAAAGGTTTGAAAAGGGACTTGAGCTGCTATGAACATAAGAGACGCTTGCTTATACAGAAATGGAGATGCCAGATTTTTCAACACTCAGCCTCTCCTTTTGCAGAGAAGATGGACTACATAAGATATCCTAATGGGTACAAAACATACACTGATATTTTTACATGACTATAGCTGCACTCACATTGCTACAGTAGATTGTATTATTTTATTGACTTGAGACATGACAAAATAGAACAATAATGGTGCAACAACTTCTCATAGCCTTTAATGCTGACAAGATTAGTCATCCATATTAAGATTCTGCATGCCTTCATCCCTAATAATGTCTTCTAATCCATCATTATCTAGATAATCATTAAACTCTTCATCAAGTTGAAGATACTTTAGATCTCATTTCCAAATAATTCATGAAGATATTTCTTTCCTTTTTCTGATAAGAATTTTCCAGCTCCAACATCAAATAGATAACCAAAGACATCCTTTGAAGTAGCTCTTTTCACCTTCATATATTTGCTAAGATCATTATCATAAACGAAAGTAGTGTTCCAGTAATGCATTAGTGTTTTTCCTTGCTCAATTAATGCCCACATTTGCTGATAAATATTGTAAAGATCAATGACTCTTGCTAAAGTAGAATTACTAAATATTTCTTATCGCTCTAGAAACCATTCTTGTCATTGATCATTAGAATTGTCTAAATTAACCAATTGAATAAGATAATGGGTTGGTTTGGCTTTTTCATTTTCATACTCAATTACCATGCAATGTATCTCGACATGCAAACTTCTACTATGTAGAATTTTTGTTGGACCATCAGGAGATGTACGAATCCAATGGAACCACTTAAAACATACACTGTTGAAACTTAGTCTTGAGAAGAATGTTTATTTGGATATGGGATTTCCATCAGATAGGTTACCATTCCATATTCCCAAACTTTCATGAAGGGGTCATCTGGAGAGATTGAATTTGCTAAAAATCTAACACCTCCAATCCCACATCTATCAAGAAAGAAAGACACCCAAATATCACAAGAATAATTATGATAGTAGTCGATGTTGGCTACATACTAGTTGTTGAACCAATTTTTTTGAACTTGAGAACTTATTTTTTCTTGAATATCACAAGGTCACCTTAGATAATCCATTTGTAACTTTAAAAGGCTAAAAATTTGTGCTATTAGATTGGCAAAAAACAACAGATCAAAGCATGGTCTACTTTTTGTATGGAGTTTCAAAATATTCATAAAGATTCTACTAGAAGGAGAAACCCATTTTAGCAGTAATGGCATTTTATTTTGGATTTCCTCCATTTCCAACAGGAGTTTTGATCTAATGATCACCATTGGTAAGCTCATAAGCTAAACTATCTATCAAAGAATTCTTTGATCCCTGTATATGTTTAATGGAGAAAGAAAACTAGTCAAGCCATAATTGCCAACACAGGAGTCCCCTTGCCCCTGCATATTTGATAAATTCTTTTTCAAAAAACCAAGTCTTCCTTTGCAATTTGTTCGAATAAAAAAAGGTTTAGTGGATAAAAAGATAAAGAACATTTTAATTCCACTGATGACTACAAGGATTTCTTTTTTCATCGTAGGATTGTTGCACTCTACTTTATTAAAACTTCTACTGCAATATTTATAGAGCTTTTCTCCTTCTTTGATGTTGAGTAATGTACTCCAGTGTTCGTTGCTGGCATCTGTCTCAAGAATTAAATCGTTTTATTCATTAGACAAATTAAACAAGAAGAGTTTTACACATCTTTCTGAAGTTTTGGATAATCTTTGAATCGCTAGGGGTCCATGTCCAACTTACTTGTTTCTTATGTTTTTGTTATAATGGTTTTCTCAATTTAACTAGTTCTTTAATGAAATACGAAGCACATGTAACACCTCCAAGAAATATTTTTAATTGCTTCTGTCTTCAATCTTCTAAGGGAAAATTTCTATTTTCTTATAATATGTTTTTGTAGGATGATTTATCTAGCTTTTATTTCTGGACCTAGAAACTCGATTTCTTGTTCAGCATAAATGCACTTGCTCTTGCCAAGAATAATACGATGATCAATGCATCTTTGGGTGGTAGCTAGAACGTCATTTTTGTACTCTTCTATGGTATTAGAAAAGACAATAATATCATTCGATGGAGACTAGACAACAATGATTAAGGTCTTTGAAGATGTTATCCATTCTTCTTTGAAGTATTTCAGGTGTATTTTTAAGACTAAATGGCATTATTATCCATGTATAATGTCCTTGAAAGGCACTAAACGTAGTTAAAGGAATGCTTTCTTTATTCATTTTGATATACCAGTATTCGCTTTTACAATCCATTTTCGAGAACCAAGAGACTCCTTGAATTTTATTAAAATGACTGTTTTGTTAGGAATATAATATCCATCAAAAACAGTGTTATCATTAAGCTTTTTGTAATTGATTGCCATTCTAGCTTTTCCTCTTTTCTCTTCAGCTTGGTTTCTCACGATGAACGCGGGACTAGTGTAAGGAATCTTATTGTTTCTGATGAATCCTTTATACAAAAGTTCTTTGATTTGTTTATGAAACACTTGGATATCCTAGTGTGTGTGCACAATTTGTTTGACTCAAATAATAGTGTTGGGATTTAGCAAAACAATCTTTGCAAATGCCTTATCTTTGTCCTAAAATTTGAGAGGATTATCATAGTAGAGTTCTTTGCATAGTTTCCCTTTCATAATCTGCTCTTTAATTGATAACTCTAGCACTGAGATTATTAGTGCTATCTCAGATTGTGCAGGTATTACCTTCTCACCACGCTGGCTATATGTAAACGCAATCTTCTGATAAGTGTAAACCTTATTTAATTTATCAGTAGGAAATGAATGACCATTTAATGTGAATATTATCTAGTTTTAGGGTCTATGTGCATGAGGAATACAACATCTGAAAAATTATTTCCAATAATCGTATCATGAAAGGGTTAATTAATAGCTTATAAAATCGGTATAATGCATTGGACTCCTCCTATCTCTGTGAATAACCCTTCTATGGCTTCGTTATGGCTTATTATTCTATTATTAGCTATCCTTACTTAGAAAGGATTCTTAGCTTTTCTCCACATAAATTCTGAAAATAAAGATCTAAACAGACAGAACAATTATTATCTATGTAGGCACACAGTTCATATTTATTATATCCCTCTAAACACACATTTCTTAGGATATAGATGCTATTAGAATTTGTATTGGTGACTTCATAGCATATCTCCATGGTCATATTTTTGGCTAATTCATCCTCCTCGATTGACTCACTATTAGTTTTTGTTTTTGTACATGAATTCTCTATCTACACTCATACTTCGCTTTATAATGTATCTTGTGGGTTCAAAACTTATTGTACTCATTTCACTAGTTATACTAATTGTATCATTTTTTCTTCAGCTCTTCTTCAGCTGATGTCTACCCTTCTCTGTATTCTTATCTTACACTCATGCTTCTAATAATCGAGGTTTAATGGCAATTTTTTCATTCTCATCAATTTTTATTATATTTTTCTTATTGATTTTTATGGGATTAGTAAAGCAAGATATCCATGCTCTATCAATCTTTATCTCCTGAGAATTGGATTTTATCCTTTGGAATTTTTGCATAGGAGTAGGACTTTAAATTTTTTTTACCTCTATCATTGTTCCATTGGTCTTTGGATCTATAGTATTATCTAAATTGTAGATAATTTTCCAAAACATCCTTAGTGGGCAACCTCCTCTCTTCATGTCCATTCCAACTGTTTTTACCTTAAGGGATAGGAAGTTTTTGGAAAATTTACATTTTAAACTCACATAATATCTAGGTCGGCAATTGAATCCTACTGATCATTACATAGATTGATCTTTATCACTGTGATAATTTGATTATTAAATTTGGTATGACTGATGTCACAAAGCAAACCACACGGTGCTCAAATTCATGAAACTATTCACAACCCTTTTCCAACGTTCAAGTATTTCTTCTCCATTGCGGGTTCCATCTATGTTTAGGATGTTTCCAGTTTAGCTAATTGGGGTAAGGCCAATCCCTTCGAAGGAAAAATTGGTTGTAAGTCTTGGCAGAACATACCTAGGTCCCATGAAATGGGTATTTTTTCTTGATGATTCACCAAACTCTTTAGGTTTTGGGATTTTAATCAACTTGAACTCGATTTTGTCCATTTTGAGTTCTTCTCCTATCTCATTGATTTCATCGTCAAATACCGTTTTACCATATTTTTTATATAATTTTCTTTTAATCTCTTCTAACAGAACAACAACAAGATCGTCTAATTTAATCATGTTCATCTACTAATATATTTCTTCCTCTAATTGGACATTATTTGTTTCTTCATTGTTATTAGATAATACCTATTACTTTTCAACTACTGCACCCATGATTGTGTTTAATTCTTCTGGGTTTGGTTCTTTGTCACACATATGTTGTAATCTCTCAAGGTTATATTGCTTATACTCGATCATCTTCTTCTTTCTCTGCCTTTTCACATGATTTTTCAAATGATTTTTTGGTTGATTTTTCTCCAACTTTCTGGAATTTTACATCATGGAAAGGAAATGGATCTTTGGTTTTTTGGGATTTGAAAAGGATATTTATGCAGAAATAAAGTACTAATACTTAATTCATATTTTCCACTATGTTTAATTTCATTGGTCAAAGAAAGATTGATTACAAATAATTGCTTCTTCATCTTGTTAACTCTAGTCCTAATTTTAGTAATTCGGCTTTTAATTCTAAAACTATATGAGTGATATAATTTAATTGTGGTGCTACTGAAGTGGTTCCTTCTGGAGTGTACACAATATGTGAATAATTAGGAGCAGGACAAGTAGAAGACAATTCAAGCATTAAACACAGTTAAATATCATAGTTAATTATTAATTAGCTTAATTATCTTAATTATTTTTTGTCATGTGGAACTAATACCAATTGAAAGAGGGCTTCTAGTGGTACCTATGAGAGAAATTACGCATGCATGAAATTTAAATTTTCAGAAGTAAGTTTTCAAGGATTGAGGTTAAAAATGTAAATTTCTAAAGTTTGGGGGCATATGAAAAACATAGAGGGTACCTAAAATTAAGGTAAATAAACTTCAAGGTAGTAGAATATGAACTTCCAAAAAGTATGGGTAAAAATATTAATGTCCAAAACTTCACTTGAATGCAAACTATCCATCAAAGAGGATGTGTTTGATTAATTCTTTAGTTGGTAGATTGCGTAATTTGGCTAAATTCCTTTATAATTATCCAATTGAATGGGTGGTAGTTTAATTTAATTTCCATTCTCAACTTTGATATGCTTAGTCTATCTTTAGAAAAATAACCTAGTGGATTGAACTAGTCTCTATGGGATCAACACTTGATTTGCCAAAATGTAGCCACATGGTTGCAGCTTGATTAAGTTTTTGGTAGTGTTGTTGGGGACTAGTGTTGAGTATTGGATTTTTCCCAATAGATTGGGCTAAGCATTTTGTTTTTCTTGGAAAAAAAATCTACAAATTTAAAAATTTAAAAAATCCCAAGAAAGAAAATAAAATTTTTTCATTTATGCTAAGCATGAATTATTTTGGAGGTACTCTAAGCATCTCCATGCCTTTCTCGCTCAATGCGGTGATTGTATGAATAGATAGAAAATTTTAGACATAATTGACAAGCAGGTGAATGAAGACATTCATGTTCTATTAGAATATTAGGGTTTTCTTTCTAAATCTATTGATAAGGCATCATATTTGCTTGAGTAGCTTATACATTTGAGTTTGAAAAGGATAGTAAGAGAATCGCCTTAATATGATGTGATTATATGCTTGATATATGCTTTGATTTCAAGGCACATTTGCGATAGAGATTACGGGTCAATAAATCTTCTTTATGCAATTCCTTGAATCCTATCTATGCACTTGATTGCTTACAAGCAACTTGCTTAATTAATGAGATCTATTTGACTACCTAGAGATTTCAACCAAGAGTTCAACTACCTTCAATTCTTATCACAAAGAACCTTAATAGGCTTGTGAGAAATGGGCCCCTGTCAGAGTCATAAAAGTGGTACAACTTGATTTAAGCTAAACATAATTTTTTTGATATTCTAATTAATTATTTAATTTCGGGATTTACGTACCTGATTGATGAAATTTAAATTATTAACAAAGATGCAATTCCATGATAGGAAGGCATAGAACAAATTTTGATACAAAATTTTTTCATTACATGCTTAAAGTTTAGCTAGGTATTTTGTCCTTAAGAGGCTGTGATTTACTATAATATGCTGTTATAGATTAACTAAATTTATTATAATTTAATTAATCAAGCAATCTTTCTGATTATCTAAATTGAATAATCTTCAAGATACAAGATTAACTTTTGTAGTTTTCATGATTTAACAGTTGGTAACACTTGGTATGCTTCGAAAGCATATTCAAATATATCCTAGGTCAAGCAAAGACCAAAAGCACTTTTCTTAACAGGGACACTTGTAGCCAATTATGCTAGAATTGGAGAACCTCAACATCAAAGCTTGAATGAGTGGTATCTACGTTACCAAAAGACGAATGCAACTACTAACATATTATGTGAAGGGTAAAGACCCGTCTTTCCAAGACATAAGATGTTAAGAACTAATTGAGCAGATGTCAGCAAAGTGAACGGACATCAAGGCCATTAAACTAGCTAGAAGCCATTAGAGAGAAGCGTCTAATGGCCATATCTTTCGCACCCTCTAATTGTGTCATTCTCACTACCTATAAATAGAGACGTTGCCGAAGAATGAGGCTAGACAACACACAAGAATAGAGAGCATAAGTCCCATTCAAAATGGTATAGTACGCACGTTTGAAACAAAAAACCATGATAAGGACATTGGACCAACAAATTCTTAAGTCTGTTTAAGTATTTCCAAAATGATTCCCTTTCTAGTTCAGCAAATTGATTATTTTCATTCCTTTGCTTTATAGTCTTGGCATTAGGAAAATATCTTATTAAGAACAACTTAACAAAGCCATCCCAAATAGAAACAAAATAATCAGCCAAGCCATGCATCCATCTTTTTGTAGCATCTTTCAAAGCAAAAGGAGTTATTTTCATTATTTTCACAACAACAGATATGTTAAGGAAATGCATCATGGAGCATACTTCTTCAAATTCCTTTAAAAATAAATATGCATCCCCTAAACTAATGAATTTAGGAAGCATATGACTGTAGTGGGGCCTCGATTTGATCCCTGGCAATGGCGCCCAAAACGTTTTGTGAAATTTTTGCAAGCAAACGATTTATCGTTGTAGTACTTACAGGTGTGGTCTTCAAGGATAGCTATGGAATTCGATTACTACTTGACTAAACTAGGTTATTTTCCAAGTACTATATTATTGAAATAAAGAAGCATACGTGAAAGCTGAAGTCACTACCAATGGACTTAGTTCTTTTTATTCATTAACAACTAAACCAACATCAACAAGTTTACTACTCTGTCTGCACTAGCGTCACCAAGCACAGTTTCGTCGAGCAGAGACATGAGAACCATGAATGAACAAAATTGAGCCCAGTGACTAAACCATGAAGTTTGAAACAAAGCACAAATCCACAAATATACTAAATGAGATATGAACATTAAACTTATTGCTTGCAATTTTAGAACCTAAAACTAAAATTTCCACTTGAATTTAACCAAAGCAAAATCAAATACATCGAATTTGAGAAACTAAAATCTTCATCTAAAACTAGAAAATGAGAATGAAAAACAGGAAATGGAGAAAAAAAACTTTGAAGACTAAAAAAAAATAAAAACTCTACTTTATGCCCCTTTGATGTGACCTTAAAGCACTAAGTTATAGCCCAATCTGAACTCTTCATTACTTTAATTAATTCCTGAAATGAAGCCTTGAAACCGTCCAAACAGCGAACTCCTAATTAGTTGGCTAATTAATGAGAGTGATGATGACGGAGATAAGGGTAAATACTCTTGATTAATGAGTATATTATGAGATTACATAAGAGTGGTGAACGATGAGAGAGAAGGATGAGATAAAGGTTGAGGGCACGCTTCAGCTATAGAGCAATGAAGAAGATGAAGAGCAGAGGTGAACTTTTTGGGCTCACTGGGTGAACATAGAAATGAGGAAGAAGAAGAAGGGCAGGCAGCATTCACGTGCTGCTTGTGTGAGGGTTAAGTGAGGGTGAGTGAAGAAATGGGACAGACAAATGGATCACACACGTATGCTGGACCTTGGCTTGTGAAAGCGGGAAGAATAGCATCAGGCCCACCAAGAAAGAGAGACCAAAGAGGGGGCAAAGATTGGAAAGAAGGAGAAAAGGGGGAGCCCTAGACTGGGCCTTGGCTTCATTTCTGGTAGCTCGAGCTTTAGCCTTTTCTTTTTTTTTATCCTTTGCTCAACTTAATCCAAAACTTGATCTTATTTGAGCAAATTATATATTTTTTCCATGTTTTCCTAATCCCTACAAAATAGACAAAAACATTATTAAAATCCTAATGTGATAATTTATTTTGAGCAAATGTTGGATAATAAAAGGGTATAAAATAGCATATTTCAGGTTGGACACCTTGTATCGTAAGGTGGTTGTTAAAATCCTACTTGTAAATAAGATGGTTGATCGGGACTGTCATCTTTCCTAACTAGGGACTTAGGGGAAATCACTTTAAGAGAGATTTTGAAGGGTTTTTTATAGTCAAGCTCGTTGGATGGACACTTTCAAATTGTGTAAATTTTGGAGTATATTCATAGTAGTGGTTGAATCTTGAGACAAGGACCTTAGTTTGGGATGTAGCCTAGTTGGATAGGTGAGCCTCATGAACAAATTTCGTGTGCTTTACTTGTGTTCTTCCCTCAAGCCTTGTGGTTTTCACACCATAGCCTATTATTTGGAGTACTTTGTTGTGCCTCTTATGTGCTATATGTGCAAATCTTCTAATCAAGCCTTTAATTCGTGTAATGCCCCCAAAATGCCAATGATATGACTTACGAAAAACTGCAGCGGAAGACTTAATGACAGAAGGCGCTACCACTGTCCTGATAAGGACTAGGCTCACTAAAACCATTTAATCTTGCAACTCATGCTCAAATCACAATATCTATTAAACTGAAACCCTTAAAGACTAAAGTTCATAATAGTGCAACTTCCCTACAATCGACTTAATCGTACCATGTGCTAACTCACACTCCACACTACACAAGTATATTAAATATAGACCAAACTTGGCCCTGAGGTCGATCCCAACATTCATGCTATGCTGAATCCACTATGAGCATCTGATGACTTCCAAAAGGGCATGCTAAATGGAGAAACATGTGATACTTCATCACCTAAAATTAAAACATGAAAACAATTCGAAATGTGTGCAAAAACTCAGTACATGCATTCCTGTATCGTAAAATGAGCGTAGAAGCACTGTTGATGGGTACCCACCTTTGCAATTTATTTAGTTCGCAATAACAATGAAAATGGAAGTAGTATGAAACTAAATTGCTCATTATTATTTGGATGTGAACCCTTGCAATAATGTGATCTATACATAGGTGTACACCTACCAATCTGATCAAGAGTTGGCCTCAAGCTATGCGGGTAAATAATAGGCTGACATCCCACGGATGATAACTTATGGGGGTCACAAGTTAAACGGCAAATCGCTATATAAACTTATTCATTGATAAACTCATTAAGAGTTGTAACTTGGTAAACATGTTCTGCTTTCCGAAGATACAGGCAATGGACGTACCTTGAGTGTTTTAAAAAAAATGTCATCTGACTTGATAAATATGTTCGGACTTGATAACACTTATGCATAACGGGGAATAATAACTAGGCCTCAACTCTATTTCATAACTATCACTGTAGGTATATGCAGTCAGTAAATGATCCTTACTCATATAATTGAGTAAGTAAAAGTATGTATAATAGAAATTGAGTAATTAAATGGTGTGCATAAGTGGGGTATTTCAATATAACTTCAAGACGGAATTGATAAAAGTAGTTAAATCTAATATAAAGTACATGAAAGTCAAATAGACTACAATGAGATAAATGAGATTACAAAGGAAAAGCCTTGATGGTGACAAATGAGAGAGTGTTTTTGGCGTTTTCTGAGATAGGTTGCTGATAAGGGTTAAGACTCACTGATGTATAGCTTCGATCAAGATAACAGCGAGTACACTAGATTGGCTTGATAAATACATTTGATACATTCTGAATTGAGTACGTAATAGAGGTTTGAGGCCAAGAGAGATATTTCTTGGTTCAAAATAGCATAAACTTCAATAAATTAGTTTGATAAATATAGTTTCTGAGTCAAAAATTCTCCCCACTTTCCATATTTCATTCACAAGTCCATTAAATATAGAATTCCACCCCAATGAGTTATTGAACTCAATAGAAGCTATTAAGCTCACTACACTAGGTATTTTCTTTGTAAAATTCATAAGTGATTTAAAGCTCATAAAGAAGCTCCTAAATTGTATACTTGTCTTCTTCTTTCTCATTAATTAACCTAAAAGCTCCATGAAAGCCCATAAATATTCATTTCCCCCTTAAATGACCTTACTTGGCCCAAAATGCACAAAACGAGTGCATGATCAATCTCACTCAATCTTTATTATTGCTCTTTACACAATTACTCAAAATGTTTCTGAAAATCACCAAACTCAAAACACTCAAGAAAAATCCATGAAATCTTATAGGAAATTTGAAAATAATGTGGGAAATCTACAGTAAACTTTTCAGAATTTTCCTCCAATTATACGTTGCACAGAAATTGCAACAACAACCCAATTTACACCAAAGTAGGTGAGTTCATTTCAAAACTTCATGACTTTCACCCTTGACCTCAAATAGAGGCCTAAAAAACCCAATATGGAAATATTAAGAAGTCCTGAAAAATTTTTATTTACAGCAGAAAACATGATTCCGATAATAGCGTTCCCAAAATGGGGCTAGAACACAAGTGCGTTAGGTTTTGGTGAACCTACACAGGTCTAGCAAAATACCCATAACTTTTTCCGCAAAACTCAAATTAAGGCGATTCAAAAGGCATTTAAAAGCTAGCACACTGACCTATCTACCCACCAAAAGTATAATTTTTTAGTGGGCCGATCATTACCAGTTTAATCTCAAAGTCACCCTTGTTTTGTGCCATTCCCAGGCTTCTCTGTTTTTGCTTTATGCTCTTTTTTCACGTAAATCCTCACTTCAAATCATTTGAAATCACCAAAAAAAACATCCTAGTCATCAATAAGACTAAAGATTACAAAATCATATACAAAACAATACAAATCCATCACTTAACTTAAGCTAACTTGATCATGACAAAACCCTAACCTTAATATGCTTCAAGCTCAATCCCACCATGATCAATATCCCCAAAATCAATAAATTTTACATGATAACTTTTATTTTGATCTCAAGAACATAAAACATAACTAAAACAATCATAAAAACCAAAAACACATCAAGATCAAGTTAGGGTTTTACCTTACATTAGGCTTGAATTAGAGGGAGGAGGGGACCATTTTGAGTGATTTTGGTGGTTGGGCATAATAGCTAGCAGTAAGGGGAAGGCGGTGCAGCCGGGAGGTGGCCGGAACCCACCAGAAGTGGTAGCACAAGGGGCAGCACCTGCTACCCCTGTTTTCAGCAAAAGGGGTGTGAGGTGGAGAGAGAAAAATGGAGAGTTCAGTTCTGTTATTTTTGCTGAATTTTTGTGTAAGAATTGTCAATTATTGGCTACATGTGGCTAGAAATTTTCAACCCAGAAAGTAGCTTTTTGCTAATTAAAATTAGGTGCTAAAATGAGCAATTAGTGAAATGACAAAGTTAGTAACGTTTTGAGTTTATGCTTCGGGCCCAACAAGCTAAGTTCAGGCTTAAAAAATTATTTGAGGTGTTGGGAAAATTTTGTATTGCTCGGGATTAAAGTTTACCAAAGGTAAGAAAATAATTAGTCACTAAACTATAGTTATCGAGGCTTAATATTGGTTCAGCTGATATTTAATCAATCAACGAAACTTGAGTTAACAATCAATAGAACTTGAATTGCAAAATCGGACCCAAATAAAATATCCCCCAACCGGGATGATTAAATACGATAAATGAAAGTAGAAAATTTAAATGACATAAGGTAATTTGATAAATGTGTAAATTGAGTGTAATTGAATTAATAAACATGCTTTGGTTAAACAAATAACCATGAGTGATTAAATCAATAAACATGATTAATTAAATAAATAAACATAAATAAATAAATATGATTTAAATAAATAAATATGGGTTAGGGTCGGGTTATTATAGCTTTCCCCCCTTAAAGAGTTTCGTCCTCGAAACTTATGATTTTTAACCATGAATGCTATGCCACCTCAAGTATGGATAGTTGGTTTTCACCACTTCCCTCCAAAAAGGTATGATTAGCCCAAAATACACAGCTGCTTAATCTTGCAATCGAGTGTCTAGATCCTCAGTGACTTCACTAAATCGATTACTTTGGTTGAAAATTGATATACTCTTCAAAAGAAAAAAAACTTGTTACTGCAAAGGAGGTACTCTACTATACTGGTTCTCTGCCTTGACCACTAATAAGTATGGAAACCATTGCATTTCTTAATAAGTGCTCTGATACTAACTCATAAAGACCAATGTAATGAGGACTCAATTATCTATGATATCCAGTCTCTTGACACCCTTGACTAGAGAAGCCCTTTGGAATACTTTATATCTAACCTGAACTTTGATTGTCTACTTCTTTGGTCAAAATGACCATATGACTCTTTTGTAGTCCTTGTGTCACCTTAGCATGTACTTGAACTGTTTCATTATTCTCGATGCTACTTCTAGCTTACTTTAATACCACTAGACATTGTTTGAGATTATGCCCTTATCAAAAAGTCCTCATTTGATGTTCTTCATGCACCACACGATCTTCACTCATCGGAGTAGTCTAAGATCTACTCTAAGTTTGAATTAGACGCTAGAATAAACATGGTTAGAGATGAAAGTGATGGAATTGGTAGTCAAGTGAGTCATTAGGAACAAAAGAAATAAATAATGACACTAGAAAAGATTTATAAAGGAGGGATTAACATGGGGTGGTTAGAATAAAGATAGCCATAAGTGTATCATGAATTCTGAAATATAATGCCACAAGAATTGTGGTTTATAAATATGGATCATAAAGGGTCCAACAAATAATCAGCCAAGGAGAAAGATGGCCCGGTTATACTCTGGTTTAACTAATGAATTGAAAACAAGATGACAAGCAGTAGAGTCAAGTTGGTGACTTTATAGCCACAAGCAACAAGATAAGTGTAATATGGAGATGGGACAAACAATGTGCAATAAATAGATTGATAGATTTGATAAACAAAGTGCAATAGATAGACAAATAGATTGGACAAGCAAGGTGTAATAGATAGATAAAAGGATTGGACGAGCAAAGTGCCAATGGATAGATAAATAGATTGAGCAAGCTACAATAGGAACATGCTTTTGCTCATATAAAGCCAATTCGAGTACAACAATAAGATTAAATGGAGAATGCAAAACTTTATTTATCAGAATGTAAGATATATGTGTGCGAGTTGAATTTCAAAATAAAGAGAGTAAGAGAATTATGACAATCGCAATCACCCACACCAATGAGAGTTGAATTACATTATGAATTCAGAACAAGTTATACGAGCTTATCATTATGAATAAATGAGATGTACGCTACATGTGTGAATCGGCTCTTAGCGGAATGAACTACAACTCATGATCATGAAAATAAAGATGGTGAAGGTCGAGTGCACTGAAATGTTGACAACCATATAAAGTCGAACAAAAATGTATTGCACATTTAACAATGGGTTTACAAAGACATGGAAGATCACGCTAATAGGAAATATTGGGTTGAAATGTAAGGGAGATTAAACAATATTGGATGGTATCAAGTTTTAAAGATGAGACAAGCAAACAATTACAAGAATTACTATAAATGGGTATTTTAGCAAAAGATAAACTGTGGTTGCATGGTCTAGGTGTGTATCCGGACCTCAAATCATTCCTAGAAAAGACATCTTTGTTGGCAGTTAATCCCATAAATCATCAATTCAAGGTATAGGGAACTTGTTTTGATAGTGATCTTGTTCAACTCTCTGTACGTAGTACAAGACCACAAGGTTCTGCATTCCTTCTTCACACATATAAAACTAAGTTTTCCATGGTGACACACTTGGTCATAACTTCCTTCTGTAACAACTCATCTTACTAAATCTTTAGTTTTTTGAACTTTGCTAGGGGTCATATGATAAGTGCTCGGAAAATGGATTGAGCACCTAAAACTAGGTTGATATGAAAATCAATGTTTCTTAGGGAAAAACAATCCTGAAAGTCCTCAGATGAAACATGTCTAAATTCACAAACTGTAGTTATGGATATGTATATACAAAGTATGGTTGGCATATCACTAATATTCAATGCATTACTGACACCATACCTCACTTGCTTGCAAAGTGTAATTAGGGCGAAAATAGAGTTTTTCTTCTCTCGGTCCATAGAAACACACGTCTATTCTTTCCTCATTTCTTAAGCTAACCTTAAGATCTTTACAAGTCATCATCTAAAAGTACACAATCAGTTCATCCCCATAATGATAACAAGGTTTGCCAATCAAACTGAATTGAATGCCTAATGAATATGGTTCCAGCAATACCAATAGAGGCATATTTATAAAAGATAACATATTCAACCGCCTACTGGTCTCAGTAAATTTAAATGACAAAGGTACAATCTAAAGTGTAAAGAGATGTAACCACACCATGAACTCTTGCAAAGATATTTCTTTATTAGATATAAAGGACCGATATGTAAGCTGAATGAATGGAAGGACGAAAAATCGTAATGAAAGAGGTAAGCCATATAAATGACCTACATAGTCAAGACATGCAGTTTATTTATGATGGTCGTGATAGTAAAGTAAACGAACGATGTTATGAAGTTGAGAGGGAGTATTAAGTACTGAAAGCGAAGAAATCTAATAGATTACCAAAGGGGCATTTGAAAAGTCATACGGTACCCGTATGTGTGTAAAATGACGAAGATGAGGGTCAACACCACCAGAAGGGAAATTTTATTCATCTGGTATTTGACAGGCTAATTCATCAAGATGAAGGAGTCAGTCTTACGACTGAACATGATGGCATCCATCAATAACACATTTTGCAGTAAATGAAAGTCTTGGGTAGGTATATAAACTCCAAAACTACTAGTAGATGAAAAAAGCACAAATCGTTGTTTATCATTAATAAGATAGATTGTACTAGGAAAGAAAGGATTGCCAAAATAACTTGAGTAACGACATGCAAACACAGCCGTAGAGCACTATGCCAATATGACGTTACGGTGCTATAGAAACACGAACAATATGGATACATTTAATTCCTAAAAAGGCGCTCAAACACTGGGTCTGAAGCAACCAAAGGCTTTGTAAGCAATACATGAATAATGCACAAATAGAACTAAGGAGTTAAAGTAGGTGACAGTAAAAATATGAACATAGTGGTGACCGAACTGTAAGTAGAATGGATCAAACATGCTTAGAAAGAGCTACAAATCACACAGTAATGCACACCGGGGGTCATTATAGGCTCCATTATGGAAACAGTGAATTAAATGATTTTGATTGTTAGGGTTTGAATCTCCTATAAAAAAGGTTGCTCAGATGTGTTTAAAGAACTCCCTACAGACCACACATGAGATTTTTTATAAACACTCCATTACAAATCAAGAGAGTGTTAGTGGCAAAGAAATGATGCCTATGAACAATTCAAGGTAAATAGGGCAGAAATAAGTCAACGATAGGAAGTAATGGGAGCACTGATGAGGTAGGGTCCTAATGTTAAGAATGACAGCTTAATCTTACTCGTACCACCCATATAATGCCAAGTAGCACACCATAAGCTACTAACTGTTATCATCAGACATAAGCACTCATTGTAACGTTCATCTCACACTAGTTCACCTCAAAGATATTGCCCCACAAAGCATTTCCTCATCTAGAGGTTTACATATAACTTGACACTATATTAATCCCTTAAGAAGTTGCAAATGGCACTCCACATCGGGTTTCAACCATAATTGTGCCCAATATCAGGTATATTAACACACCTCAATAAAACTCTCAAATCCTGGGGTAAAACGGCTAGAGTTCCTCCTAAAAACTGACTAAAACCCAGCTTAAAGCCTTCCAATAAATACCTGAAATGGAGAGAAACACTTCAATAGCTCAACGGCCATACGCCAGAGTTCATAACTCAACAGGTCACACACCCGGAGTGCACGATTGCAAAAATTTAAACAAATGAGAGAAATGAAACATACAATACAACTCCCAGATAAATGAGAGCATGCGTCACTAACAAGTCACCCAAATAGTTCCACACTCCACTTTGCTAATGCTCAGATCTCAAGATATTACCAAATGATTGGGTCACCCAATTGGAAACGGTTCCTCCTTATATGCCCATACATATAAACTTATAGTCAATAGCTCATTTAAATGGTCCAACATAACTCATACGCAACTTGATAGCTAACTCATAAACACTTGATAGCTCAAAATGACCCTTAAAACCTTGGCTTTGATACCAAATCTAGAACGGCCCCAAAATGCTAATGACATAATTTACGAAAAATTAAAGTGGAAGACTTAATGATAGAAGGCACTACCGCCGTCCTTATAAGGAGAAGGCTCACTGAAACCATTTAATCTTGCAACTCATGGTCAAATCACAATATCTATTAAACTAAAACCTTCCAAGACCAAAGTCCATAATAGTTCAACTTCAATACAATCGACTTAATCATACTATGTGCTAACTTGTACAGTTGTACTCCACACTACACAAGTATATTGAATATAGACTCAACTTGACTCTGAGGTCGATCCCAACATTCATGCTATGCTGAATCCAGTGTGAGCATCTGATGACTTCCAAAAGGGCTAGATAAATGGAGAAACATGTGATACTTCATCACCTAAAATTGAAAACATGAAAACAATCGAAAAATATGAGCAAAAACTCAGTACATGCATTCCTGTATTGTAAAATGAGCGTAGAAATACTGTTGATGGGTACCCGCCACTACAAAAAAGATTGCTTCCCTCCACATTTAACTTTGCAAATAACCACACTTATAAGTGTAGAAATAGCAGTTGTCCATACTTAGGTTAAATGTGGGGAAGTTAAGTGTGTGGAAGTATTCTCCACACTTAATGAAAATGCGGGTAGAGTTATATTCCCCACACTTGTAAATGCGGAGTAAATACTAAATACCCACAATTGATGTGTGGCCATTTTACACTATGCCCACTTTGGAAGATGCAAGAAGTCGTAATTTTTCTCACACTTAAAATTGTTACTAGTGTCGTTTTAGTTTTTTTTTTTTAAATAATGCTGGTAATTAATATAAAACTTATTAAATTACAAGTAGAACAATTGGATACAATTGTTCCTTTTTTAATTAATGAATTTTATACTGATTACCAGCTCTCATCACCCTATATAAATGAATAAAATTAATAAACCAACAAATTAAAGTAGATCAAACATGAATTACATAAATTACACATTAGTGCCTAGAAAAAAATTAATTGTATACACATCAACAAAGACTAACGTAATCAAAACAAAATATTCTTGCCTAACGTCAAAGAATATATACTTTAACAACATATCTAACATCAAAGAATGTATAAAAAAAATCTCCATCTTTGTTTTCTTCATTGAGAGATGTTAGCTCCAGAAATGTAACCTATCAGAAAATTAAAACACACACAAAAAATGAATTATTAGAAAAGATCACCAAAGAGATTAGCTAAGACACAGACTCGGCAGAATCAAGCTGAAAGATGCATCGCAGAATTCAACCAACTATAGAACCACAACAGAGTTGAACCAAGAATAGAGCCACAATCGAGTTCAACTAGCAATATATAGGACCTAGGTGAGTTCAACTTGGATATTTTCCTTTTACAACATTTCATAAATACAATAACAAATCCCAACGGCTACAAGCCGGAGAAAATAAACTCAACAGGCCACACGCCTGGAGTAACCAACACAAATCCACAAATCCAACAACTCATTACCGTCAACAAATCCAAGAAATCAATAAAGCCACGATAGAGATAGAAATGGATATTTTGTCTCTTAATTACCTCAAAATTATAGGGACATGTCAAGCTGCTTCATGTCGTAATGATTCAGTCTGCAACGCTCCCAATTCAAGTTCTCTAGCATTTCTCAAAGCAACTTCTTCTACGTTCCATTACGTGTTAATGGAGAATGATAGTAAGAGGCAGAGAGGTAGCAGGCGGCAGCCAGCAGGTTAGAGGTAAGCTCACCGATATGAAAGTATGTTTTTGAGGGAAGGACGCATGTCTAATCCAAGGGCCATGTAGTCGTCATTAAAGTTTTTCTGCATAAGAGTAATTTCATAACTAATTTAATACAGTACATTAAGATTTCCATTGACAAAGTAAATCCATCCATAAGAAGGTAAACCCAAAAGGCAAATTTACACTGTCAAATTAGACAACCTAATCTCTTGATTCAAGAAAAAAAATTAGTGCATTGAAAGTATAGATGAATCTAGGGTGATGCCAACAATTAAAGAAAGAAACCAAACCCCGAACTATAGATAGATTACTGCAAAAGCATCTCACTTTAAGAAAGAAAATTATATCAGGCATTAAAACCAAACCCCTAACAAAATTGTAAGCACAACAACTCAAATACCCACTGCCAAAAACTATAACTTCACTAGGAATCGCCAACAAGAATAAGAACAGAAGGGTTGAGCTTCCATCCAGAATCTATGAAATTTAGAAGACATAATTGATTATAATCTAAAAACTGCAAATATAAACAACATTTTGCTTTCTGAGAATGAAGGAAAACATGACTTGTACGCAGTCAGCATTCTAGACCAAAATAAAGATCACACGAGTTGTAAACTCAGCATTCAGGACAAGTTAAAATCAAAAACATAATCAGCTCTTAATATTCAGCAATTTATATCTCTTAATTTCTCACTTTAGATGTAACCTACATATGCCAGCTTTGAAGAACAGTTATGCTAACATACATAATATGAATAACATATATAGGAATTGTAAACCCCGAACAAAATTAAAAGCACAATAGCTCAAATACCTACCACTCAAAACTGTAATTTTACCGAAAATCAACAGCAAGAACAAGAACAGAAGGGTTGAGCTTCCGTCCAGAATTTATGAAGTTTAGAAGACATAATTGATTATAATCTGAAAACTGCAAATAAAAACAACACTTTGCTTTCTGATAATGAAGAAAAACATTACTTGTACACACTCAGCATTCTGGACCAAAATAAAGATCATATAAGTTGTAAGCTCTCAGCATTCAGAGACAAAGTCAAAATCAGAAACATAATCAGCTCTCTGCATTCCGCAATTTATGTCTCTTAATTTCTCACTTTATATGTAACAAACATATGCACCACCGCTTGGAAAAACAGTCTTGCTAATAGATACAATATGAAGAGCATAGGGATTGTAAAGCCTCAGCATTTAGAACACAGTGTTGGCAAGTGATGATTACCAATGCTCATTAATTCTTACTCCTAATTTAGGAAATACCCTATGAATCCAACAAGTTATTAAAATTAGACAGACAAAAATGATAAAATATGTCAAATTCTCCAATGTAAATTACAATACGAAAGGAGAGACAATCATAACCCTCCATTATTTCAATAATGTTTAACCAACATTATTATACCCTAAAATATAGAGAAGTACGACAATATGAGTCATAAGCAAGATGAACATGGTTGCATTTCTCCAAAATTGAGAAAAACAATTACAAGGCTAAATCACAATCTAGTTCACTAAATTGCAATATAGCGACTATAAAGCATATGGCATTCAATTTATCATCAATTCAATAACAAAAGAAAATAGTACTTGCTTGAACAACTGACACTACAACAAAGGTTGCTTCCCTCCACATGAACCTGAAAGCAACGTTCTATTCAAGATATGTTTAAACTTTCATGATTCAAAAAACAATTTCATCTTATTGATTGGATATGCTAATACTAAGGCTTTCTAAATGTCCGTTGTAGCAATCAAACAGGAGTAGTTTCTGGTTTGCTAGTGCTAATTTTCAATCATAAAGGCTGCCAACAGGAGCAGTTTCTAGTTTGCTAGTGCTAATTTTCAATCATAAAGGCTGCCAACAGAAGCAGTTTCTACTTCATTAGTGCTGGTTTCAGTCAACAGGAGCACTACAGCCTTAATATCAGGAGTGATTCTCCATAATAAAAGCTGCCAGCAGGGGTTTTGAAGTGGTTTGGTAGTGCTGATTTTCATTCAAAAACTACTGTTGGAGCAGTTTCTGGTGTAGTTTAATGGTCACTAATTTTCATTCATAAACAGCCACTGATTTTCAGTCATAAATGACCACTAATCTGCAATCATTAACCACTCTAAAATCCGCCGTCTGCGAAATTCTAGGTGAAGAGAGAAGGAAGCAGTGCCATTAGTGTAGGGAGAAACTAAGGGGAGGGAGCAGTCAAAGGCCAAAAGAGAGAACTTGAAGAAGAAGAATACAGTACTTAAGGATATTTTTGAAGCATCATGCCATCTTTCCTCTTCAAAAACCAGAAAATAAGGCAAGCACGTACTGGTTATCTTAGTAGTAGTCAAACAAAGTCAGAACCTAACAACAAAAACGGAAAAGAAGGAGAAAGTATCAACAAAGTACCAAGGTTTTGCACAATCTGAGCATCATTACATGAACCTGGCCCTGCTCAATGACTCCCTGGATATCAGATTGAACAACAGAACCAAGTACTATCATATGCATAATCTTTCCTCTTCAAAAACCAGGTTTTGCATAATATGAGCATCACTACATTAACGAAAATGAACTATCATATGCTTAATGAAGCAAGCACATAATCTCTTCTGCATATTAGATTGAACAACAGAACCAATTTAAGCATCACCACATCAATAGCTCATGCCTTATCCATGTACAGGATCAAAAGACTTCTGATCTAAGAACTTTTGTATAAATCAAAACAACAACTATTAATTTGAAGACATTCTAATCACCAGGACTTAACATTAGGACAACCCTTAGACAACCAAAGCTTAAAATTCCCAAAATAATGAACTAAAAGCCTATAAATTACCAGGACAACCTTAGACAATCATCTAGTACACATAGGTTCCAATCATTCTGCTGGTGTTGCTCCACAATGAATAATAAAGACAGCAACATAGCCACTGATTTTCAGTCATAAACAGCCACTATTTTGCCGTCATAAACTACACTGTTTCTAATGCAGTTTCTGCTACTTGATCCATTCTTTCCACATCATCAACAAGAACCATTCCCAACATAAAAAAATTAAGGGTCATATTCTTACCAGGTTGATTATAGAGTTGCCATCAACTTATTCCAGATGATCTTGCTCAGAATATCCTTATCCACCCTATGTTCACACTCATTAATAGAGACGTTAAAAGTTTACGCACCCAAGAGAACCCAAGCTAACATAGCAATCTTCGTATGAAAGACAGAGTATGAACTCATCAATTAGTAGCATCTAACGCAAAATACACAAATCAAGTAATAAGCAATGAAGCACTATAATCCAAATAAGGATACAATGAGCATTTTCTCAAGAAGCTCCCTAAAGAAATGGACAAGAAATGTCTACATGGGAAAGTGAAGTGTCAACCAAAACCAAGGGAAATGAAGATTTTGAATAGAGAAGTCAATAAGGCTATCTAAGTAATGGAACACTTATTAAAGCACGTAGTATGGGGCTAACCAAAAAGGGAAAAGATCAGATTCCATATGTAAGCTGTCAAAGTCCCTAGAAAGAATATCCTATACTTTAAATCAAGGGTTGAGATTGCAATACGCTTCAATGACTAATATTTTCAAATCTTACGGTTCATGAACATAAAAGAACATCTCTAAATAGAAGAACCAAGTAAACGTTAAATTTCAAAACTCTTGAAGAAAAAGAGAAACATGTTAGGAGAGAAAAAGTATTGCAACATTTGTACACAATATCATACTTCTACTAGTATAATACTTCTACTAGTATACTAGTGAAGTTATAAGAGTAAGTGAGAGCTGCTACTCTTGTATTAAGAATGTTGTCCACCCAAAATGTGATGACTATAGGTGTTGAGTTTGTCACAATGCTTTTCAAAAACTCTGGTTGTATGTGAGGACTCAAAGAGACCAGGCAAAGTGTCCGGATAAGCTAGACAAAGTGCTGCATGTAAGCTCTGTGAGCTAGCAAGCAGCAATGAGGCTCCTATTTAGTGATTGAGCTTATTAATTAGAATGCTAACTGAAAACTTTCACCATAGGCGAAATTTCAGAGGACACTTGTTGAGATTATTTCAGGAGATAGTCAAGTGGTTAATTCATAAGGGAGGTTGCCAGGAGAAGACGTGATCCATTTATTGGCTGAACCTTCTTCAAAATCTCTCATGTTGTCTCTCTATTTACACAACTCACAATCTTTGAATGCTTTTGAAAATTGCCGGTTGAAGTCTCAAACTTTATCAATTTTGTATATTTACTTATCACTTTTAAGAGTGCCGGTATTAACCACTAGAACTTAATCAATTGTGGAAACAGATCTAAGCTAGAATACAACATTTATTCAAAACCATTCCTGATTGTTGTAAACACTTGGCAAGATACAGACAATTTGACTGATGGAACCATGTTTGTCATGGAAAAAAACCTATCCTTTATGAATTCTTGGCCCACTAATCTTTATCCAAAACAACATATGTTATTTTAATCTCTAAGGCAATATATACTAGCATACATCGTACCCCACTATTCTTCGCATCAGTAAGAAAGATACTATGTTGCCATTTCAATGTCGCATAGACTCCAAGAAGAACACTTGAAAGAACATTGTACTCATTGAACAGGGAAAAAAAAGAAAAAAACTGTCATCATACATGAGAACCAGACAAATTATTTCAACCACAGCACAACAGAAAGGAAAAATCAGACAAAACTGTTCCTAATTAATCCTACACTTTTTGCCCTTAAACAACACAGTCTAGGCTCAGCAAAATTAAGAACAAATCATTCAAACAACCCCCAAAAAAAAAAATCAATTGCCAAATATACATCATCAAGAACGAATAATAGTCCATATTCCTTTCTGTGCTTCCAATAAAATCTGCATGACCGAACGTATGGACTAAAGTTAAAATCATGAGACATCAAGAAAGACGGGCACCTTGATAGCAGTTTCGCAAATATGCCAACCGAGATCGAAAAGCAAAGTCACAATAATCAAGCCTTCAATATCTTGTTGAATTCCAGTTTTGCAAAAGTCGCCAGAGGATTGAAGAACTGTTTCGATTTTTTCCAAAATTTCAATAATTTCATATTAAGTGAATGAAACTAGGTTGCCAAATTCACTCACCTTACTCTTAAATCGTACGAATCCGAAAGCTTGGCAATTGCTCAATTCACTAGCAAATTCTGGACAATTGTTGATGATTCTGAAGCTTTTGGATGAAATTCAGTTGCCCAATTCACTTTGATGCTCTGACGCCGTATGACTCACAGCTTTTTGTTGAAAACACTAGCAAATTCGTGCCCAGAATTGCAATAACGCAGAGAATTGAGGGGTTTTAAGGGCTTTCTGTGGTGATGTTTGAGGCACGAATTGGTGTTCCTTGAGCCCGAATTGGTGTTCAACGAGTGCCCAGGGAAAGAGAAACACGCATATGTCTGCTTCTTAGATGGGCCTTTCACATATCTAATTCCTTTTTTTAAATAAAAAATCATCCACATAATATTGGGGTGTGGGAAATTCTCTATATTGAACATTTTGTTTTTTAGTAAATAAATTTCATTAGTATAATAAAAATATTTATTGAAATTCTTTTTAATGCTCAAGAATTAATAAGTATATATATATATAGAGAAAAAGCTTTATGATTTTCCCCACACTTTTTAAACGTCGAAGTGAGAAAATCACAAAATTTTGTCATTCCTTTCCCACATTTCATCAAGTGTTGTGGCATAAGTGTAGAAGGATGCACTATTTTTTGTAGTGCGCCTTTGCGATTTGTTTAGTCCACAATAATAATGAAAATGTAAGTAATATGATACTAAATTGCTCATTATTATTTAGATGAAAACCCCTTGTAATGATATGATCTATACATAGTTGTACACTCGCCAATCCTATCAAGAGTTGGCCTGAAGCCGTGCGGGTAAATGATGGGCTGACACCCTATAGATGATAACTAACGAGGGTTATGAGTTAAACGACAAATTGCTGTATAAACTTATTCATTGATAAACTCATTAAGAGTTGCAACTTGATAAACATGTTCTGCTTTCTGATGATACAGGCAATAGACGTACCTTGAGTCTTTAAAAAAAAATGTCATTTGACTTGATAAACATGTTCTGACTTGATAACACTTATGCATAACGGGGAACGATAACTAGGCCTCGACTCTATTTCATAAATATCATTGTAGATATATGTAGTCAGTAAATGATCCTTATTCACATAATTGAGTAAGTAAAACTATGGGTAATAGAATTGAGTAATTAAATGGTGTACATAACTAGGGTATTTCAATATAACTTTAAAATTGAATTGATGAAAGTAATTAAATCTAATATAAAGTAAATGAAAGTAAAGTAGGCAACAATAAGATAAATGAGATTACAATGAGAAAGGCCTTGATGGTGACAAATGAATGAGTGCTTTTGGCCTTTTCTAAGATAGGTTGCTGATACGTGTCAAGGCTCACTGATGTATAGCTTGGTTTAAGATAACAACGAGTACACTAGATTGGCTTGATAAATACATTTGATACATTCTGAATTAAGTAATAGAGGTTTGAGGCCAAGAGAGATATATCTTGATTCAAAATAGCATAAACTGCAATAACTTCGTCTGATAAATATGGTTTCTAAGTCAAAAATTCTCCCCACTTCCTATATTTCATTCATAAGTCCATTAAATATAGAACTCTCCCCAATGAGTCATTGAACTCAATAGAAGCTATTAAGCTCACTAAGCTTGGTATTTTTTTTGTAAAATCCATAAGTGATTCAAAGCTCATAAACAAGCTCCCAAATTGTATACTTGTCTTCTTCTTTGTCATTAATCAAGTTAAAAGCTCCATGAAAGTCTATGAATATTCATTTCCCCCTTAAATGACCTTACCTAGCCCAAAATACACAAAATGAGTGTATGATCAATCTCACTCAATCTTTATTATTGTTCTTTACACAATTACTCAAAATGCTTCCAAAAATCACCAAACTCAAAATACTCAAATAAAATTCATGAAATCTTATAGAAAATTCAAAAATAATATGTTCAATCTACAATAAAGTTTTCAGAATTTTCTTTCAAGAATATGCTGCATAGAAAGTACAATAACAGCCCAATTTGTACCAAAGCAGGTCAGTTCATTTCAAAAATTCATAACTTTCACCCTTGTCCTAAAATGGAGACCTAAAACCCCAATATGGAAAGATTAAAAAGTTTAAAAAATCTTTCATTCATAACACAAAATATGATTCCGACAATAGGGTTTCCAAAGTGGGTTTAGAACACAAGTGTGTCAGGTTTGGTTGAACCTACGCAGTTCTAGCAAAACCGCCATACCTTTTTTCATAGAATTCCAGTTAAGGCGATTCAAAAGGCATTTGAAAGCTAATATAATAACCTATATACCCACCAAAAATCATAATTTTTCAGTGGGTAGATCATTACCTGTTTAATCTCAAAGTCACCTCTATTTTCTGTCATTTTCAGCCCTCATTGTTTTTGCTTTCTCCTCTTTTTTTCACATAAATCCTCACTTCATATCATTCAAAATCACCAAAAACATCATCATAATTATCAATAAGACTAAATATTACAAAATCATATACAAAACAATACAAATCCATCACTTCACTTAAGCTAACTTGATCATGACAAAATCATAACCTTAACATGCTTCAAGCTCAACCCCACCACGATCAATATCCCCAAAAATCAATAAAATTTGCATGATAACATCTATTTTGATCTCAAGAACATAAAACACAACTAAAACAATCATAAAAACCAAAAACACATCAATATCAAGTTAGTGTTTTACCTTACTTTAGGCTTAAATTAGAGGGAGGAGGGGGCTATTTTGAGTGATTTTGGTGGTTGAGCATAATAGCTAGCAGCAAGAAGAAGTCGGGGCAGCCGAGAGGTGGCAAAAAATGTTGCTCAAACCCACCTAAAGTGGCGGCACAAGGGCAGCAGCTGCTACCCCTATTTTCTGCAAAAGGGGTGTGAGGTAGAGAGAGAAAAATGGAACGTTGGGTTTTGTTATTTTTGCTAAATTTTTGTGAGTAAAAATTGTCAATTATTAGCTACATGTGGCTGGAAATTTTCAACCCAAAAAGTAGCTTTTGTTAATTAAAATTAGGTGCTAAAATGTGCAATTAGTGCAATAACAAAGTTAGCAAGGTTTTGGGCTTTTGTTTTGGGCCCAACATGCTAAGCTCCGGCTTAAAAAATTATTTGAAGTGTCGGGAAAATTTTGTATTGCTCAGGAGTAAAGTTTACCGAAGCTAAGAAAATAATTAGTCACTAAATTATACTTACCAAGGTCTAATATCGATTCAGTCGATATTTAATCAATCAACGAAACTTGAATTGCAAAGTGGGACCCAAATAAAATATCCCTCAACCGGGATGATTAAATACGATAAATCAAAGTGAAAAATTTAAATGACATAAGGTAATTCGATAAATATATAAATTGCGTGTAATTGAATTAATAAATGTGATTTGGTTAAACAAATAACCATGAGTGATTAAATCATTAAACATGATTAGTTAAATAAATAAACATGATTAATTAAATAAATAAATATGATTTAAATAAATAAATATGGGTTAGGGTCGGGCTATTACAATTCATGTCCTTATTATGGATACTATGCTCAACATAACATTACTTCACACCGAAGGATAGTATTAATGTTGTTAATTTTCCTAATTTACCCTTCCGTTTAGCTCATGCATGGGGTTTGAGTCCCGTTGCCTACGCTTTGATATTCATGTCGTTCATAATCCTTTTAGCTAAGCCTACGCTCTCCCTTATTGATCACCATTTTTTCCTCCCTCTAGTATTACCTAGATGCACATATTGATGATTCCATGATTTGTGATGCTAAATTTAATTTAGGCTTTCTTGAAAGCATGATTGATAAGCTTGGTAGGAATGTTGATCATTTTACCCCCTAGGTTACTATAGAGGGTCTGAGGCCTCTCCTGAACCATATTATATTATACCTAGTGGACATGCCTAGCAAAATTATGTGGAGCATTTCCTTTAATTTTCTATCATATTAGCTTTGCTAAAGAAAGCTCACACTTTCTTTGTTTTGATGATCTTGATAGTCTCTTACTACACTGCATGGTTGCAAGCCCCATGTTGTGGAATTTAGCAACCTTCTTTAGCCTTGACTACCTTTGAATAGGTGGTCTGAGTTTTGAAGTAGTGATGGAATGCCTGGGGCCCATTGCCCTGTTTGTGAAGAGGTTGTAGTTTAAGGAGCACCCAGCACCTCATGGTAAAGTTACTTTGTTTTGTTTTCCCTTATCACTCTCTTTCTTTATTTATTTTGAATAATGCTTAGCCTACGTTTGGTGGAGAGATGTTTAGGATCATTCGGTTTTGTATATTTAGTGTGTTAATTTATTATTTTATTTGTGTATTCCATGTTTGCAAGTTAGCCATCCATGTAGGAAATGATGTAGATTGAATTGAGGTACCCTATGATGATTCTTATGACAGGCATGTTGGCTTTCATGAGCTTGATTGATATTTTTATGTTTATACCCTTTTAGTGTACTAATGTTTGTGATGGTGTTGTGAAGTATCTCTCATGTTTTGCCTTCTTATCCTTATTAAGAACCATGTTATGCATTGGAGTCCTTAACACTAATGTAGGTACTTGTTATTCATTTTATAAGCTAGATGAGACTGTGGTGAATTATTCATGAGACGTTAAGCATTTAGCGGAGTAATCAATATGCTTTAGTCTCATGTACTTTCATCTATGTAGCTCTTACATGTTACATCTCTAGCACTTGCCTTGAGTCTCGTTCAAAACCAGACCTAGCATGTCCTTATTTGATGAAGTGATTGAGGCATTTGATTGAGTTTATCTAGCTACATTACCAAATAGCCACCTTTGTGTCACATGTTACCCCCTTTACTAAGCCCTTGAGTCTATGACCCATTTGTTGTTGAACTCGCTTTATTTTCGCCTTTGGCCAAAGAAACATTTCTATCCTTAAGGCATTTTATGTGTATTATGGGGTGTCTATTATGATCACTTTGAAGATGAGGTTGCTTTGACAAAATGTCTTGATGAGGAGAGATAGTATTATACATTTGGAGTGTTCCCTTCTTATTGGTGTGGGTTACATATATATGGGTTTTGTTATAAGTTGACAAATGTCTATTCCATGCCTTACATTAATTGAATCCTCCATTTCGTTCTGTAAAAAAATGGAAAAAAAGGAAATGAAATTAACAAAAAAAATTTGAAAAAATTATGAATTTGCAATTGGCAATGATATCTTTTACATAGCTTGCATTCTTTCTTATGTCAGCTATTTCCCTATATTATTCATGGGGTGTGTATATATTGCATTGATGAGGTTGGATTGTTGGTGTGCTTTGTGTTTGGTTGGTCCATTATTAAATGACCCTTAGTCTGCTTGACTATTAGCTCCTGATGTTGCAAAACATCTGTCCACCTCCTTCCCTTAGCTTTTGAGCCCCGTTATAACCCACATAGAATTCTTGATCATCATGTGCTTATTATATGTATCTTAGTGATGGACAATTCGTGAGTATTGGTAACACTTTGGAATAGCTCTTGAGTGAACGCATACTATATGTTTGAAATAGATGAGAGGGAGTGACCCACTTTTCTTGAAACTAAGATTTCGCCAGTCCATTTAGTAATGCTCTTTTCCATGTGCATGCATAACATGCCTTTTGAGTACTTTGGGGTGATCATGCTTGATGTTGGGCTTGTATTCTCATACATCTCTAAAACCTTCGCCTTCTCATTTTAAACTAATGTTACCACTATTTAGGGTTGTTTTCTATTGTTGGTCTTACTTATGCTACCTATTGCCTATCTTGAGGAGGAATTGATCCTAGATGGGTCTTCTCCTACTGGCTTTAATTATTCCTAAAGGGCAAGCAAATGGTTAATTATCAAAGACTGATAAAAATGCCCATTTTCTATATAACTAGAAGGGTCACATATGCTAGCATTTTAAGGCATATTTTCTCGTTCTAAGGTGATCTTATGCCCTTCTTTTATCACTTTTTATGCTAAAGTGTATTTTGTCTTCTACAGATTTGATTGAATGAACCTAAGTTTGAGTTGATCATTTCTTTTGACAACAAAAGGACAAGTTTTTGAGGCCCAAAAGCTAACCAACACGACCTAACCATGTCAAGAAGCATAGGTAGTGTATGTGCAAAAACATAACCCACGACAAGTCCACCACTCGTGTATGCAATTGCAACACTAGGATCAATTTTTATTTTTCACACAATAGCCATCATGGTAGGCGTGTGGTGGTGGCCACGCCATATTGTCATTGTTTTCCGCAGATTTTCTATTCACGCACTTTTTTCATGGTTAGCTGCTTGATTTTTATGATATAAGGCATATTTCAAGCCTACTCCATCTATCATCTATACATCCATTCTCTTTAAATTATATTAGATGTATTAAAGTGAGCTGAGAGTGAGTTAAAGTTGAGCATTTGCTAGAATTCCAAATTAGTTTTCCATCCACCACTTCAACCACACATCGACTGAGTGATTCATCTTCCTTATCTTCTCGCCTCTTCTACAATTTTATGCTTTCTTGATTAGCATCGATTTTCATGTTAGTTTTGAATTGTTTGATCTTAGAATTGTGTTGAATTTATGTAATTGAATCAGTTCTTGTTTTGATCTAAAAATGCTTGTGATTTACTGAGTCTATTCTACTAAGCCTTAGAGATTGAATTGCCTACTGCGAAACTTGATCAATTTCTTCCATGTTTTAGAGATTTATTAAAGGGCTGAAAGGTGAAATTTGGACATTGGATAACTAAGATTCAAGTTAAGTGGATGAAATCTTAAGAAAGCCTTACCGTTTAAGATGCCCTCTAAATTTTCATAATCACACTCCTAATGGTCCTATATTTGTTGAAAGCACATGGGAAATGATAGTTAATTATATCTAAGAATTCACTCCATGTTGAAAGAGGGGTTGGATGATTCAATTATCCATTTTGGAATTAGCCATCAAGGAGGAGGTGTTTGATTAATTCCTCAGTTGGTGAATTGCTTGATTTGGCTTAATTCTTCAATAATTTATCTAATTAATAGGTGGTAGTTTAGTTATTTTTAGCCCTCAACTTTGACTTGCTTAGACAATCTTGAGGGTATAAAGCATGGAAGATTTACCGAGTCTCTGTAGGATCTACCCTTGTTTTGGTACAACGCAACCGTACTCTTACAGCTCAATTAGGTGCAATGGAAATAAGATTGTGCATTTGTTAGAGCTCTCAATTTGTTTGTCTAAAGGAGAGCTTAAGGATATGACCATTAACCCTACTAAGTTGAGTTTGCAAGAGATAAAGGAAGATATGAAAAAATTGGATTATATTGAGCATAGAATTGAGAAACTTTATTATAGAAAAGGCAAATATGTCTTTTGAAGAAGCCCTTGTAGCCATAGAAGATAGTCGAGGATGAATTGAAGTTGTGTATGAAGGAATCATTTATTGATATGTGGAACACCGTGATCGTAAAAATTAGGTCGAGATGCCTAGTGTTCCCATTACACAACAACATGAGGTAGATGATAATGATGAGATGGCGATGATAATGACTTATTTAATGATTTGATATTAAGTCTGATATCAAAGTCATACACTGTGACGACCGGAGATTCCAAGCTAGGCTTCAGGTTGCATATGGAAAATGTCAGCCTCTCTGTGTAAAAATGAGGAATTTTAACAAACCACTACCAATAGTGAACCCTAAAGTTACATGCTATTTAGCTTTGAGAAGTGGAAAAGGATAATTAGTTATAATTGGCTTTCTTGAATGTCCCTAGAGAAGATTAGGATCCAACTAAATATAAACAATCAAAAGTTAATAGAAATGGTCGAGCAATTGTTGAAGTACTAGGTTTCTTGAAAAGCATGTCTTTGGAAGAAGGCCTTCAGGTTAGGGATGTGCATGGTGTGGATTGGTCTATTTGAGAATGACAAGTGCTTAATGTATACATCATTTTAGGCCCATTTTGACACATTGTTTAGGCGAGTTATGTGCTTTAAGTTACTATTTACACTCAGATTCTTGATTTATGCTTGGGTATGGTTGTTTGATGTGTTTTGTAGGATTTTAGGCTTTTTTACCCAGCATTTGACCCTCATGGGATGTATTTTGACCTCTTCCAAGGACACCCATGTGATGTTACACCCGTGGAGCAAGACAAGAGAAGAAAATCGGTTCCAACTAAGACAACAATCGGACCGTGGTACCTGCCATGGACCGTGGTGAGCTGTGTAACTATTGCCTCTTCGTCTTCCTTCGGCCGTGTGGCTGAAAACATCCAAGGTTCACTATAAAGTCTCATCGTTCAACAACAAAGAAAGAAAGGAAGCATACCATAGTTCACTTTCTTTCTCAAAATTTTGCTCTTTTTAGTTAGGATTTTTAGTTTGATTATTTTTTTAATGAGAGATCTTGAGTGTGTTTGGTTTTGAGGTGGTTTAAAGCCCTTGGTCAAAGGCTATCTCTATCAAGCCCTTTCTCTCAGATTTTGCCGAATTGTTGGTTAGTTGGTTAATCTTTTATCATGTGTGAGTAGTTTGTTTTGTCTAGGAATTTGTTAGTTTATAAAAGCATGGTTAGATCACGTTTTAATCAATAAAATTGTGCTTGTTTTATGATTGGTTTGATTTCGTTCTATCAAGTGCTTATCATGTTGTGAGTGAATTTGGCCAAAGTTTGCTTGCACACTTGAAACAATTGAGTGAAAAACTAAAAAGTGACATTTGATTGTTAGACTGCTTGATAAAACCTAACATAGCGTCGACTCAAGAGAGAGATTTGCATGTTGGGAGGACTAGAGTGTAATAAAAAATATTCAACTTAGATTAAGACAAATTAGTTTGAAGGAACGAATTTCGCTTAGTTTAGGCAAATTTGGTTGATTTTGAGAGAATAGACTAAATTTTTTGATAGATTGCAATTTCTCGAAATTAACTGATTAGAGAAAAGCACATGTTTATTATTTTGATCCAATCAGCTTCTTAACTGCATGAATTTTGAGGCATTTTTCTTTAATTGATTTAGAATCCGTAAATCTGAAGTTGTTGAATCAAAACCCCTTGATTTAGTATTTGCTTAGCATATTCTGATAGACAAGGCTCGATAGATTACTTTGGTCCCTGAGGACGATCTTGTTATCTATACTACGACTATCTGTGCACTTGCGGCAGTGGTCAGAGAACAAGACAAAACAAACCTAAAAGTATGGTTTGAAAAATTTTAGACCAAGCCAAATTATTCAAACCCAAAAAACAAATCAAACTGAATTGAGTGGAACCATATGTATACAATTTGTCTAGTCTAGTCACAGTTTGATCCATTTGTTCAAAATTGCCATAAAACATGAAAAAATTTCATATTATTCTAGTGATAAGATTATTATATTCTTAGAGAAAAAATTGTTAACGTTTTTAAAAGAGAGACAAGCTCATATCTTTAGAAGGCAAACAATTTCCTATATTCTATTAATTTCCAATTTGGTGTTTTGTAAACATTTTATTTAAATGAGAATTACTTTTTAAAAGATTTCAAAAGTTGGTCTATGGTCTAGTTTTGGCTTTAGTTGTTGAAAATCGAGCCCAAACCATAAGTTGCATAAAAATTTCAAACCACGTTATAATTTTTGTCACCATGAACCAACCAAAACCAACCATATCGCAAATTTCCTATATGGTCTAACTCGATTAGCGTTTTTAATTGTACTGTGCACAACCCTACTTGAAGCAAATTATCGGTGGCTATAGAACTCAATTTGGCTTTGTTACAGATTTCTACCGTTTGGAGAAGTACAAGAAAACATATAGAGAGACAATTAATCCCATTAATGTCCAAAAATAGGGTTTAAGCCAGTATAGGTCAAATCTATACACCCGGGTTTGAGGATAAAGAAAAATCCAGCTTCAAAGAGAAGGCTTGAGGAAGAGACATGAGGAATATGCAAGCAAGTTGATACAGTAAAGCATCCATAAAGGGACACAACAAGACATGCTCTAATTGTAAGCAACTTTGCCACACAAAGCAAATAAGCAACTTTAAGGCATTAAACATAATCCTACCTTGCATATGGCTAATGAATCGCTCTTACTCCCCAACCCCTAAATATGGGTCTTGAAAACTTGAATCATTTTTTGCCTTAAGGTTAGAAGAGAAGATCTCTTTACAAACTAATCATTAGGTGACGCAAGGCAATCCTCTAGCTACAACTTAAGAGTCCTATGCTCCTGCACCCGCTATACTTTAGGCATTTGATATGTACCTTTAATGCTCCTACGTAAGGCTGATACTTCACTTGCCTTTGACTAGGCTTGGTGTTTGGTGAGGTTTAGCATGGTTTTTTTTTTCCTTCCTCTATAGTACATACCTGTGGTGGTGTAAAAAATGCAGATGAAGCTTTGGGGGGGGGGGGAAATGAAAGTGGATGGGGGTGGGTGATCAAGTAGGATTTGTAATTTCAACATGATTTTTTGCTGTGATTTCAACATTTTCCTCGTTTAATGTAGAATATTTTCCTCCTTTTGAGCTTTGTGATTTCCTTGTGATGTACAATTCAGCGAACACTGGAAGCCTCTTATAAAGAAAATTCAATCTTTTTACATGCATCAATCATTAAACAAAAAGCAAGCTTCCCCCAAACAAAGATTCACATTCATTGAATTGAACATTACATAACATCTTTCTTCAACATTTACATAAGTCCATTTTTATTCCACATAACTCCATAAATAGATGCAAAACAATTAGTATGAAGAACAACTTATGTGAATTTGATTCATGCTTCTTACAAGAGCACATTTCGATTACAGGCTATAAGCTTATTACAAGCCTTCGTTTTAGCAACTTCATGCTTCTTACAAGCCTTGTTATTAGAAGTACACAACTCGCCACCATCTGTAAAGTATGATTCAATACTAGCGACGAGAATAAATTGAGTAGCAACAACATATTTTAGGAGTAACGCTTGGATGAACACGGATCAATACCAATGAAACCCAATTACACAACTTCATCTTTCATATCTATGACCAAGTCCTTACACTTGAAGAGGATATTCCTACAATTGGTTAGTGGTTCTTGGTAGATATTGGTTCATCTTTCTTTATCAATCTAAAATTTCATAAATCTCGAGCAACTATAACTATTCCTTTTTTTTTTTTTTTTATTCTTAGTTACCATCAAATACTTTAGTTCTAAGTTACCATTATACCCTTATTTTTATTTATTATTTTTTTAATAAAGTAACTTCCCCTTGACTACCATTCTCCTTCGTAGCAATTAGCATATCCCTTCTCTTCTTTCTCCCCTAATCGAAGTTTCATTGTCTATCCTACCTGCACTGCATTTTTTCCAGGCATAACTACCATGGTGTCCGGCACACTACTTCAAATAGATATAATTTGGTGCTATAAATAACAAATTTCACAACACACAATACTAAGATAAACAAACAAAACCAATAAAAGCATCCTGCTGCCGACAACAACAAAACAAAGCATTTGATCATCATTAATCAACAACAACTCCCAGTGTGGGTCCCGCTTTCGTGGGGTTTACGGAGATCCAGATGTAGGCAACCTTACCTCGACTGGCAATCCTACCTGTAGAGAGGCTGATTCCAAGATACCCATAAAAATCAAATTTTGTGAAAGCATAGTATAAAACAAGGATTTTGTGAAAATATTTTACGGGAAAAAACTACGGATAAGTCGCAGAGAATGAATTAAGAAATATGAAAAAAGTAAAAAAAAAATCAGATGGCAGTAACTATGTAACCATAAGTGCAACAGGGCAAACAGAGGGAGATACTGTACCTTAACAAATAGAGGGAGGCAAACAATGTCTCATCCCAGACGCATAAACTACCTGCATATAAACATAACATACAAAAAACCACAACCAAATCCACTCAACTACAACCGAGTGACAAACTATGAGGCTAACTCTTTGCGATCTAAGATCTTAATCCTATCCTGCCATAGTCTCCTATCCTGAGCTATTTCCTTCGTTAACCCTACAACTTTTAAGTCCTCTCTAATCACCTCGTCCAAACTCTTCTTTGGACTTCCCTTTCCTCTATGACCCCTTGGGATGTTAATACTCTCACATCTCCTCACTAGAGCATCCTCACTCCTTCTTTTCACATGGCCAAACCACCTGAGTCGTATTTCTCTCAGCTTATCTTCGATGGGGGCCACTTTATCTAAGTCTCTGATCACCCCATTACTAATTCTATCCATTATCGTATAACCACACATCCATCTAATCATCCTCATCTCTGCCACCATTAACCTTTAGACCTGAGTCTTCTTTAAAGGCCAACACTCCGATCCATATAACACAGCAGGTCTAACTACCATGCGATAAACTTTGCCTTTTAGTCCTGAAGGCATTCTCTTATTGCACAGCACACCTGAAGCATACTTCCATTTTTGCCAGCCTACTTTTGTGTGATAGCTAATATCTTCGTCAATGTCTCCTTTATGATGAATGATCGAGCCTAGATATTTAAACTTCTTGACCTTTGGTATCTACATCCCCTCAATGGTGACTACTCCCCTCGCATCTTTCCTTCCACTGAAACAACAATGAAGGTATTCAGTCTTTGATTTGCTAATTCTAAAGCCTCTAGACTCTAGTGTATGTCTCCATTGCTCCAGTTTACCATTAACTCCCTCCCTAGTCTCATCAACAAGAACAATGTCATCCGCAAATAACATACACTAGGGTAACTCATCTCGAACCCCTCTTGTAAGTTCATCCATGACTAGAGTGAAAAGAAAAGGGCTTAAAGCAAAACCCTAATGCAGGCCCATACCAACGTAGAAGTCATTGGTAACCCCTCCTAACATCGTAACACTCGTCCTACCTCCCTCATACATATCCTTAATAAGTCGAGTATACACCGGAGACACTCCTTTCTTTTCCAAGCATCCGCATAGCACCTCACCTGGGATTCTATCTTATGCCTTTCCCAGGTCAATGAACACCATATAAAGATCTAACTTTCTATCTCTGTACAATCCCATGAGCCTTCTAAGGATGTAAATTGCTTCGGTGGTCGACCTGCCAAGCATAAAACCAAATTGGTTCTCTGTAATCAAGATATCCTTCTGCAACCTTTTCACAATCACCCTCTCCCACAACTTCATGATGTGACTCAGCAACTTTATACCCCTATAATTATTACAATCTAGAATATCACCTTTTTTCTTGTATAATGGGATGACTGTACTAAACCTCCATTCTGTTGGCATCTTAGCAGTCCTAAAAATAACATAGAAAAGCTTTGTTGGCCACTTCAATCCCTCTTCACCCAAACACTTCCACACTTCCACCGGAATCTAATCTGGTCCCTCTACCTTCTCATTTGTCATCTTTCTTAGGGACTCTTTAATCTCGTCCTTACTGATAGGCTCACAAATATGAGAATCAAGTTGACTCGCAATGCTCTCTCTACTCCTACTTTGAAAATCTTCCATCATTTCACCATTTAGGAGTTTAGAAAAGTACATCTGCCATCTCTGCTTGATTTCTGCATCCTCACATAGCACCCTACCATTTTCATCTTTGATGCACCTCATGACATCTAAATCTCTTGTTCTTCTTTTCCTAGCCCTCGCTAGTTTAAAGACTTCTTTCTCACATTCCTTGGTCTCCAGTCTTTGATATAACCTATCATAAGCCATGCTCTTAGCTAGAGCAACAGCTTTCATGACTACCTTTTTTGTTGCCTTATATCTAACTCTTCTAATTTCTTTCTCTTCATCCGTTCTGCTGTTTGTGAAAGCACCGTATGCTTCCTTTTTCTCCTTAACTTTCTCCTTTACCTACTCGTTCCACCACCAGACTCCCTTCATTTTGTTGCCCCCTCTTCTAGATGTACCAAGGATTTCCTTAGCCGACCTTCGAATACATTTTGCCATTGCCTCCCACATTGTATCTGCATCCTCTGCCTTCTTCCAAACTCCTTCATCAGAAATCCTCTCTGCTAACTTCACAGCGTTCTCCCTAGTAAAATTCCACCACTTAAGTCTAGGCTCCCCAGCACTCCTCCTTTTCCATTTTGAACCTTTGAGCTCCACATCCAACACTAGTAATCTATGTTGAGTTCCAAGATACTCACTTGGTATCACCTTACAATCCTTACATAATCTTCTACTATCTCCCCTAATCAGAAAGTAATCAATTTGAGTCTTTAAGGAACCACTCTGGAGGGTCACCAAGTGGTCCCCCTTCTTCTTAAAGAAGGAGTTTGCTACCAACAAATCATAGGCAACCGCAAAGTCCAGGACGAAAACCCCTCCATTGTTTCTCTCCCCAAAATCGAAACCTCTGTGAGCCGTATCATGCCCGTCTGCTTTGGCCCTAATATGTCCATTAAAGTCTCCTCCTACAAAAAGTTTCTCGCTCCAAGGTACATCTTGAATGACCCTTTCCAAATCCTCCTAAAATTGCTTCTTAATATCGTCTGGCAAACCTATTTGAGGTGCATAAACACTAACTACATTAAGGATTTCCGACCCCACCACTACCTTAATGGCCATAATCTGATCACTTCAACAACAAAGTCGACCAACTCCTTATCAACCAAAATACCAACTCCATTTCTTGCCTTGCTTGAACCCGAATACCACAAATTATACCCATCAACTTCCCTAGCTTTAGCCCCCACCCACTTAGTCTCTTGCACACATGCTATGCTGATCCTATGCCTATGCAAAGACTTAACTAATTCTATAGACTTACCAGCAAGTGACCAAATATTCCAAGAAGCTTGGCACACCTTCCGAAACCCTATACCCCTCCTACCCCCATTTTCCCTTAGAGGATAGGCTGACGTGACTACATTGCTCGCCAGTACCTTAAGCAACCAATACCAACCCCAATGACACTAATAATAGATACTACTACTAATAATAAACCGAGTTTGCACTCAACAATAATGAGGGATTAAATAATCAAAACACACCAAAAGAATAATTGGGTGGGCCCAACTAATAGGAAAGGGACAAAGTACTGAAACAAAAAGGCAAAGAGACGCTACCTAGAAACACAAAATTAGTTAACAAGGCTAGTAATCTACTTGGCAGGAATACAACTAGTCAAAAGGATGAATGAGAAAATACAATGAGTAGGAATACAACTAGTCAAAAGGGAGTAAATAATATACTACGCAAAAGGAAATCAATACTAAGGCTTAGCTAACTAAATAAACTACCCTAAAATACAAACAACAAAAACCACAATAACAATAACAATAATAACAATAGTACTAGGGTAACACTAACAATACTACTACTAGCTAAGCCTTAACTAACTAAATAAATAAACAACAGAATAAATAAAATAACTAGATAAATAAATAATCACTAGAACCAATGCAACTATTAAGGGGGAAAATGATAATATTAACAGCAACAACCACAATAACAACAACAGCAGCAATAACCACAATAACAACAACAACAACAACAACAACAACAAGAATAATAATAATAATAATAATAATAATAATAATAATAATAATAATAATAATAATAATAATAACAATAATAACAATAATAATAATAATAACAGTAATAATAATAATTCTAACAATAAAGAGTACCACCACCAAGGCCTACCACACAACAATTGTCAGATTGTCAAGAATAATAATAAAGGTTGCCAAGGGAAATAAATGAAAGGAGAGGCAAGAGAAGATTGAAATATGACAGAAACCCAAACCTTGAAATGGGACTTTGCACGAAAATGGAAAATGGAAACTCCTCAGCTACCTTACCTCATAGTCACACCCAATCTCTCGATCAGACCACCAAGCGGTCACTTGCTGTCAAGCTAGCTATTCTCCACCCCCACCTCAGTCGTGATCGTCGTGACTGTCAAAGTTGTCACCGTTACTGATACTGTCGATGAGAAGGAGAGAAACTCAAAGATCCTGTGGTGGCCTGGGTTTGTTGGTTGCTGCCCACTGTCGTCGCAGATTTGACAATTGTATAATCTATTGAGGTCTCTATTTTGTTGTGGAGAAGGTTGGGGAAAGAACAGAGGGATGACCTGAACAGGTAGACGCTGAAAATTGCCACAACTGGTTAGTCCCGAACAGTGCGTGGTTATTGATATCAGATGGAGTGAGAGACGGTTGCCGCAAAATTGCCTTCTTTGAGACTTGAGCGAGAGCATAGAAAGCAAGGTGGCGAGCTTCAAACGCGTCTCTGGCGGCGAAGGAAGCTCAGAAAATTAAGAACTTCGATCAAGATTTTGGATTTTTGGTGATTGTGGAGGAACAAAATTCCTCAGGAAGCCGAAGCTAACTAGCACTTTGATGCTACCAGGCGACGTCGTTTGAGATTATCAAACAGCCAACAACCATCACTGGGGAACAACCAGCCGCTGGCACCCAACTTTCCGGCGAGTAAAAAATTACTACAAATATAATATAATAAAAAAGGGAAAAAATGTCTACTTGTCTACAATGGAGAGTTAGAGAGAGAGAGTGGGGAGAGAGAGAGTTAGCAAGATGGAATTTCGTCTGTTAAGAGAGAGAAAAGAGACAAAAAGGAGAAGATGCAATGGTGTTAGATATCATCATTAATCAACATCATTCTAATTTAATGATGGAAAAAAAGCATATTTTTTTAAGTAACTCACTCAGATGAAATTTCAGGTTTTGTTTCCTGGCTTTCAATATACAAGTTGATACAAATTTAGCTTTTTATTAGCATCACTCGAATTGGGCTTTATTAAAAAAAAGTAAAAAAAAAATGAATTGCGCTTATCTTCGTTGCCCTCGACTTCATCAAACAACAAATAGGGCAAAGCTCCTTTGATTCCTAGGCATTATTGGAGGTTGGTTCGAGCCAAATTTGTGTAAGGGTCAGAGGCAGGTCGGGTGGGGATGGCAGAGATGGGTTGAAGCTAATGAAGGGTTTGGGATCGGAATGGTTTTAAAAAATGCAAAAATAAAAAGGATATAATGGTCATTTTAAGATTAAAAAATGATAATACAATTATGTTTAGGTACTTAAAACTCAATTCTGAAACCATGAGATCAAAAAAAACAAAAATTAACGCACCCAATCATATTGTAAAAAAAAGTCAAAAACTCAACTTCTTTTTAAAAAATGGTTGGTCTTTTGTGGAGCAAAAGCAAAAACTGGGTGGCCACTTGTCCATAATCTTTGTTGGGTTACCTGCATTATCATTGCATTTTGTATCTCATTATACTTTTTGAGTTTGAACCTTGGCTTGATCGTCAAACTTTGACCGGACCCTACACGATCATGATCTCTATGTAATTTATTGTATACACTTGGGAGTTTATACTCCCAGGATACATGTCATTAACTACTCAGCGGAAATGCCACATAATACTGAAGAAATTGCATAATTTGGTTGTTTTTCAAGGGATTAGATAAAGGATACATCATGTCACGTTTTTAACTGCCCACTTCTTGAGCAATTATTTGAATTGTATTTTTATTTTTTAATTAAAATCACATTTGATTATTTAAATGATTCGATTTAAGAAAAAAAAAATCTAGTTCATTAACGTCTATGCACTATTATATATGCTTTGGTTCATTTTTGTCTGTTTTGTTTGCTCATTATGATTATTGAGTTTGTCTAATTAAGCATTATATTGACTACATCCATCTAAAATAGCTTTTTTTTAAAGGTATGTAACGTGGTTAAATTTTGTGTAAATGACTTTTATAGTGCTATTTATGAGATAAATTATGTTTATAGAGTTGTCTGATCTAGTATCCAGGGCCTATTTGATCATTAAAACATGAAAGAATGTTCATACATTATGATTTTTGTGATTGGTTGCTTAGAGTTGTCACTTGTTTTGTAGGAGACGTTGTTAGAGTTATCATTTTAACAAAAGGATTGAATCTTATTTGATAATCAATAAAAAAATGTCCGATGACTTTTAGAAGATCATTGAGTGAGATATTTATATTATTATTTAAATAGAATTTGTTCATTGGTAAGAGTGCACAATTAATGCATTAAATTCTAGATTGTTCATTGTAAAAGTTTTAGTTTGTTCATTGGATGACTAGAGGTTGTTCACTGAAAGTCAAACTCATCACAAATGATTTGTTGAAAAGAAAAATATGAAGATGGTAACTAAAACTCTTGATCATTCATTGTAAACCTTGTCATTATGTAGTGGGTATGCAAATATAAAAGGTTAATAGATCCTAGTATTTGTTCATGGAGGGTCTTGACAATGTTCACTATGAGTAGGATATTTATTCATTATGTATCTTGAGTGCACAAGTGTTGTTTATTAGACATACTAATTCTAATTTTCTTTTCACTTGGCATAGTTTGTTCCTTGTATGTCTTGATAATGTTCATTAAAAGTAATATATTTGTTCGTTTATACATGTCGAGATTGTTCGTTTATATCGTTAATTTGTCTATTGGTTGTTTTAACAATGTTCACTTAAGGTGGATTATTTAATTATTTGCAGATATATGAAGAAGATTAATTGACTATGTCTAGTTAACCACATTTTGTCTGTTCTCATTTGCTACATGATTATTAGGAATATTATACATTAAAAAAATTGAAGTTCATAGTAATTGAATGCATTTTAACAAACAAATATTCTATGGGTACCATAAACAACTAGCATTACACAACTTATTGAACAAACTTAGATTTCTTAGCAATCAATACAATCGTAAAAGAGTAATGATTTTGTAACTTAAATTAATCAAATTTTGAAGATGAACAAACTTACAAACATAAACCTATTAAGGGCTTCGGGTTACAGACCCTAACACTTATAAGCAAGTACATCGTTACTTATTCAAATGTTCCCTCACCTCTCTCTTTCTCTATACCCTATTCTTTTATGCATCTTCCACGTCTTGATGCAGATCATGAACAAAAGGTTTCTGGATATAAACAGTTTGGCGACCTAAACTTTATATCAACCTAAAGAATTGGTTGCTTTACTGCTCTCCTCCTTGGCTTACTTATTCTTCTTGCAATTCCAAACAAAAAACAAATGAGAAACATTTAGATTAGAATGAAGATTCCATTATAGCATAGACAGAGATACAAGCATATTTCTTAGAAACATTCAACATTAGTTTCCGTTTGACCGAAAGGTCATAGGTTCGAGCCTTGTAATCAGCCATTGACAAAGTCAAGTTAAGCTACCTGCAATTCACCCCTTTGGTTATGGCCCTTCTCCAGACCTTGCATGAATGCAGGACACCTGTGCACCAGGCTGCCCTTTTATTCAACATTGGTTTCTAAAATATTAGTCATGCAAAAACGAATTGTACAAGCATATTTCTTAGAAATGCTTTTGTACTGATGTTCCTTATTCAGGTGCATTAAGCTTTAAACCAGAAATATGAAGTAAGTTTTATTCTGAGAATGAACAAAAGCCAAGTGACACAATGAACAAACTTTGGTTAAACTTGTGTACCGACGTTCCTTATTGAGGTGCATTAAGCTTGGCAGATGACTTCTAAACCTAGCGAATAGTTAGAAGTAATAAATTGAACAATTATAACTTATATATAGCACAAACTTGACTAATTACATGACCCGCAAACATGATGCATTGGGTCATGGTTATTCTGTAGAGTAAACAAATAATACCAAAAAAACTAAACAAAGCCAAATATGACATTGAACAACACTTAGTAACTTACCCACCAACTAAAAATTCGATAAATATGCTGGACTAAACTAATTGAACTACACCTAGTGAACAATTTGAACAACGTAAATGAACAATCATATCTTCTTCAATGCACAATACATCCTAATTGTAAATATTAATACTACCTTTTTTCCAGCAATGAATTTTTTAGATTTAGTTAAACCATTATCGGAAACAAAATCGTAATGAAAACATCACTACATTTAGTGAGCAAAGAAAAATGAACAAATGAACAAATGAACAATCAACTCTTTCATTGAGGTATAATCTTTTGAGATTTATTTATTAACATTCTAAATTAAAAATAATAACATCGTTATGGATCAACTTTTTTTTAAGTTCATATCATCAAATCTTATCAATCAGCATAGTGAACAATCAAAAAGTGTGGAAACCCTATATGAACAAAGAAAAAGTTAGTAATGTTTTAGATTTAAAAAAAAAACTAGAAGATGCAAGTTTATACCTGTTCTTTATTTTTTTTTTCCAGGTTCTAGGTTGCTCTTGAACTTATGATCATCCATTATGTTTTCTTGAACGATTTCTTCATTTTTGTTAGAATTGCATGGGCCAAGTTCACAACAAGTGCAATTGGAATTGAGATCAAGATGAAAGACTTGCAATTGATGAGAATCGATGTTGAATGTATCTACAGCATACCTAATTGCAAGAACGAAGAAGAAAGATGAGAGACAAGGAGGAGGGAGAGAAAGAGATATGGGAGTTTTTGACATATAGTGGCATTGTGGGAGTGGGACTGTGGGAGTGATTTGAGGGTTTATTATTTATAAAATCCTTTGATGATGTGGATATATGGTTGATGTGGCAAATGGGAGTATATACTTATAGGTGTAAGATACATGTATTGCTATCTCTGGTCGTAGTTAGCGACCTTATTCTAAATTTTTTGATACGACAACACAGTGCATTTTTTAAAACTCAGGCTTAGCTCCTTAGCAAAGTGAAATGAAATTTGGGTGTATCTGGTAAACAACTTTTTGGGTCAATTAATTAGTTGACCTTAGTCAAAAAAATTATTTAGGATGTTTGATTGTTGAGTTTTTTGTATTAACTTTTTATATCAAAAAACTCCTTGACAAAAAGCTATTTTGAAGAGTTTTTAATTAACTGCTTGCTGCATGCAATGGAAATAACCATAATAAATCCATTTTAGCTATTGTTTCTAGCTCTCACTACTTTTTTTTTTGTTTATCTTTGGTTGCATCTATTTTTACTTCTTTTTCTGGTTTAATCTTCAACAAGGATTGAAAAAAAGGATTGGGTTGGGCGATTTAGTTGAAGTCTTCAACTATTTGAGCTTCAGGGGGGGTTTGGTTGGCATGCCTCTCTCTTCTTTGTCCTTTATAGTGTGGGTGAGGTTGCAACATGACATGAGTGTGGCATGTCTTGTTGCATAAATTTCAAATATTTTTTTGACTAAGTTGACATTGAAGAAAATTATTGTCATAATTAAAATTGGATAAAGTTATAAATGTAATTTTATATATCAAATAATTTTTAATTTATATTTAGAAGAAAAATAAATATGCTATTTATAAAGATTGTTGTGTTAAAAAATATTGAAACTGAGTTGAAGGCGTAAGTGAAATTTTATGAAACAACCTTGTCAGAAATAATTAAATTCACTAAATAATTTTTCTAAAAGCACCTAATGTAAACATCTAAGTCAAATAGTTGATACAACTAGCTAACAATTAATCACTAATATAATCAACTAACATCTAACAACTAATAGCTAATTGCCAAATCACTTGCTATATGCTCTAACTGGTTGTACATTTCTAAATGTACAAACCACTATTATCCCACATGGTGCCAGGTGTGGGTGCCAACTGCCAAGTCAGATGCAAAATTAAAACAAGCACAAAAGTTAAAAAATTGCTCTCAGAAATTGCCATTTCAAGCCTCACAAAAAACCTCTCAAGCTTCGCTCACTATCTCCCAAAAAATAGGTCAAATTCATGTTGAATTTAGTGAAATTCTGCAACAATTTTTCAGAGATTCTAGCTAACGATCTTCTGCAAATTGTTCCTAAAGCTCGAAGCAACCATTTCAATGTAAGATTTATCAACATAAACGCAATCGATTTGCCTGTTCGAACAAAAACACTGAATCTACTTGAACGAAATGAGATTCTAGGGTTTAAGAAAATCGCGCTTTTATAATCGCAATTTTATAATGTTTACGGGTGGAAACTGACCACACAAAAGAATCGAACAAGTGATCTACAAGTAATGAAGGAAAATCTCCTCAAAAAAAGGTATTTCAAAAACCTTAAAAACTAATATGCACTTCATGAAGAACAAAAGTGCTTTTCTACTAACATAATCACAACAATACAGTTAATTCATTATGCATAATTCATGCAGAACACTCTTACTTATAATTGTACAAAAAAACCTAAAAAAAGAGAACAAAAATTTAGAAATAGTTATTCTACACTTTTACATGCGTTTTAGTGAGTTAAATTTGATGTTGTAGCGAGGCAGCATGCATATTTAGTGAGCAATAAATCTAGAATTTGCTTTTTTGACGACACAATGACAATAAAACACTTAATCTGCTATTATTTAATATCATCCAAAACACTTTTATCTATAATTCTAGAGAAAACCAAAAAAAATAAAAAAGACTCATTATGCATCTCATATGCATGTTAGTGAATTATATGTGCTGTTTTAGTGAGCTATCAAACATATATAGTGAGCATTAAATTAGTAAATTGCGTTGTTATCACAATGACAATAGTCAAGATAGGCATAAGTTTCTTTAACCGACATGCTATATTGAGTTGTACCATATGAGTGAGCTATGACTTGTATTTAGTGAGCAACATCACCAAGTACACTTAGATGCAATGTTAAATATTATTGATAGACCAAAGACAGAAGGTTTCAGCGTGAACCCTCAAGATATTATTATAGAAGTTGTCAAAGACATTGCTTCTAATGTAGTGCACCTGAGGTAATTAAACTTTAAATATATCAAACACACACAATATAATACATTCACTATGCAAATTTACATTTTTCATATTAACCGAAGCCCAAAGAACACATCTCTAATAGAAATGGAGATGGATGCAAATAAGAAACCTGACACAAATGAAGGAATGGAAGAGAATATTACTGGTAGTGCAAGACAAGATATGTCTACATTTTTTAAGTTTATGTTTAGTGAGCTGAATTGCATATGTAGTGAACATACAGTTAATTTTAGTAAGCATAAATTGTAGTGAAACTGTAAGCATTTTTGCAAAGCTCCACATTAGGTTACCTATTGGACATTTAGTGAGTTATACATTATTTTTTTGGTAAGTTATGTCATATATCTAGTAAGCAGTATTAAAAATGCATCTTGTTTATTGGTATAATGTATCATGCGTAGTTAAGCTTTCCAATGTGTTTTGGTAAACTATGTCATATATCTATTGAGTTCATGTCATGTTTTAGTTAGCAAGTAATCTATATTTTCTGAATTGATATTTAGTAAGCTAAATTGCATTTTTAGTGAGCAGACAATTTATTTTAGTGAGCAGAAAGTATAGTGAACTATAACAATATATAGAGAGCTCCACATTCTGTTAACTATTGCACATTTAGTGAGCTATACATTATGTTTTGGTGAGCTTTGTGACATTTATAGTGAGCAATATTAACAATGCATCTTGTTTATTAATATAAAGCACCATGTACGGTTGCAAAAGAAGTACGCAGGGCAGCTCCACATTATACTGCTACAAATGGAGGACAAACTCGACATTATGAGAACAATGCTGCTACACTAGCAATAGTGACCAAATGACCAACTAAAAAAGAGCAGGAAAAAGTGTCCACACCAAAAGAAAAAAGCTCTGAAGGGAAAACCAGCTTATCAAGTAACCCTACAAAGAAGGCAAGGATGAAACCAGAAACACACAAGAATATAAACATTTGTAATAATCTAATAAGTTCAAAAGATGAACAGATGCAAGCATCACCAACAACTAAGTCTAAAAAAACAAAACATGCTTAATATAGAAGAATCAAAAGACAGTGAACTAGAAAAGCTATACTAGACTTTAGAGAAAACAACAGAACCACCTCAAGAAAAAGCTGCCACATGCAAAAAAAAAACAGAAGGTGGTGGAGAATAAAAAAAGGAGGCAAAGAAGATTGAGCAAGCACATTTGAAGATTTTGCAAGAGAAGCTGGGGAAAACAAAAGCACAAGGGGTAAGAAGAATGTAGCCCAGAAGATCCACAAGAGTGCTAAAAAATGCCTGTAGATAGCTTAGAGGAAACAATCATAGACATTCATCAACAAATTTCAGAAGAAATAAATAATACGGTAGAGAACTCAACTTATAAAAAGCCTCCGCATAGAAATGAAGATAAAATTGAGTTCGAAGATGAAGTGTTGATGAAAAGAATCAAGAAAATAAAACAAGCATCAAAGCCTAGCACAAAGCAACTCCAAATGAGATCAAAGAAATGTTCTAAAGCTAAAGCCGAAAAAGAAAGGAGTGCGCAAAAAAGTCCAAGTCGTACAAAGCGTGGATAGCTCTCAGTTGTGGAACCTGATCATGAAGAGAAATCTCTAAAACGACAAGCAAATAACAACATTGGTGTTATAGATCCCAAGTTTGTGCAAAACCCTGCAGAGACAGACACAAAATATAAAAAGATTTTCTAGACCAGAATGTCACCAACAGGGTTTGTTGTAATGATGTACAAGTTCAATGAGGGACATAAACAAGTAATACGGGATATGAATTTTGGAGGATTCTTAGAGTTGTATGTAATTGAATAACCAGGGGATCTATACAAATGGCTTGTGGAAACTTTGACTCCTGCTAAGTGACATTGTACATAACAAGTGAGAAGAAGATAGGGATAACACGAATAGATGTACATCTCACATTAGCACTCGCAATTGATGGAAGGAAGGTTGATGAGGTTTATGGAAAGAAGCCAAAAGACTGTCAATACAATGAAGCCCTTTCAGGATGGAGGAAGGAATGGAATCTTTCAGATGGGACACCAAAGCTCAACTAAATATCATAATACATACTAAAGCAGGTTGATGCAGGAGAAAGTTTCAGAAGAAACTTTGTTTTATACCTGGTGTCTTATTTCTTCAATGGATCGAAGAATATACATTGTGCACCGTATTTTGTCAAGAATGTTGGAAGTGTTTAAGACATATCAACAATTGATTAGTGTCTATACACGATTGACAAACTATATAAATCTGTCAATAAGAGAGCTTCAAACTTTAACGTTCCTTTTCTATTCTTGATGGTAAGCTCTCTCTTTTTTATCGGTACAATCTACTAAACATATTTTTAGTGTGTTAGTCTGCATTTTTAGTGAGCAAAATATATATTTTAGTGAACAAAGCAGTTTTTAGTGAATAGAACATCATTTTCAGTGAGCTATAGGATGCTTGTTGATAGTTGACAATTGTCTATTACAGTGAGCTAGAATGACACTTTTAGTAAGCACACATCACTTTTAGATAACTATAACCACAAGCAAACAACACTTGTTTGTTGTGAATATTAGTTTCTTTTAGTGAGCAAAACTTCATTTTTTGTGAGCTCTAGGGGACTTATTAATAGTTGACAATTGTCTGTTTTATTGGGCTAAAATGACACTTTTAGTGGGCACACATCACTTTTAGATAGCTATAACAACAAGAAAAGTGGACTTGTTAGTAGTGAACACTATCTATTTTAGTGAGCCAGTCTGCGTTTTTAGTGAGCAGAATTTCAACGTTAGTAAGTACAAAGTGTTTTTTACTAACTAAATATTATTGTTTTTCTTAACTTATCATATGTCTTACAATCACAAATAGTACCTCTTTTTTTTTACAGCACTTATACTAAATAGATTTGAATAAACATGCCCCTTGTAGATGCTATATCTTATCTGGGTTTTCCTCACAAGGAGAAATGTTAAGAGGCAATTCCTAACAATCAAGGTTTGAAGTACAAAAAAGGTGAAAGAACATTGAAAGAAGAGACAAAAGCTAATGAACTTGTCAACAAAGCAATGACAGAAGGAGTTGGAAAAGGTAGAGTCGAGCCTCCAATATAGATCAACGAAGAAGAGCATGTTGCACTAGCTACGAAAATTCAACCAAAAATGAATGAGGGGCCAAGGACATGTTTACAAAAGGATGAAACATCAGAGCTAGAGCTATGATTTAATACAATTACACCAATTAAAAAAGAAGAAAAGTAAATAAAACGAATATGCATCTAACATGTTACAATACTTGAATGATAATAACATAAAGAAAGGTATGGAAGAAATGGCTATAGTGAGAAACGCTTTAGCGACTGCTTTCAAGAGATTCAAAACCTTCATTGAATACTTGTTAAAAAAGCACCATAACAATGAAGCACTCAAGAAAGTAAGAGATGGAGCCATAAGCATGTTCTCTTCATATTGTGAAGCTCAAATCTCAAAATCACCACGCATGGAGTACAAAGACAAAGGACGGGAAGCTCTTGAGCTACCACAATTCACTCAGGATGATGAATGGAATGAAGCCGCTGTATTTGAGGCAATAATTGAATTAGAGAATGCTTTCGTCAACCACAAATAGATGACAAGTAGGCTAAAAGCTAAAAGTCCAAGAAGAAAAAGGCCTATATCCAGAAAAAGGGACAAAGACTTGCCAACTTTCAAGTTGATTTATGACAACCAAAACCCAGCTCCTCTACCACCAACACCCCCCAGCAACACTTTAAACATCACTCCTACCCCAAGCTCCAAAAAAACTTCAAACACCACCAGCTTGCCCACACACGCAAACGCTTGAGACACAGCTAGCCCCTCCAACACATGAGACACAATAGCCCCCATAGCCACTACAAGCTCTTGAGATACAACCACCACTAGAGACATTTGAGACAACACTACCCCTGCCAGAGATACCAATAGAGTCTATGGACAAGGATAGCACCACCACAAAAAATTCATCTATTGGCAAAGAAAAGAATGAAAAAGAAGGACAGAAAGCAACATAAATTGAGCAAACAAAGGGAAAATCTCCTGGAGAAGAAGATGGCAAAAACATAACAACACATAAAGTTCGTAAGAATTTTGAAAAATTAAATAAATCCTAATGAAGATAACATTATTTTTAGTGAGCAGAACATAATTTTTAGTGAGTTAAGGGGGGACTTGTTGATAGTTGACAATTGTCTATTATAGTGGGCTAGAATGACACTTTTAGTGAGCACAAATCATGTAATTTTGAATAAATCAACAATTGTGTTTGCTAAGGAAGATAGCTAGTGAGTTGAAACTATGCTTTATTGAGTTGAAAACATTTGAGGGCATTTGTTACTTTTTATATCACCAGTGTTTCTTAGTGAACTATGCTTGTATTCTAGTGAGCTAAGGAACATTATTAGTGAGCTGAACTTATTTGCTAAGGAAAATTATTAGTGAGTTAGGAAGTTACTACTGTTTATATCGACCTTGTATCTTAGAGAGGTGTACATGTATTCCAGCAAGGTGGAGTTATAATTAGTCTGTTGAACTTATTTGATGAACAAATAGTTAATAAGCAAAACTTATTTACTAGACCAATATTTTGTTTTTATCTACTCTGTCTATTAGTGAGCTATACATGTCTTTGAGTGAGTTAAAGAAAATACTTGGTGAGCTGAAGTCATTTGCTGAGTAAGCTATTGCCTTTTTACTAATCATGTTACTTAGTGAGCTGACAAACATATTTAGTGAGCTGAAAATGTTTGCGGGGCAAACTGTTGTCTTTTTATCAATCATGTTGCTTAGTGAGCTAACAAACATATTGGTGAGCTGACAAACATAGTGAGCTGAAAATGTTTGTTAAGGAATTATTTTTATTGTAATATATTGACAAACTACAACAAATGCTGATTATACACAAGCCATAACTTTTGGAAGATTTCCTGAGGACAGTGTTGGCCATCTAAAACATGAAGCTGTGAAGAAAATGAAAGCAATGCGAATGAGAATGCCAAGGAGAAGAATAGATAATGTCACAGACTATGTGATGTTCTACATAAAGCACATGGAATCATACTTTGGACAAGTAGGTAAATGGCAATGTAATTTCAAGAAGAATGAAGTAAGCCTTTAAAAATGTCTTGAAATAAATACAACACATATTAATTAAAGAACAACAAATATATCTATAATAACTTTACATACCTTTTTTTTTCGTTTTTCCAGGACAAGAATCTACTTGATATAATGAGAGCACAATACCTTTATGAGATCATCAACAATGAAGAAAATACATACATGAAGAGAGTGAAGAGGCTGGCAAAGGAGTTCCATCATAAACACGAGGCATAAATGAAAGCCAATGCAAACCCAAATCCAGGGCTAGAAGCATAAGTAATGAAACTTGAGACACTGTCAAATTCTTGCCCACTAGCATTGCTTTAGTTACGCTACCTTTTGGAACTAATGTAGACAAGACTATCATATGCACACTAATATTAAATATCTCATATCTTTTAGTATGCTTAAACTTAATGATGGTGAAGTACTATAATGCAACATTGAATATTGAATCACCAAAACCAAAAACATTTATAACATCTAGTGAGCTAGGAGCAAAAACTAGTGAGCTCGAGGGATTCTACAACGAGCAACAGCATAAACTAATCTAGGAACTAATATGATATAAACCTACAACTATTATTAACAAAGTGCTCCATACATTGTAGTGTGCGGAATCTGATTATCAACAAATACTATTCTTTGATAATGTTAAATCACCAAAAAAAGGTATAAATAGTTTCTTAAATTCTAGTGAACTAAAGGACAAAACTAGTGAGCTGTGATACTTCAACAGTAAGCAACATATTCCAAACTTTAAAACTATTCTAGATGTTGTACTAAATTTAAAAAGATATATAAATCCCATCACATAGCAAAACAAAAACACCATAATGAAGAAAAATAAAAGTTCACAATTTATTAATGCAATAGAAACTTAAAGTTGAATCACCAAAAAAAAACCTATTGTATGTCCTAGACGCAAAATCTTCATTAATGCTAAAAGCCAATGCATTCTTTTCAACCTTGCATAACACACATGACTTCTAGTGAGCAAAATATAAGTTTTAGAGAGCAGGAAAGGAAACCATAAAAAAAATACAAAATCAAAAGACCAAAATCATACAAAAATAAAAATCACTTACTAACAAAAATTTCATACTGGATTCACAGTTAACCTGTTTCACACAATAAATTCAAATATTCATTTATGTTTGTATTACCATAAAAACACCAAGTCCCCCCCCCCCCCAAAAACCCATCTCTTACAGGAGCAATAAAAAAGGCAAGGAAAAATTACCCTTGAATGCTAGGAGCTTCAAAAGGAGGATTCAGTTGATTGGTAACAATGTTATCCCCATTTGGCTATATCAACCTTTCATCAAAAATCAAGCTAAACACTCTATACATTTCATTAAAAAATCTACTGGTGGATTAGATACATCTGCATGAAGAATCTAAACGATCGCAAGAAACATATACTTTTAGTGAGCATATACATATGTTTGGTGAGCCAACGTACCAACTTACTGAGCTGAACATGTGTGACTAACATTATGAGCAAGGAAAAAAAGTAGTGAGCTGATGTACATTTTTAGTGAGCAGATACACAATATTAGTAAGCCTCTTAACATTTTTAGTGAGCCAAGCACAATATATTTTTATAGAGCCTATCAAAAATTTCAGTAAGTTGTAAAAGATATTACTATGAGAAATATAACTTACTCATTGAGATTGTGCAAAGAGTTTAATTGAGGTTGTGATACATCTCCTCCATTCCTTAAACAAAACCCTTGTCTTCCTTGATCTGACAATGCTTAACATCTTCTTCGATGTACTCTTGCTCCTTACATCCTTTTGACCTTTCTTTCTAGAATCCTCAATGTTAGGAATAATTTGATTACCAGCACTATCATGTGATCATCTCCTGCCTAATAGACATAAATTGAACCCACTCCAACACCAACACCAACATCAACATCAACCTTTAACTTGCTAAAAGCTTCTTCACCTAATTTTCTTGCTTGGACATCAGATTTAGTTGCAAGAAGGGACTCAAATTGTCTATGCATCTTAACTCTCCATATGAAACCAGGAACACCTTCTATAACCCAAGGGAGTCAAGCTAGCCTAGTCCATTGTTTCATAATATATTGATCAGAGACTTTAGGCACACAACAAACAAAATATGCAAACAATGGTAGCAACAAATACCCCTTTGAGTGCACTTTTTGTAGTGGCAAATAATGTTTTGATCTAGAAGATTAAACCTAACCATAAATCCAAACTTCTTCGAAAATTGATTCATAAACAACATATGTATGCTCTGTACCATAAGGAGTCTCAGTTGCGTTATGCTGAGCGCAACTTGACAACACCCTTCCTTTATAATGTATTCATTCTGAAAAACTTTGTACAAGTTATGTGCAGAGATTTTCGCATCATGCTACAAAAGGCTAACATATGGAAAATACATCTCAGGGAACCCATCATTATTCTTCACATTCTCATCCTTCCCCTTAATCCTCCACTCAGTCACAAAATCATAGAATATATTATAAAAATGAAACAAACCACAAGTAGCATTGACTCGCTTTGGCAAAGAAGCGTTTGTAGACTCACTTCTCTACTTCTTCGTGATGATAAGATGCAACCAGAAAAAAATCCCTGCAAAAAGTTGGTCACTATTTTTGTTTCAACCGATACAATCCACCCAAACATTTTCAACACATTTATGCTCTTCAACCAGCCCAATATAGTAAAAAATAGTGAGCAAAAAGTAATAAGTTAGTGAGCAAAAATATGTAACTTTTGTGAGCCGAGCATAAAAACAGCAACAAAAGGAACTCACTTGTTTGAACAAAAATTAAACTCTACTTTTGTATCGCATCTCATCAAAATAAGGTCAAACTTATAAACAAATCCACCCAAAACCCTAAGATAACCAATATTATTTTTTGAATTCTCCAAAATGTTCCAAATACCTAACTTATTCTTCGACAAAGGAAAGACCTTTTCAATAGCATTTTCCATAAAAAAAATGCTTGATCCATTATCATAATTGCAGGCTACATACTATCCATAGCTTCCAAAAATGCTTCAAACAACCAAACAAAACTCTCAACCTTCTCATCCATCAAGAATCCGCATCCAACCATAACATTCTTCGCATGGTGATTCATATAAACAAAAATTGTGCATATCATCTCATAATGATTGGTTCAATATGTCATGTCAACTACAAGGATATCATCAAACAACAGATAGTCAGATTTCATTTGCAAATCTCTCCAAGAGAAGCTCATTAAACAATCATCCTCATCCAATTTAAACTTATAGAAAAAATTTTACTCATTGACACACCTATTTTCTGAAACAGACATTAAATGATTGACATCACTCTCATCTAAAATCCTTTTGAATTCAGTTGCAACACTATTTTAGGCATCCATCTAGCTAAACCCAAGTAATTGGGACCCCCCAACCTCATTTCTTATAAGCCGATAAACATGAGAAACTTGAACACCATTTCTTTCATGTTTTCGAAAAAATCAACATGAGCTTTCTCAACTTTTTTATGTGATCTCAACTTATGATCCTAGTCTTCCAAAAGTAATTCATGATTATGAAGCATGTCATGCTTCTTACAAAGCCGTTCACCATTAGGTTCACTGTAAAAAAATAGCCCCAGCCTTACAATTACACCTATGGCTCCGTTTAGCAAACGTCTTATCTTTTTTCCCAGGACACCTTTTAAAACCTTGTTTGTTGTAACAAGACTCTCTCAAACGCACTTCTTGTGCACTCTCTCTCCTCCTAGACTATATTTGCTTAGCACAAACTAAACTTAGTGAGCCGAACATGTTTCTTTTTGTGGTGAACTAACAACTATATTTAGTGAGCATAGAACTGATTATAGTGAACTAAAATGTAGTGAAAATGAATTATATTCAAAGCTCAAATGAAAAAAGCATTATCAACATTGTATATTAACCATTAATAAACAATTCGAAATAACAAAATACAACCCAAACAAAAAATAATCATTCTAACAAACATTAAAAATCAGCTAATAACAAAACCACATATATATTCGAACCTCCAACTACATTTCATTTCCAGAACACATCCTGGTAACAATGAACACAATCAAATTCGAAAACTAAAAATTAGGTCATCAAAGCATGCTAGAAAAGAGGCTTCTAACGACGAAGAAAGTGGTCGTTAAAACCATAATTCTCCATCGTTAGAGGCTTTAACGACAAAAAAAATGTTGGTCATAGTCCATCGTTATTGATCCCGTCGTTAATAGTTTTAACGACGACTTGAAAATTTTCATCGTTATTCTAGTAACAACGAAAAGAGATACTGTCGTTATTAGTTAATGACGAAAAAGTAAAAATAATTACCATATTATTCATCGTTTATTTACGAAATTAGAAACAAAAAAAATTTATAACGTTATCAGTAACAACAACTTTGCTTAGTCGTTATTGTTTCAGTAAAGACTAACGACAAAATATTTTGTTGTTGAAAATTGCAAGCGCCTAATGATAACGACCAATTATTTGTGTCGTTAATAATTTTGTAGAGCTAGTTTCAGCTGTATAATCACTATAATGGTAAAATGGATTAAATAGCTGAAGAAAATACTAGAAATACCAATTTTATATATCTATTGAATGAAACACAATTAGTTGTAAATACCTACTACAACGCAAAACTATATATATGATACATGTCTTAACTCTAGAAACAATTCAAGAAACTAGATGAGTTACGTTTGTTCTTAAATTTGAAGTCTAAATACATAAAAAGTTGGCTAAAAACAAAGGGGAAAACTATTGATCTTGCATCTTGTAGCCAAATAGTGGAACAATACTAGAACTTGGAATAAGAATCCAGCATCTGCACGTATCTATTAAAAAAAAACGTATTAGACCCTTATTCATAAAGAGAGAGGTCACAAAAAGTATGTACATCAAATGCATAGACATGAAAATAAGGAAGCACACAAACATGTGGCCATGGCAGCAAATATGTATGTATTTTCTATACAAAACAAGGAAGCACTTACAAAATGCGTATCACTTCCCACATTAGTTATGTTCAAATTCAAATAAACTATAGCAGCTACAAAGTAGAGAGGTTTATGTGTGAAAATTTAAAGCTCCTAAAGGCAAAGGCAAATTCCCTTCTTGTTATGCTCTACAGATAGGCATATCTAAAGAGCCAAGGACAATTATGGTTTTCTAAGACCCATAACCGATCTAAGTAATACACTTTTTGGGAACTAAATCTCCACGTGATGCCCCCAACCCCTAGGGTTAGGAGCATTAACGATTTCTTAATTCCTACTTAAATTCTATGGTAAAATGGGCAGAGTTTCCCCCCAAAACTAACTATTTCCTAGGCTTAAAGCCTTACATTAAATCCCTGCAATGAATAGAAGTATAAAAAACTCTAAAATAAGCTCAAGGGCTACATGCTGAAGCTCATAACTCTACGAGTCACTCGCTCGGAGTATACTAAACAATATAGTTCATTAATAAACAATATAGTTCATCAATCACAAAGCTCATAATTATGCCATCATTTTGCATCATTTTGAAGGGTAGTACCAGCATAAGGGAAGTAACACAAACACATGATAGTGACTTAACTACATGGCAAACTATGAGTTGTGTCACTTAACTACATGGCAGTAGCAGCATAAGGGCAGTAACAAAAACACATAATACTAAGCAAATCATAGTACCTCCTGTCATTTAGTTCCCTGAGCCTCTCATAGGTAGCAACCTATTTGTTGTTCATGGCTAACTATGAATTGTGTGACTTAACTACAACTCGTCAATGTTACAATCTGCTTTCTCACAGACAAGCGCTCATAACACATAATAGTCACTCAGTTTGCTTGCCCATTAAAGATCCTCATGATCAGCTCCAAATGACCAACATTTTTCTCACATATCTCCCAAGATAATCAGCATACCCCATCTTATATGAGCGTAAGGGCAGTAGCAACAAATTTAATATGCAACAAATCACTTTTCCAGAAATACTTTTCTAGAAATATGCAGCAAAAGTATTTTGAGTTCATTGGCGTTAGGCTTCTAACCTGCATTCCCATTTTCAATAGTAGTGCAAGGTGGAATAGTAATGTTTAACTGCTTGGAAACCCAATCCTTGAGCTTTCCCATTTCGGCTTCAATAGACTCCACACGATTCCGAAGATTTTCATTTTCCGTTTCAACTGTGGTTAAAAGATCAATAAGAACTTCATTTTTTTTTCCCTAGTAGCATTGAGTTCCACTTCAAGCTCAACTCTGGTACGTGATGGTCCTCTTATATCTTTTGCCTTTACCCCTCCTCCATAGCCAACCACTGAATCTCGAGATTTTGATTTGAAAACCTTTTGAGCAACCTACACATCAAAAAGGAAATGTCATGCATTAGATAAAGACATCGGATAGTATGTTATTAAGATTCATTTATGTAAACTTATAAAGTCTACCTCCATATGCAAAAGAGAGGGCTCCTTTTCCATCGTGTCTCGGATTTCATCCTAAAATATATAAGTTGGTAGCATTAATCTTCGTTATTGCCCAAAAACAAAGTTACAAAACAAGATCATACATACATATTTCTGAGCAATCTTTGGAGTTGCAAGATCATCGCCCTTTTTATGGGTTTCACGAAACATTTGAAGAAAGGATGACTCATTTCCACTACTTGTGCCCTATGCAATTCCAAGCATGTAATTGAAATATTTTCCCTTATATAAAGCCATGGGAAATTTTGAACAAGTTTCATAGTTTTATTACCAATTCCCATGCAACTTGCCGATACAGCTTACTTCCTATCCTGTGGGGCCTCTCTTTCTTATAGTTAGCTCTATTAGTAGAATTACGGGACTTGCTTTCTAAATTTGAAAAATGTTAACATAATAAAAAGATGTTAGCTAAAACAGTTATCAATTAGAAAACAAGTAGTCGCTAAGAACTAGAGAAAGAAGCATATAACTTTGAAACCTTGTGTGGGTCTTTTGAATAGATCTCTGTAATAAACCAATGCCATTCCTCCTTTTGGAGTCTGCTAGGTACATGATCCAAAGCCTGCCGTAAAGGTCTTTTCGATTTTGTGATGTTATATCTCTTCAAGTGATACAAAGTCTCCAAGAACATGTTCACGTTATGATTCCATGTCATCGCTCGAGAAAACATCCTAAAGTGATATAAAGTAATCTCATTAGAACTTAATATTGTAATAGATGATATATAGAGCTCTTTAAGAATGGACTATGGTACTATTATAACTCTCCACATGTGGTCCAATTCTCTGTCTCCAATATCCTTCCATTTGTGCACTCTTAGAGGGAACATGTTTGTGTTGCAAACTATAATTCCCAAATGTCCTATCCTTGATTAACTCCAACAGCGCGACTATTGTAAACTTATACAGGTAGTTTCTCTCTAGGTTTGAGCTTCGTAATTTCTTTGGACTTATTTCTTCCTTGTGTTTTTCCAGCTTTTGCACCTATCTTTCTCTTCTTCGAATCATCCTTTCCTATGAAAAGGTCAACAATAAAATAAACAATGATTAGTGGAGGATATTATTTAGTCTAAATCAAACAGAACTATTAAAAGGATGGACTAACCATTGCTATGCCCTTCTTTCCCTATTTGAAGTGTCTCGATCTCATTAGCATTGATGTTCATTTCTTTGCCAATTTGAGGTGTATATGTCTCATCAGTATGTTCCTCTAGTTCACGGCTATGAACATTAGTATATCGAGGGTTATGCAAATCCAAATCCTCATCCTTTGATGATGGTATAGCATTATCCTCACCAATTAATATCTTCATTATCAATATCCTCATCATTATGATCAAAAGCACTAGAATACTCATAGAGTTGATGGGTAGTCATAATTGGATTAAAGGGATCTCTAGCACTAGAACTAGCTCCAATTAAAGATTGCGGCACAAATGAACGATCGGATTTGTTTATTCCAATAGATATCCTAGAATGGCCGCTATTAACCCTCTTAATAGCATATGGATACTTACATTTGGAGGTGTATGATTCATTTAATTTCTTACCACGACCTCTAGCTAGCACACCAGGCCGCAGGAATGTTGGTTTATCAGACCTTGGCATGCTTGGCTTATTCCCCGGTCTCGTGGAATTCATTTTTTTCCTATAATATCAAAAGCAAGTTTACTTGCACTTCAAAAAATAGTTTGGAAAAAAATCACAATTTATAATTTAAGAACTAAAATATTATCACGGCGTGTTTGTGGTATATTAGCAACAAATGATGCAGACAAAAAGGTTTAAACTAAGTTAACTCAAAACAAGACTGCAATAAAATTAAATATCACTATGTGCTTGAAACAAAAAGTGAAATAGAAAATTTTCTTACACAGTTGCGCCTTGAGACTGTGAGAATGGGTAGAGGGAAGAAATTGACCTAACCTACTAGGTTAGCAGGAGTTGAGGAGATTATCTGACCTTGAATCAAAATGCAAATTTCACATGACATTTTTGTTATGTAAAAAATAAATGTCCATACTATTGATAAATAGTAACTCTAAACCTTAAAATGATAATTATGCATTATGAATGTCATTAATAAAAAGAATACATCAAATTTCCCTAAGAATAGAGTAAACATCTTCCTTTTTGACTCTTTCTAGACCCTTGTTCTCCATGTTGTCATGTTCCACTTTCACAACCAGCACCGTTCGGATTAGGATCATTTGATGCTAACATTTCTCCAGAGTACTGTTGCAGGGACTTAAGGGCCACATGCCAACCTTTGTTTACATGATCAATTGCATAGAGGGCCTCACTTGCTTGGCTAGCCAAGATAATGGCTCATTAGATTGCAGTTGCCTATTCTAATTAACACTCACAAAGCCATATTCATCCATTTTGATTCCTCTTAGCTTATCATACACATCAAACCATTTACAACGAAACATCACCACTCGCTTTTTGACAAGATATTGTAGCTCAAGTATATTAGTCAAGAGCCCAAAAAGTCTATATTTGCATCTCCTTGCCCAGTATTTTTTATCACTACCACTCCACTATTTTGGGTCCTCAAATTCTTTTCCCGTTGTTCAACATGGAACCTATAGCCATTGACAATATAAACACTATAAGATGTGACATATTGTGTTGGGCCACATGCCAATTATAGTAAATCTTTTGTTTTCTTGGTCTTCTCATGCTCATATAATCCTATCACCTATTAAAAACAAATTAATTACAATATAGTGATCATATATACATTAATTTACATGTATACAAGAAAATATCCAAGGTAATGTTGGGTACTTACTTCACACTTGAACCATTCCCTAAAGTGTTTACACCATTTCTCCTCAGACAGTGAATGCACTGATGCTTGGCTTATAGAGAATGTTCTAAACAAAACATGAGAGCTACTTAAGTTGCCAATTGTTAAGGTACACCAAGATCTCAGAAAAGGAGGAATGATACTGTAAAGATAAGACTTACTCTAGAAAAGGTTGGACTTCATTACAATTCGTTAGAAGATAAATGTGAGCTTCATCTAACTCATGCTTCTCAATATTGGTACGCACTATTTGAGCTCTTAATCCCTAACCAGGATGATTAAAGATCGATAAGCCACCATCATGCTCATTCTAATTTTCATAGTTTCGATGAAGACAATTGAACTTCGTCTCTATGTTTTGAGGATACCTTGAACAAAGTGTCATACACTCATGAGCTAAATAGCCCTCTGCAATTGAGCCCTCTGGTTGAGCCCTGCTACGAATGTAGGATATATATGTATACATAGTCTGCTCGGTTGTATACATATGTCTAAATTGGATTGGCCTGCCAATTTTAGCTTCATGGGCAAGGTGTATGGGCAAATGCACCATAACATCAAACAAACAATGGGGGGAAATTCCTTTTTTAGCTTACATAAAGTAATGGGGATTTGTGTCTTAATTTGCTCTATGTTCTTCATCATAAGCTCTTTAGTACCCAGTATAGCAAAGAACATTGACAACTCAATGATTGCCTCCCGTATTGATGGAGTAAGAAGGCCATGCAATGCTAGTGGTAAGAGATGTTGGAGTATAACGTGGCAATCATGACTTTTGAGACCCGAGATTTTTGCTTCCTTCATATTCACACAGTAAGATATATTCAAAGAAAACCCATATGGAACTTTTAATTCTTTTAAGAGTTGGCAAAACTTGCGCTTTTCAAGAAGGGATAAAGTGTATGGTGCAGGAGGCATCTTCAACTTGTCACCATCTCTCAGCAATTGCGAACTAGATCTTAATCACATCCTTCCTAAATCTAGATATCCTTAGTCTTACCTTTGATGTTCATGATTGTTCCAAGAATATTATCACATATATTTTTTTCAATGTGCATAACATCCAAATTATGGTGTAATAGAAAGGTACGCCAGTAAGGAAGCCGAAAGAAGATACTTTTCTTATTCCAATTGTACCCCCTCTTATCATGGGATATTTTAGGCTTCTTATGTGGAGCCTTTTTCAAGCATACACTCTCAAGGTCTTGCACTTGATGAAGAATATCATCAATTGAAGAAGGTTCTGGAGGTACACGACGCTCGATTGTTCCATCAAACAAATCTTTTTGTTTTCGAAACTTATGGTTTGAAGGCAGATAACGCCGATGGCCTATGTAGCATTGCTTATCTCCATTAGATAACCTCGTAGAACGGGTCTCCTTCATGCAACAAGGACATGCCAATTTTCCCTTATTACTCCATCCAGCCAACATTCCGTAAGTAGGGAAATCGTTAATTGTCCAAAGTAAAGCTGCATGAAGTTGGAAATGACATTGAGTTGATACATCAAATGTCTCAACACCGATTTCCCATAACTTCTTCAGTTCTTCTATTAAAGGTTGCAAATATATGTCAATTCAATTTCTAAGACTATCAGGGCAAGGTATAAGCATTGAAAGAATCATATTAGATTGTTTCATGCACAATTCAGGAGGCATACTGTATGGAATTAGGATGATGGGCCAAATAATATATGAAGTTTGACAGTGTGTGGGTTAGAAGCAAACCATTGGTGCATTTCGTCAAATGATTTCCATGCAGGAGAGTTAGTTGGATGCCTCATTGTATCATCATTCTTTCTTTTATCATGAAGCCATCTCAGTAAAGATCCCGTCTTAGAGGACATGTATAACCTTTGTAATCTTGGCTTTAGTGGAAAGTATCGCAATATCTTTTGAGGTAACTTTTTACCATTACACCTATACTTATCCTCCCCATTACGCTTATCAATTTTCCATCTAGATGCACCACACACCTTACAGTTGTCTACCTCTTCATCCTCCTTCCAATAGAGCATACAATCATTCACACATGCATCAATTTTTTTCTAAGAAAGGCCAAGATCTTTTGTAAGATTTTTTGCCCCATAATAAGAGTCTAGCAAAGTTAACCCATTTGGTAACAACTCATTTTTAATAATTGTAAGAGCATAGTGAAAGACTCATTACTCCACCGACCAAGAGTCTTAATGTGACGAAGTTTTACCAAAGCAGTCATTTTTAAGGCTTTACATCCTTCATAAACAAGATCTTGCGAATCTTTCAATAGCCTGTGAAATGCCTTGGCCTCATCATTTGGCTCCTCTTCCTGAATGTCATGGCTTAAGGAGTCTACATCATTAAACTCATAATATAAATCCCTCAAGATTCCATTCATTTTATCACATTCACCTACATCATTCTCATCATCCATCTCAACACTAGGCTCACTAAACCTCTCCCCATGATGATACCAAAATGTATACCTTTTGACCATTCCATAAGCCAATAAGTGCCCTTGAACCTCTTCACGCGTCCCTAACTCAATGTGTACACATTTGATACGTGGGCATCAAATGGTCGATGTTCCGAACCTAGTAAACGCATAGTCTAAGAAACTTTCTACTCCTTTTTCATAGTCTTCGCCTAAGTGATCTTCAAGGTTCATCCACTCTGTGTTAGGTACCATATTATCAAAATTTGATTCAATTTGCCAGTAAGAACACACTTAGTTTGGGAAGAAGAGGCAGATTTTGCTATTAGCCATCTTGGATCTCACATAACATAATCACCTAATTATTAACTAGATTTTGACAACTAGTTAATCTAACTCCAATCCAATAGGGACAAAAAAAACACAATAATATCCTACAGCATCATGCTTACTACACAAACTCAGGGGAGCTTATTCAATTATAAGGACATTAAGAAACATGTGTACTATATGAGATTGAAACACAACATTCCGTACCATTACATATTCACATAGGTAAATAGGGAAACTTTAAAAGTGGAGAGAAACTAGAGAAGGAAGCACAACTTGGAGAAATATGACTATAAACCTTATAATCTAAAAACACCCACAAATTGGGACAAATACAGGAACACACTTTCGCTTTGCTCCCAAACACAAAATGCACTAAAGGAAATCTCACAACACAAGGTGGGAAATTTGCACACATAACCAATCCTACCTGGCTCACCAAAATCAAATTTGTTCTAAGATAATAGCTAAAGGAACAATGAACAAGAGAAATTCAGAACCGAGTCCAATAAAAGTTTGCTACAGTTGTTAGTATTATGCAGGGGCTGCATGCTGAACCTGAAGTTCTCTGACCAACATTCAAGAGAACAACTACACAGTAAACACCACAGGCTAACATAGTCAACTAACATTTAACATACCATCATAGATATCACATTTTACAGGGCTATCCAATGGATTTCTCATCTCAGGACTCAGATGCAAATGCAAATGCAATACAATACATTTTCCAACTTTTTTGGCTAGAAGCCTGGAAGCTTGAACCATACTCTTATAATGCAATTTGCAGAATAATACAATATATGCTGGACTAGAATACATACACATATACGGTATACCCATATATACACAAGAAAAAGTTGGTTACTATGCTTGATCTCAATGTCTGCAAGCTCAATTTGATCATCTCCAATCAAACTGTAATTTACTCTGTTTATATCTGTTTGTGCTTGCATTGTTTTTCATAAGCTCTGATTAACAGCACAGAAACAGAACAGGCCCACACACACAAACTGGCAAATGAAGAATAGGCTTACACACATGTACTAGGGCTTATTCAGAATTCATAATTCAGACTGCCTTTGTCCATGAAGGAGCATTTAATATTTTGCTCCAGAACATGAGCAATCCAAACTTTGGGGATTTTTTCAAACTCAGCCTAAGTTAGTAGTTGCTAAATGGGTATGTGATGCAAATTTAACTAGCTAATCGGTGTGAAAGAAAGAGAATGATATAGATGGAATGTCGTTGGAGGATATTGAAAGGTACATTAAAGAAGTATCAAAAAATACTAGAAGGAGCTGAAAGATGTTGTATATAACAAACTAATTATATAGATCAATACTAATTGATAAATATAACTAAATGATACCAACCGAAACCAAAGAATAGTTGACAAATATAACAATTATTTGCTACCTTAACTAAAGTTTCTTATACCAAACTGCTATAGCCTTTCTTTAATATTGTACTTGTATTTGAAGAAGGGAAAAGATCTGATTTCAACGTCAACCATATGTATGCATGTACTGTGTGCACCTAAAGTGAGGTGAATAGAATGATTAACTTTTTCGGATTTCATTGTTCTCCACACTGACACTAAGCTTAGCATAATATAAATTCAATGCATAACAATGTGCAGATTGCCTTTATCCATGAAGGAGTATTTAACATTTGAAGTAGGAACGGAACAGGCCTACACAAACATACACAAACATACTGGCAAATGTAGAACAGGCCTACACACATGTACTAGGGCTTATTCAGAATTCATAATTCAGACTGCCTTTGTCCATGCCCTACACTTATTCACACCAATTAGCCTGTTAACATTAGGGTTTAAGTTTAATAGTCAAAGTAGAATTAGATAATATAAAGTTGAATCTATGCCTAATTAGGCCTACTGCTGTGATTAATTAGCTAAGAGTTATTCTTTTTCCAAATCTAGGCGTACTGCTGCGATTTGCTGTCCTCCTACTCAAATGTATACTTCCAAAATTGAGAATAAACAGGACACAGCTTAGGGAAAACACTATAGAACACCCAACCAGTTAAGGTAGCGTGCATGGATGATAAGCAAGTTTAACACACGATCATTTAGCCTTCTTTTAAGTGATATTCATAGATATCGTGCAAGTGTTATAAGGAAGTTTAACAGTACAGTACAAGATAACAAGACTACCCTACTTGATGTAAACAGTACGTACAGATTAAGAAACATACAACCATTAAGGATCTTGCATGACTCAAAGACCGAGATGATAATGTTAGTAACTTTTGAGATAAATTTAATAAGAAGATACTAATATATAAACATATTAAGCTTAGATTGACTGTAGTATAGAGACAATGAAAATTAAATAAAAGTTATTATAACCCTGAAATAGGTAAGCCTCTATTTATAATGATGAGGTATTCATGAGAAGAAGCTAGTGAACTTCTAGTGGGGGAAATATGAAAATACTAATTTAATCCAATAAAGTTACTTATATGATAAATTATGAGGGTTGCTACGGAAAACTCCCCAAACCCATTTGAGGAATCCCGATCAATTTTGTGAAGTACTAAAAAGATTTCCAGATCTAAATGACCACATCCAATCACCCATGTATGTATATGAGTTGAGAGTTGAGACCTCAAAACCAAACCACAAACAACCCATTTGAGAAAGCTTAGATTACTCTGTTTTGAATTTCAAATAGCCAAGTTATGTTCCTAATCAGGATTGCAAACCCAAGGACTATATACTTAATTACCATTCTTATGACTAAGTTAATCAAGTATTTGGAAGCATCAAATTCATAATTTAGACTGCCTTTGTCCATGCTTCACACTTATTTGCTTGATAACATAATTCAGACTGCCTTTGTACATGCTCTACACACTTATTCACACCTATTTGCTTGTTAACATTAGGGTTTAAGTTTAAAATAGTCGAAGTAGAATTAGATAATATAAAGTTGAATCTATGTCTAAATTAGGCCTACAAATTAGGCCTACTGCTGTGATTAATTAGCTAAGAGTTTTTTTTTTCCAATTCTAAGCCTCCTGCTGTTATTTGCTGTCCTCCTATGCAAATGTATACTTCCAAAATTTAGAATAAACAGGAAGACATAGCTCAGGAAAAACACTATAGAACACCCCCAAACCCCAAAAAAACACACAATCTTATATAACACTGAGCTGTCTGAGTCAAGCATTTCATCAAGCATGTAATGTGCAGATGAACGAAGCACTCTAATCCCAGGCTTTATTGACAGATTTAGCTAGTGGCATCCATAGCCAAATTGTTTCTTTCTACAAAAATCTATCACATATCAGTTAATCCAACCGTCCAAGAACACAAAATCTCCAAAATTCACTATTGATACACATAATTTGACTATAATCCATATGGGGAAAAACTCACTAAGATGATTGACGACCCCACAGAACTCGTGAACTTGGCAGCCCCCACAGCAAAATAATCAATCAGCAGTAAGAATCGTGCCCAGTTGGTTGCAATTATAATCGCCTACCCACTAAACTTCTCAATTGAAAAATAAAATCATGACCATGGAAGAAGAAGAAGGTGACCCAAACTTGAAATCAAGAAGAAGAAGATGACGATGACTTGCTTTTTGGGGTGTGAGACAATGTGGAGGTGTTGTGCAAAGGGGAGGAGTCAACTGAGACGGTTGAGGTTTTCTGGGAGTTTTCAGGGTTAATGGACAGGTTTGTGGAGTGATGCGTGTTCTGCTTTTTCTTTTATGAAGATATAGCTCTCGCTGCTTCTCAATTCGATCGCTTCTGGCTTCTTCTCAATGCGTGTTCTGCTGCTCTGCTTCTCAATTCGACTGCTTCTGGCGGACATTCCTCTAATACTTTTTACCTTTTTTTTTGGGATCTAATATGTACTTTTAACTAAGGTTTGAAATATTATACTTAATTTTTAGATTTTTATTTTTATCTTCCCTCCACAATTTTTATATGTTCCCTCCTATAGTCAATAACGATAAACATTGTAAAATCAATAACGACCTATTTTAGTGTTCGTTGTCTAATGTCGATTTTTTGATGAAATTAAATGACAAGTAATCATTTTCGTCGTTATTACTCACATACAACGATGCATTTTATATTTGGTTGTTAAAACATGATCGTTACAAATTCAACTTCTAGTAACACAAATTCCAAAATCGAAAACAAGAACAGAGATTGGCAATAGCATAATCCAACCTGAAGAAGAACTTGCGTTTGAAGAATCTTCAAGATCAATAGCCACGTTGAGATTAATGTCGGACATTGAATAACTATCAACAAACGAAAACAAAAGGATTGAAACAGCAGAGAAGACTAGCTTGGTTCCAATAGAGCAAGTGAAATAAGAAGACACGAAAAAAAAAACACAGCAGTTTTGATTTTAGTTGTGAAAGTTTGTTTTTTTACTACAAAAACACGTGACAAAAAGCCAAAACTGAGACCTAAAAAGAAAAGATTGTGTGCCTGGTTGGACAAATGGATTGTCCAGCCGGTTACACCCGGTAATTTGGATTGCTAAATAGAGCCTTAAACATGTTATGGGCTTTCTTGTATAGTTCTATGCCCCTCTCACTCAAACCATGAAGTTCGCAACTGATGTAGTAGCACTTCAGCATGTGACTGTGAATCTCTCTTTGTGGTGCACCCCCTAGAATGTTAATCCTCTTACATAAGATTCCTAGCATTAGATTGATTTCTTATCTTCAAATTCGTTTTTTTTAATTGGGAAATTTGAAATATTTGTGTGACGAACAGACCCAAAATCACACAACACAGCCTACAAGTGTGGGAAGTCCAACAATTGGGCCCACAAATCAAACCACCAAACCCAAAAGTAGAAGACCTTGTTAATATATTTTGTGGGGATAGAACTTATAAGTCTGATATCCTTCGTTCAAGCTGAAGGATGTGGGACGAAGTCCCCTGACAAGCACATTCAGATGGTTAGGGCGTTGTATACTCCCCCACTTACAGAACGCAACGTCATCATCACCACATTGCTGCCACCGATCCTTATGTGTGGCACCACCCATTCCCCTTGTTGGGGCAAGAGTATCATAGAGACTGCATAGTAGGTCTCAATATGACCAGATATTGTGGAAGAGAGTTGGCTCTGATACCAAGTGTCATGAATCAACACAAAATCATACAACATAGCCCACGAATGTGGGAAGTCTAACGATAAGGCCCACAAATCAAATCTCCAAACCCAAAAGTGGAATGGAACTTATAAATATGATATCTTTCTTTGAAACTGACGATGTGGGACAAAGTCTCCTTATACACACATTCACACAGTTGGAAGGTTGGCGCGTTATAATTTGAAAATTTGGTAAGGGAATTTGAAGGTTGGAACTTGGGATTTTGGAAGTGAATTTCACGAATTTGAGAGTTGTTGTATGGTATAGAATTTGAGAGTTTGTTGAATTATCATTTTAAATAATTTATTCAGATAAAGAATCAAAAATAAATGCTATTGTTATCACTTTTTACGATGATTCTAGTAATGGGACGATCTTCACAAATCTTTTGAAAAGGAACTTAAACAAGCCTCTTATCAAATTTCAATTCTGTTGAAAGCAATTTGTTTTTGTTTGTTTAATTAAATGCTAGCCTGAAATCTTAGTGAAAATTTAAAAAATCAATATTCTAAGACCAAACAAAGAACATAACCCATTAGGCCCTGTTTGGTGAGGAAAACACAAATTGAATGGAATCAGGACTTGAATCCTGGGGGGTTAGGTATGGAACTTGAATCCTTAGCCTAGTTGTTTTGTGAAAATTGAAATAAAAACAGATTCCAGACCTTGCTGTTTGGTGAGCAGTTTTAGAATGGAATCAACTCTGTTTTTATTTTAGAAATATTATATGCAAGTATGAATTATTTTTTGAACTTTTATTATTTTGTTTTGTTAAAAATGATGTTCGAAGAAGTTATTATGAACAAATTGAGAGTATTTGATTTAATTGTAATTTTTTAAAATAATTATTTTGTACTTTTTTTCTTTTTTTCCTTGATCGGCATGTACATAAACTTGGGAGAGCACAATCTAATAAACCAATAAACCCAACACATTAGCCACGAACATAATTAACATTTAAAACAAATATTTCCACATAAGTTTCATGTTCACCTTTTACTACTCACATAAGAAGATGACATCTAAAGTCCAAAAAAACCAAAAAAAAAAGAAGAAGAAGCACAAAATAAGTTCATGTTCACCTTGCACTTACAATCATCAAAAGGTTATGAAGTGACGTCCACATGTGCTGTCTAATAACAACATAAACATAATCTAAAGCACGAAACTCATGTAAGCTTTAGTTAGATGGAGGCAAGTCCGGATGAATAAGATTAATGATGAAATCCTTCTTCCACTTATTATCAGGACATTCATTAAACATGGCCAAGCTACTCTCATCGGAAACAAACTTCTTCACTGCCATCATTGCTTCAACACTAGTGTGCCTTGGAATTTTCATCACTTTATTGAACAAACCTTTCTTTTTTTCATCAAGCTCCTTTTGTTTTTTATCAAGATGTAATTCACAAGCCATGATAACTTGCTGATATTGTTGAGGAGTAGTGAAAGTACTTGCAATTGTTTCAATATGAAAATTCATAGCACTCATAAAACCAGATATGTTAGAAGACATATTAGTGAAAGTAGAAGTTAAGTTTGTAACCTCTGACATTCTCTTTTTTCCGTTGCTTGTTAGAGTTTTCTCCCTTCTTACTATTCTTGAAAGTTGTGGAGATGGTTGAGCTAATTGAACTGACTCATCTTCATCCTCTTCTTTATCTTCTCCATCCTTGTCAAGATCGCTGGCCACGTTATTATTATGCAAGTTATCTACATCTTCTACATAGTCCTCACAACTTGCTTCAATAGATCTACCAACACAAAAAATATTCCCTGACTCATCAAGAAATGGAAAAGGAACATCCCAAACTCCTTTTGTATGTTTATGATTATGCAATATTAAACAACATGTTAAAAATAACAACACATTAAAGATAACAACAAATGCAAGGTTGAAAATCAGTAGAAAGTTTACCTTACAAAAATCATCATAACATTGTCTTTCACACTTGATCATTTTGGTAGTGTCATCCCAAGTGAACCCAAATGTACGAAACATCTCCACCAACACATTATACTTCTCTCCAAACCATTTGGTCTTTGAGTTAATAATGAGAGTATGCTTTTAAACCACTTCCAGGACAATGTGAATTCATCATTTCCTCTAACTTTACCAAATACTCACCTTTGAAGTTCCCCTGTGCCTTCCAGTAAGGATCAGCACTAACTCTAATAATCTATGGACAAGAGCCCACTCCTCTTCCTTAGTCCAAAATAGCTTGTTTTTCCCTTTTCCAATTTGAGAACTTTGACTTATGCCCACCCTACTACCACCTTGAGAATTTTGACTTTGTTCCATCCTATGTCACACTAAACCACATATAAAGCACATAAAATAAATACACCATTGTTGGAACAAAACCACCACAGCTGAAACAAATACATCGTAGTTTAAACAAGTATAGTATAGTTTAAAACATCATCCATCATAGTTTAGAACATCATACATCATAATGCTATAAGTTCAACACAAATAGTTGTAATACATTATCTATTCTTAATTGACCTATTTTGCCTATTATTGAACAAAGTTTGGGCCAAGGAACTCCGAAGGGTCGTCCAAGAATCAGATGTTTCAATATGAATAACATACTCAATTTCATCATCAGTATCATCATCATCATTACCAGCTTCTTCCTCATCTTCATCCTCAAACACCACCTTGTCATCCACTAGTGTATATTTTCGAAGGAAGTTATGTAATAGAGCACTTGCTAGAACTATGCGACCTTGAGTATATATAGGAAAGTACGAAGGGGATACACTTCATCTTCCTTTTAATATTTCAAAGTATCACTCTATTACACTTCTAGCTTTAGAATTTTTCATATTGAAGTATTCTTCTGCACTTACAGGTTGTTGATCACCCCATTCTTTCAAGTGATATCGATGACCTCTATATGGCACCAGGAATCCCTCATAATTAGTATATCCAGCATCTATCAAATAATATGTACCTTGACAAGTAAAAGAAAAAAGAGTAATTTATTATTGTAAGACGTATATTGCACCCCTGCTCTCATGGAACGAACTCTTCTCATCGGATGCTCCCTTGTTATGATCCCTGACTCTCATACAAGTCAGTATGTTCTCTTCTCAAGATCAAAAGACTCCTCTTTCGAGATATTTAGGATTTCTTAGGTATCCTGTTAGGTCCCTTAGTAGATTAACTCACCCGTCAGGGGGGGGTGAATAGGGTGATTGACCACTACAAAAACACAGCTGATCTGCGACGGAAATACCGACGGGAAAAGTTTGTTTTTCCGACGGGAAAAGTGCTTTCCGACAGAAACTCCGACGGGATTGGGCTCGTCGGGATTGGGCTCGTCGCAGAATTTATCCCGACGGAATTCGACGGGTGTCCGACGGAAATATCCCGTCGGACATCCCGTCGGACAGGCCTGCAGCATCGGAGGAAGCGAAGATCGAAAATGGGGGGAGGGAATTTCCGACGGAAATTCCCGTCGGAATTCCCTTTTTAAAAAAAAAAAATTTTTTAAAACAATTTTGTTTAAAAAAGAAATTTTCGGATGAAATTGTTTTTTTATTTAAAGAATTGAGAATCCGATAGAGAAGCTAATTTGTAGGAAATTTTTCTTGAAAACTCAAAAAAAAAAATTACGCAAAATTAATATGCGCGTAACAATATAATTACCATGATAACATTGTATAGATATTTCTGTCAAAAGAAACATGCTGAATTAAATATGAAGTACGACATATATAGGAAATTGTTTAAAATGTACACAAATTACTAAACTATTCGGAGTCGGATAAATTTGTGGGATCATCATCGTTGTCATATTCAGAGTCCTCTTCATCGTCGGGATTCAAGTTGATCTGGCTGGAGGAGCCTGCACTTTGACCTTTGAAAAATCTTAAAACTTTTTTCAGCATTCGCTCTGTCTTCCCCTGCTTCTTGGCTATTTGAGTTATAGCCTTTGCTTGCTTGGTTATGCTCTCATTGAAGAGTTGTGCTTGCTGTCTTGGATCAAAATACTCAGCTGATGAGTGACGTGCAGCTGCAATAGTAGCCGATTTTTTCAACTTGACCCCCTCTGCGCCAAAACCGTATACACGGCCCTTCTTGTCGAGATTTTCTTTAATCCAGAACTCCTCTTGGGTCATAGGTGGCAGTTGAGAACCCCCTTGAGATGCAGTTTGGGAGTACTCCTGCCATTTGTTCTGATGATCCTCCTGAAAATATACAACATAAAACTATTTTAAATCCAACCTGCAATTGTCACATATGAATTATCTGTAAATAGAATGTGTGAAACTTACATTTTTTTTGGCAGATTTTTTGTCCACAAAAGCTTTGTCTTTCACCTTGCAGTGAGTGTCCTTGAATAATTCCTCACACGTGGGCTCCCTACCTAATATTTGGGTCTGAAAAACAAAAGTAAATCGCAATTAAATATAAGCGATGATGATGAATGAGGACCTCAACCCATATCATGCTTTATATATAGCAAATATATTTATTAATAATCAAATTTCTTACTAAACGCCTTTTCCTTTCACTAATCGGAATTGAGTCACATGTATGCAACGAAGGACCAAAACCTTCAACATCACTCAATCTATTCTTCTTGTTTTGTTCACTCAATTTCTTGAAGTTGTCACTGTCACTCCAATGTTTGAGCATATCATTCCAAACACTAGGCGGTAACCACTTCGGTTTTTTGTTGTACTTCCTATCATATCCTAGAATGTCCCTGAGTCCAGTGGCACCTCTGTACTCAAAGTTACGCCGTATCTGACTTTCGTTGTCTGGATGCCAGTAGTAGTGTTTCTGCGGCAAAATTGAAGTATACATCTTAGTAATCAAACATTCCAAATTAACAATCTAATCACGACTTTGAAATTTATTGCACAGATAATTATGAACCTTGAACTCATTGAACCAAATGTCTCTTTGAGATTGTGGAACTTCCCCCCACGTGGTCCAAGGACGTGGGTACTTACCTGCAAAGCTTTCGACTATTTTCTGAACTACACCCTGATATGGAACAAAACTAAGAACACAAAAAGAATTGGTTAGTAATAAAGATTACACGTATGAAAAGAATATGAGACGTGAAGAAGTTGCAAACTTCATAATAAACTTACGTGTCACCATCAGGTTGTAAATATATCTTATTGTTGGTGGTCGATGTGTCACTTTCAGGTGTAGGACTGTGTCTATCTCTTCCTCCCCCTTCATTGCGGACTCCTTCGTTGTGTACTGACTGACTTGGCATTCTAGGTTGCCCCATAAAATGACTACTGTTGAAATGCGGACTAACAGTACCGAACTGTTGATAAACTAATGGAGTAGATGAACCACCACCCATGTAAGGAATATTTGGTTGAATTGGTGTTTGCATACCCGCACCAAAGAAAGGTGGTTGCAGGTGGGATTGCTCATTCATACTACCAAAATAATTTCCGAATGGTTGACTTGGATCAAGAAAACCTCCAAACATTCCACTAAAGGTGTTGGGCTCATAAGTTTGATCTGCAGGATCATACTGTGGAGTCGGTTGTGGTACTCCTCTACCGGCATCACTCCTGGCCGTTCGACCACGACCACGTCCACCATTGTTTCCAGACATCTAAAAAATAAGAACAAAAAAATAAAACCGCGTCATTTTTGATACTATTGTTAGTGAAAAGTTACAGTATATACAGACAATTTTTTTTGAGTTTGCAATAAAAGAACGCTTTATATACATATGCATAAATATCCATATATACAACAAAACAATTCAATCAATCATGGTTGGACGCATTGTCATCGTCATCGTCATCATCACCACTTTGCACTGCCGTATTTTCATCATGACCCTCATTAGTGTCTTCTTCTTCATCCTCCCATTCACCTTCTTCATCCTCTTCATCACCATCATCATGTTCACCATTCCCATCATCATCATCACCCCAATCATGTTCATCAACATCATCAGCCTCTGCAGTTTCATCGACTAATGTGCTTACTATGACATTGTCAACGTTCATGTTTGTCATTCCAAACTGTTGATAGGCAAGTTCTAGGTTTTCTTTATCTTTAGGAGCATCGCGAGGTTTGTTTGGTATAGCTACCCACCAATTCGCTTTTCCTGATATCCCCTCAGGGTACTTAACATATACCACTTGGGTTGCAACATCAGCAAATATGAATGGGTCATACTTTCTGTAACGTCTGGTATGATTCACCTCGGGATATGGGGTAAATTTAGGGTAACGTAACCCCCGAGGAACATCCGGGTCAAACTACTCACAATTGAAAAGAACACATTTTTTAATTGGCTCACCCGTGAATTCAACACGAACAATTTCGTGAAGTACACCATAATAATCCCCTGAGACTTCGTCACCTTCCCCAACTCCTTTGACACAGACGCCACAGTTATATGTTGCTTTACCTTCATTTCTGGCCTTGGTATGAAACCGATAACCATAAACTTTATATCCAGAGAAACACTCCACCACCGTAAGCGGCCCATGAGATAAGTTCACCAAAAAATCTTGCCTCTCATCATTAAACACCCGATAAGAATTGACCTACGGAGAGAAAAAGAAGGCAACCCTCTTCAGAATTACACAAATGTGTTTTGGAAGTTGAAGATCACTTATGACAAATTACTTACATTACACTCGAACCACTGTGCGAAATTTGCCTCGATGAACAAGTCCACTTCCGCATCACTCGCACTTGGATTATGACCGCGAAACTGATGTTTGAACCAACTGTAATGTTTAACAAATGAAACTATTCACTTAGTATTCGACAATTATTAAGTATTTAAATGAAACTTTCAGTAACTGATGTACTTACTCCAGATATGGTTGCACTTCACCACAGTTCAATAAAATGTGAAGGCGAGCGACACGGTACTCCGCCTCAGTGAGATATCTTCGGCCTCGATTCCCAAATGGAGTACCCTTACGGTTGAACACCGATAGCGTTGGCATTTGTGATTCAGGCTGTTGCATACCCTTGTTATGCCCTATACTTGGGCTATCCAAGCTTGACTGAAAATAGTACTCAGCGAAATGTTTTATCTCAAACGCCAAGTATGCGTGAACCATAGATGCTTCAACACGGGCTTTATTCTTTGCCGTCGGTTTCAACCAACCAAAGTACCTCTCAAAAGGATACATCCATCGATATTGAACAGGGCTACCCAACAAAGCTTCTTCGGCTAAGTGAATAGGCAAATGTTCCATGACATTCCAAAAACCGGGAGGGAACACAGTCTCCAATTTACACAGAATTACAGCAATATTCTTGTGCATCTCTTCCAGCATGCTTACTTGCAGCTCACTAGAGCATAGGTTTCTGAAAAATTCACTCAATTCGACCAAGGGTCCCAACACATCATCCGGAAGAGCAGCAAAAGCTACCGGAAGAAGATTCTCCAAAAACACATGATGGTCATGGCTTTTCATATTTTGCAACTTTGTGTTAGATGGATCCACCCAGTTGCCCACATTTGAGCAATAACCATCAGGTACATGAACCTCCCGCAACCATTGACATACAACCCTTTTTTGAGGTAGCGATAATGCAAACTTGGCTTTTGGCTTACACAATCTATCACTTGACCCTCTTGTAGCCAAGTCCAACTCTTGCCTGCTACACAAAATGGACATATCCATCCTTACTTTGATGTCATCCTTCGTTTTTCCCGGAATATCCATGACTGTGTTTATAATATTTTCACAGAAATTTTTCTCAATATGCATCACATCAAGGTTATGCCTCAGAAGTTGATGCTTCCAATACGGCAACTCCCAAAAGATACTTTGCTTTGTCCAATTATGTTCATTCTCCTCAAATCCTGAAATTTGAAAATTGATATCTGTAGTCACTTTAGGCAAAGTGGATACAGTATCAGACAACATCTCACCAGGAATCCTACGGGGAGGGCCAGTGTGTATGCTCTTCCCTTTACGAAAAGCAACTTTGTTAGCTCTAAAACAATGATTCCGAGGCAAGAACCGACGATGGCAATCAAACCAAGATGGCTTTCGGCCATACTGTAACTGAAATGCACAATTCTGATGCATACAAACCGGACATGCTAGCAGCCCATGAGTACTCCATCCAGATAACATACCATATGCGGGAAAATCATTGATAGTCCACATCAATGCGGCATGCAATCTAAAAGTTGCACCGCTTGATACATCAAATGTTTCAACCCCAACATCCCACAGCAATTTCAACTCATCAATTAAGGGTTGTAAGTACACATCAATCCTGTTCTTCGGATTTGCTGGACCTGGAATAATGCAACTTAAAAACATGTATGGGGTAGTCATACACATTTCGGGAGGTAAGTTGTAAGGTGTTACCACAACCGGCCACACTGAATACGACCTTCCAGATATGGAAAATGGTGTGAAACCATCAGCACAAAGACCTAACCTCACATTCCGAGGTTCTGCAACGAAGTTTGGATACTTTTGGTCGAAATGCTTCCAAGCTAAACCATCTGAGGGATGGCGGAGAACACCCGACTCTTGGCAGTGCTCATCATGCCATCTCATATGGACGACAGTCTTTTTGGAGCATACAATCGTTGCAGTCTTGGAATTAAAGACAGGTACTGCATTTTTGCATATGGTACATCCTTACGACCTCGTTGGTTGGAGTTCTTCGGTAAGTGTCTTGCATGTCCACAAAATTTGCATGCGGACAAACTCTCATCTTCTTTATAGTAAAGCATGCAACCAGTTGGACAACAATCAATTTCCTGAACATCCATACCCAAGTCTCTCACTTTTTTCATTTGCTGATGATAATTTTTGGGAATGCCACTTTCAGAAGGGCACACATCTCTCATCAGGCCAACAACTTCATTGAAACAACGTTGAGACATATTGTGTCCCGATTTAATGCTCAGTAGCCTCACAGATGTTTCAAGTTCAGTTATATCACACCCTTCATACAAAGGTCTCTGAGCAGATTCAAGCATAGTGTAAAAGGCCTCAGGATTTACGTCATGCGGACTACTCATGTTCATTTCATTAGCTTGGAACGCAACATGCACCATATTTTCCATATCATTATGATCGTTGTGATCATAATCAAAATTCATAGAATGTGAACTACTTGCACCCCCAACTTCCGAAGTATCTTCTTCTCCATGACTCGTCCAAAACCAATAACTTTTCACAAATCCCTTTCTATACAAATGGGACTTTACAACGTCAGGTGTAAAATATTGCATATTCTTACACTTGACACATGGACATCTATAAAGTCCATTAATTTGATACTCCTCCTGATTTCGTGCAAATTCATCAAACATATTAACTCCCTCCAACCACTCCTCTCTAAGTCCATGTCCATTAGGATTTCTTCTTCTATACATCCATTGACGATGCAACAGCCCATCCATATGTTCCTAATATGAATTCCTTAATTGTTACGTACACTACATTTAATTGTAATTAAATTCTTGCACAAATGAATTCAACGTGTTTATAATACATGTACGAATTACATTAAAATATATTTCACAAAATTAAACATACTTAACATACTTAAACAATTCAACGAAACATTAAAGACAATACGTATTATTTGGAAAAATAAATGTCATCGAACATCAAACATGAAACACCAAACCAAAAAAATCACGCAGTTAACATTATTAAACCATTTATGAAAACGAAATACACATAATACACATACTGTTTAATTATTCAAAATAATACACGTCCCATATTCAATCAGAACACATTCAAAACAAAACTATTTAATATATCATAACACACCTAATTAAGCATAACACTTCATATACTTATATAATAAAAATTACACACAAATGCAATTATTACTTCGTACTTCATTGAAATAAATAAATCCCAACCAATTTAATTACATATATTACAATTCACATACTTACAAAACGTAAATATATATATCACAAACCAAAGAAAATATTCATGTACTTATGAAATTTAAAGTATTTCCTAAACCAAAACACATTACACATGTGTAACATACTTCAACATTTCGTAACAATTTAATTACATATGTGAGCAACAAATAAATTTTGTATTAAACCAAACAAATGATTTTATGATGGAAAATCCGACGGAAAATGACTGTAGGAAAAAGTCCCCTGGACCCGCTGGTTTCGATGGAATCTCCCGTTCGTCGGACACATTCCGACAAAGAGAGACAGCCATCGGGAAGCGGGCCAACGGAGTAGGCGACGGAAGCCGACAGATATCTGGAACGAAACATTCAATGTAGCACCAAGAAAATCACCATCTTTTAATGGCAATTCAATGTTCTCTCCAATAACATTGGGTTCGGTTACTCATTTCAAAGATGATGATTTTCTTAGTGCTACACCGAATGCAGCGACCAGTTGAGGCAGTGAACGGGCTAATTTCGAGGGAGGAGCGAAGGATAGCGGACGACCGCAGAGCGCGGCGATAGTGGCTAGAAGAGGGCGACACTGGCTAAGGTGTAGACAGAAAAAGGTTTGTGTGTGTGTGTGGAGTGTCCCATTGGATGTTTTTTAAAAAAAATTCAGGAAAAAGTGTCATCTGACGGAAAATTTCGTCCGGTCACTTATTTCTAAGAAAAACGTAAAAAAAAAATGAAGACACCGACATTCCAAATAAGTTCAAAATTACACATTTTCAACGTCAATGTGTGTTTGTTGGAAAATCCGCCGTACAATTCCGTCGGAATATTCCTTCCAACAGGCATTTCCTAAAAAAAACCTATCACTTTTATCCGGCAAAGAGAAGTTTCAAAAATCAGGTGAGCCGACGGAATATTCCGCGAAAATCCGACGGAATATGACCAATCCGTCGGAGTTGTACACGGAAATTGGATCCATCGAACAGTCCGTCAGTGTAATTTTCCTTCGCCATTTTCCGTCGAACAAAGCAAATTTTTTAACATGTGCACGACTCAAAAAACGCACATTATTCACATATTCACCAAAATTTAATGCACACGACAATTCAAACAAAACACGCACTTAACATTATTAAACCATTTACCACAACGAAACTTATATTAAATTAGGATTTTATTAAATTAGAATTATTCCACATGCTGTTTAATTATTCAGAACAATATACGCTAAATATGAAATCAGAAAAATATAGTACTTTTTCCTTATCATAAAAAAATCTCACAACACCTCAAACAAAACACTTAATGTAACTACACATGAATGCTATAAATAATTAATTTCACATAACAATATTATTTTTCTACATAAATCTTATTAAATAACAATAACAAATGACACCATCGATTACCCACCTCATCTAATTAAACAAACCAAACGAAATAATTACTATTCACATACTTACTAAACTTATATTAATATACAGTCAACATACATACATAAATTCAAAAGAGGAACAAAAAATGCAAACATACTTTAAAATTCATACATCTTTAACGTACTTAACTTTTTTGTGACATAACTTACATCCATATATATGTTACGAACAAATAAATTTTACACTAAACCAATCAGATCATTTTAAAAATTAACTAACATTCAAGAAAAAGCATATTATTCGCATAACCACCCAAAAATACATAAATTCACAAAAATAACATCAAAATCAAACATACTTTAAAATTCATACACGTTTAACGCATTTAACCTTTGTGGTGACATGTACATATTTATTATATAATATTTCACTTATTCAAATAAATACACTTCAGAAATGAAATAGAAATTTAATTAAAAAATTAACTACGTCTCAAAAAACACATAATATTCGCATATTCACCAAAACATACATACTTTCAGTAAAATAACAATAACATTAAACATATCTTAAAAAACATACCAACAACTACATTTCATATCAAACCAACCAAATCATGTAAAAAATTAATTATGTCTCAAAAAAGGCATAATATTCGCATATTCAGTAAAACATACATACTTTCAGTAAAATAACAACAACATTAAACATACCTTAAAAAACATTCGAACAACTACATTTCATATTAAACCAACCAAATCATGTTAAAAATTAACTACATCTCAAAAAAGGCATAATATTCGCATATTCACTAAAACATACGTACTTTCAGTAAAATAACAACAACATTAAACATACCTTAAAAAACATTCGAACAACTACATTTCATATTAAACCAACCAAATCATTTTAAAAATTAAGTACATCTCAAAAAAGGCATAATATTCGCATATTCACCAAAACATACATACTTTCAGTAAAATAACAACAACATTAAACATACCTTAAAAAACATACGAACAACTAAATTTCATATTAAACCAACCAAATCATGTAAAAAATTAACTACGTCTCAAAAAAGGAATAATATTCGCATATTCACTAAAACATACATACTTTCAGTAAAATAACAACAACATTAAACATATCTTAAAAAACATACATGGTTAACATATTTAACGTTTTATAATAACGGAACTCATTTTATTTAAATTATTTACAAAAACATATTAAACACGCTTGAAATACTTAATTTAAAATAACAAACATAAATATAACTTTAAAATTTTAAAACGAAACAATTTCGACTAACCTTCAAACACGGAATATCAAACGGATTACCGGCGTGAAAATCCACGGGGCGGCGGCGACGGCGGTGGGGCGCGGCGGCGACGGCGGCGGCGGCGATGAACAGTAATGGAGGCAACCAGAAATCTGACACGGTCACAATTGACAAATTTAAAACATGCAAAATACCAAATAACTAAACTAATTTAATTTTAAACAACTTACTAACGAAACAAAAAACTTACCGATTACAAAAATCTTCAACCTTCACTTTCTCTCTCTTCCTCTTTGAGACCTTCTCTCTATAAATTTCACAAACTACCGAACGCGAACACCCTCTCCCCAAATTTATAAACGAACGCGAACGCCCGCTCGTCGAGATCTGCGCAAAGTGCCCGACGGATTCCGACGGAATCCGACGGAATCCCGTCGGAAATTCCGTCGGAATTCCTGTTTCCCGTCAGGCCCCACTTGTTTTCCCGTCGGTCCCCTCTGACATTTCCCGACGTCTGTCCAGCCCGTCGCGTTTTCCGTCCGAGATCTACTGCGTTTTTGTAGTGGAATATTATGATTACTAAATATGTATATATCGTAATTGTTACCTTGAGGAACTTTTACACCATTAGCCCTAGAAAATGCATCTTGAAGAACACAACCATCATGTTCAAATCCTTCCTAACCCTGTAACATATAGGTGAGTTCCATATTAGGTGTGCATGCACCTAAGACATTCATAGCAGGAGTGCCTTTTCTAGTATGATACTTTGGTCTATCCTCAGCAGGTACATGAGCATTAATGTATATACCATCTAATGCGCCTATGCAATTCTATAAGATAACATACATAAACAACGTTTTAGACACATATAGTGTATTTAGGTTTATTAGGAATTAAACATAAAAGTTGCATTACCTTCAAACATTTCCATATACTATCTTCACAATCTTTTGATATAGGTGTAGGCTTCTTGAGCTAGTGCATATGTAACTTCAAAACCGCTAGAAGACAACGTTGGAAGTTTCTACTCTCACTTTCTCCGCTTCGATAAAAAGAACTTCCTATTGTCTTATTTTTGAACTGATGAGCCAATGTATACAAAAGCATGGCAATAATCTCTTTCAATGACATATATCTACTACCAGTTAAACCCCCTATATCCCTAACCATTTCACATAAGAAGGTGAGTCATCATCCTTATCATTATACTGTTTGCTTTTTGTAAGTGGAGCACCTGTTCACATAAGTGGGGATACTGTAGGTGAACAGTGAAAGGGACTTTTGTCGGAATACCTGCAAAAGAAAAGATTCGTTAGCACGAATGGCCTTTTCTTTTCCCAAGAGCCAAATGACTCTTGCGGGCTTCTTTTGCTAATTGACCTTTGCTTTTTGCCAAGGGTCACAAAGTGACGCTTGCCGGTCATAATGGATTACAGGTCATATGGATCCTGTGAATCCTGATAAATATCAGTTTTTGGTTTTGTGTTGGATGTTGTTGAGCTGACTTCACTATCATCTGAGTCATCCTTTTTCTCAATACTTTTTTGTAAGAAAATTTAGCGCATTTGCAGATCATCTTTGAGAAATTCTAAAATGTCTTTCTCCTTCTCTGATAATTCTTTGGCGCGAGCTTTTGTAGATGTCGATGGAGTTTCTTTCTTTTGAGGAGTAGATGGTCCAATGCCAGCCTTTGCTTCAAAAGTATGCAGATTGTGTAATGTAAATTTCTTTGTGCTCGTTCTGCAGAAATGTTTAACATTTTCACTACAACATAATTTTGTTTTGAATTCACTCCACCATTTGATTTTGTAACCATGGAAGAAAGAAAGGCGAAATGAATTCTTCAAATAATTTTGTAGTCGGTATTCCCATCTGAATATCCAAGCAATATTGGAAATTCGAAAAAATTGTACTTCCTTGGTATAAGCTTCAAGAAATGAGACATTCTTTTCCCATTATTCCCAACCTCCTTGAGCTTTAATGGGAAGAATGGCTAAACTGCAATCGAACCAAGTCCACCAGTAGTAGAACCAAATAGGAAATTATGTTGGACAATTGTCATGAAAATTGAAAAACCAGGAATGGGTTTCGGGGTGATGAAGAAATGCTCGAAACCAGGCCATCCTGTAATCATTGTAATCATAGGTTTGTGTTGTGTAAGGAATTGAAAAGTTCTTTTCTTCAAATGGATTCTTCCATTGTTGAGTACTAAGAACTTGCTGAATAATATAGTTGTTAAAAAGAATATGTCCAGCATTCATTTTGTCAAAGGTATGGGTAATGTCGATGGATCTAGTATCCACTAAAATGAGCTCGTAAAATTGTTGCGTTTTTTGTGGATGATCAGTGGCAAAATATTTTTGTCCAAAGGCTTTTTGTACCAGAGGTTTAATAACTTCTGATGAGGGCATGGATTTGTAATTTGTAGGAATAGATGTTCAGTATGTCGAACAACATAGGAATTGTCAAGGGTAAGTCTTGTAGCTGGATTGGTGACTACCGTTTTGTATGGCAATGGTGGGTAATTAGCAAGGGTTTGGAATTGATTGTGAGTTGGAATTTGTATTGGAGCCTTGAGCTGGTAATCTTTAGCTCTTCGGATCCCTTTGCCTTTGTCCTTTCCTTTGTTCTTGTTAGAACTCATTTTTTTTCCTACAAAAGAATATTTTTGTCACTCTTTCCTTGCAAGAATTCTCTAGTAAGGAAATCTGGAAGCGAATTGCTGTCTCCTTTGATAAATTCAATATCGAAATCAAAGGCAGATAAAATTACTTGCGATCTAGCAAAAATTTGTTTGGAAATAAGATTTTTAACATCCTTTTGTAAAATTTTCTTTGCTGATTTGCAATCAATTCGAATCAAAAAAATTTTGAAGAATAAATCGTTTTGAAATTTTGTAACATAGATAGAATTTCCTTTTTAATTGTAGAATAGTTTTGTTGTGGTCCGAGCCATAGACCAAAATGAAATCTAACTAATTATTCATGCAGATGAGACTCTTATTTTTGTTTTAATATGCCACCATATCCTATATCCGACGCATCCGTTTCTACGATCATGAATGCAGAGGGATGGGGGGATATGCAAGCAAGGCAAGGATTGAATGCATTCTTTAATTTGTTTGACAATGGCTAAATGCTCGCTTGTCCAAGGCTTAGGGTTCTTCCTAAGTATTCTATACAGGGGAGCACATAAATGTTTCAAATGTGGAAAGAAATCAGAGACATAATTCAGACAGCCTAAAAATTGTTGTAACTGTTTTTTGTCTTTGATATCATCAGGAAATTTGTCAGCAAATGCTAAGGATCTTTGTATGGGCGTAATGCTACCTTGAACAATATCATGCCTAAGAAATCTAATTTTTGTCTGAACTAAAAGCATTTTTGATGTTGAGATTGCAAGACCATTTTTCTCAGCAACTTGCAGAAATATTTGTAAATGCTTGAAATGTTGATCAATGGTTTTGGAAAATACAAGAACATCACCAATATAAACAATGATAAAAGTAGCGTAAGGGGTAAAAATATCAATGATGATGTTTTGAAACTCAGAAGGAGCATTTTTGAGACCGAATGGCACAACATTCCATTCATAATGTCCAAATGGAACTGTAAATGCTGTTTTGTATCGGTCATGATCTGCAATTTGAATTTGCCAGAAACCAGATTTCATATCAAATTTTGAAAATACTTTTGAATCACGAAGACGATTAAGTAAATCTCTTTTGTTGGGAATTGGATAACTTATCCACTGTAAAACTTTATTTAAAGGTTTGTAATTAATGACCAGTCTAGGAATGCCTCGTTCCTTCTCGGCTGCATTGTTGACATAAAATGCAGCACAACTCCAAGGAGATTTTGAAGGTTGAATGAGCTTTTTATCCAACAAACTTTGAATTTCTTTTTTGCAATGCTCAAGTAACTCAAAATTCATTTGTGTAAGACGAGCTTTGGTTGGAATGTCTCTTTCATTAAAACCAGACTCGTAAGGTAAAGAAATAATATGTTTCTTTCTCTCCCAGAATGCATTTGGAAGATCAGAACATATTCGTTTCTTTAAAACTTGTTAAAAATCAGTAATTTTGAGTTGAGTAGAAGGCGTTTTGAGTTGTTCATCAATCTTTAGATAAGAAAATTCCTCTTTCAAATGACAAATTGGATTTTGTTTGGTTTGCAGACAATTAATTTGTTTAAAAATCGAAGAAGATTGTAATTCAAGTATTTCTTTTTGATGTGCGGAGGACAGAAATTTGAATGTTATGGGATTTCCAATAATACTTATATGAACACCAAATTCATTGACCGTAAAGGGATAAATCTATGTTAGAAAAGGAGTGCTAAGAATTAAATCATTTGTAATATTGGCAACTATAAGAAAAACGCTTTTAAAATAATAATCATTGTTTTGAATGTATCCTTTGTTGAGCCTGTAGCGGATGCTCAAAGGATCGCCATTAGCACTGACTAATTGCTCCTTTGTGCGTTCACAGTATTTAGTAGGAACAATTCCTCCCTTAATACAGTTTTGATAAGCTCCACTATCTATTAGAGCGATTGCATTAATAGAGAAATCATTGACAACCAGCTTAACAACTGAATACCATTTTTCGAATGTTACTTTTGAAATAGTTTGTAAAAACTGTGTTTGAGGAATTTCAGTTTCTTGAATTCCAGAAATGTCGGGAGTTTGTATTACTAAAGAGTGATTTGTTTTGAGAGATTTAAGCATAGATGGTTTGGCTTCAATTTCAAGGTTTTTTGTTTTGAGAATGGTAACATCGGTTTTGAGGAATCTCACTTGATTTTTGAGATCATTGATCTCAGCTTGTAACTGCTTTGTAGTTACTTGCTGATATAGGTTGGTGATAGGGTAACGCTTAAAAATTTGTGTTATGGAAGATGAAGAAGCAGCTCCTACGTCAAATTTAGGAGTTTTATCTTCTTCTAGGATAATACCTTTGAGTCTTTCAAGGTATTCCCTTTTTGTACCAAGTTCAGGAATTTTTCCTATTAGTTCTAGGAGGAATTCCTTTTGTGGTTTGGAAGTTATGGCGTTGAGGGTTTGAATAGGGAATGATTCATACTTAGAATCCTCACTTTCTTCTGCATAGTAGTCATCCTCTATTTTGGATCCTAAGGCATCTTTTGTAAGAAGGGCTAACAGCTTTTGTTTGAGCTCTGGATCTCTTGTGAATAACTCATTGATCTTTTGCTCAGTTTTGCACTGAAAAGCTTTATGACCTGTCTTACCACATTTGTAGCAGACAATGGGCTTCTTGCATTTGTTAGCCTTCTTCTTTTGGGGAGATGGTTTGGATTGTTCTTTTTTGATGAAAGGTCTGGGCTGCTTAACAGGAGGCTTAGGTTTGGGCTTGAAGTGCTTCTTTTGGGCCTTTTTACGAGCTGTAGAAGGCGCTTCAATTTTTGTAATTCCAAACGCTTCACAGAACGTGCCCATCTCTCTTCGAGATTGTGCCCGTTTGTTACCATATTTGGATTGAATCTTAATCTCATTGCAGAGATTAAGTCCTTCGGTTTTGATTTTGCAAAACAGTTGACCAAAAGTAAGGAGACTAAAAGGGATGTCATTGGCATCAAAATTCTGGCGAAGTTTATTGAGGATAAGTTCTCCAAAGAGTTTTGGTAATCCTGCAATAAATCTTTCCTTCCAGAAATCTTGTGTGCCATCTTCCCTTTGAAGGACATTTGTCAGGAAGACATCTTTGTACCACCTATAGTCCGTTAGGGTTGGACATCTTAGGTTGATAAGAATTGTTTTTGTCGCTGCTTGCTGTTCTTTGGGGTTTCCAATGAAGTGCAAGGTGATGGTATGAATAAGACTCTCAACAGTGTCTTCTTCTTCAACATCTATACCCGAGGAGTTTCTACGGGTGTATTTGTTGATTAAAATGGCACCTCTTTGTTCTGTAGTGAGAATATTATCCCACCAAGATTTCAATAGTCCAGCAAATCCTACCACGAGGGCTACGGCTGCTACCGCAGTAGTAACGCTTTGAACTTTGTACGCTTAGTAAGCCATAAACATTTCTTGAAGAGTGGAGAGGATGTCATGTTCGGCTTTGCCTTCTATGTTCCATTGGTAGTTGGACTTTCCATCGAAGCTTGAGGAAGCAAAACTTCCACGTTCTTCATATTGGATGTTCGGAGGTGTTGGTCTAGGGTAATAGTTTCTAGTAATACCCTTATTCCACTGGCCAATCTTGTTGATAGTGAGAGGTAAGGTTTCTTCAAAAGTGTCTCCCATAACTCGAAGGGCGGCCTCAACCTCAGTTGTACTGTCGTCATAATTCTCATATGTTGATGGTTCTTCTTGAGTTATCTGACAGGTTTGATCAACACAATTAAGAGATTTGCCTATGTGTATATATATATACATAAATATATATATACATATATATATATATATATATATATATATATA
>JACYFF010031957.1:86989244-87005844 GCA_017589665.1 Selenicereus undatus | reverse complement strand
TATATATATATATATATATATATATATATATATATATGTATTCGTGTGTGTGTGTGTGTGTGTATATAGATGTACGTATATATATGGTACTCTTTATGACAAACGACTCATCCAGGTAAGCTCAAGTGAAATTCCACTCCTATAAGACTCATAGGCTTACATACATGTTCAAGCTCGTTAATTTCGTCAGTGTCGGTTTTGTGGGATGAACCCTACTTTTGTACAAAAGCAAATCCTTTCACCTTTGGGCAACTAAAAAGACTCAACACTTGCATGTAATCTTCATCAAATGAGGGCGGTGGAAAATCAAGATCAAGCAACCCACTTTGAGGCATGTTAATTTTTTTATGTATATATATGTTGGGTTTTGAGTAAATACGTCATGCTTATACACTCTAATGTGGTTCATATCCAACATTAATTGGTGATGGATGCAGTGACTTGCAGGCTTATACATATTCTCAAACTCTTTTATTTTATCAACGTTAGACAAACCTCTTTTTCGCACTCCAACAAAAACTTTGGTTTGTTGAGATGCCTGATGACGGAATTATGCCACAACCTGTGTGTTTGGGGTCCCTGCAAACTAATCCTCTAATTCGAGTCCAAAATGTTAATTGAGCCCAAAATGTCTAATAGGCGCAAAATTAACAATGTTCAGCATCCAATTGTGATATACTTTAGGAAGCATAAAACTATTAAACTTATATATCAATATTCTTCATTGAATAAGGTTTTTAATGACATATTATACACCAAAGTCTAATAAGCAACAGAAAAATATGAGTCGAATATTTGGGCTTGGGCCGAACATGACACATATTCTTTGTTTTGCTCACATCTTGTTCCACACTTTTCCATAAATTCTAAAATTAGTTCTATTAGGAACTAGACTCAAAAGGATTTTAGAGAAAAAAACGAAGCACCCAAAAAGGAGGTCATACGTGAAAGTCATGGTCAAAAGAAATTAGACTGTCCATGTAAGACCCGCCTTTGTTATTTTTATGTTAAGTTGCCTGTAATACCTTTTCATGTTATAAAATCGTATTTTTAGTAACTATATGAGTTAAATGATTATCGATGTGCTTTTGAAAACTATAATTTTATAAAAAGGGATTTTTATCGCTATTATTGATTTCAAAGTCAATTCGTGCTATTTATGCCTTTAAATTATATCGATAGTTTAATTTAGTTGTTATTCGATTTATTTAATCGTTTCCCGAGTACGATTAGGTTTTCAGCCTTAAAATTAGTTTCGAGGTTTCTTAAAATCGAACCTAGACGTATTTGGGATCGAATGTTTGATTGAGGATTATATTATCGATTTGGGTTTAGAAATTTGGATACGAAATAGACTGGCGGTATCAAGCATTGAACAGTTTGGGATGGATATAGAAGGGGGAGGGGCGTTTTTGTAATTTTGCAAATCTCCTTTATTTCTTGGTTTCTCCTCCTTCTCGGTGACAAGAGCCCCGAGTCCCCTCTCTCTCCTCTGCGTCTGCACTTCTCCTCCCCCTCATGGACACCAGGCGACCTGAACCTGTCTTCTTCCTTCCCCCCCATGACCGTCGCCACCGGCAAGTCGGGAGGGACCACGGCAGTCCCTGCGTCACCCAATGCCACCGCCGACCGCCACAAGCCCATTTTCGCCACTTCTCACTTCAAAGCAAAGCTGGGTTGCCGCGTTTTGGGGCTTCGTAATGCCACCCACGTGCCGGAATCCGGCTATCCTCACCAGAATCAACCTCCCCCATCAGTCGAGTGGTCGAATTGAACCCAAATCAGCCACGGTTTGGCCGAATTCAGTGCGGGTAGAACCGGTTCTCGAACGAAATTCACAAGCATGGTGAGTTTCGAGCCTTTATCCTTCTTTAAATTGAATCTCTATCTCAAACCCTCACTAATCGTGTGAAAATTGGACAAAAATCGCGAGCATGGGTTTTGGGTTTGGGCTAGGTCGAGTCACACGCGAAGAGCAGACGAGTATCCGGGGGTTGGTGCTCGGTTTTTGGCCTCAGTTCAAGCTAATTGCGTGTCTCTAGCATGGAATCGAGGTGGGTGTTCCTTGCCTCCTAAATTAGTATTAATTTCGAAAATGTTTTCCGCAGATTGACGTTGCATGTCAAGTTAGGGTTAGTTAGATTCGTTAAAAATGTCAAGAAATGGGTTGTGCATACTTAGATTCGAGCTATTCAATTAGTTTATGCTTAAATTTGTAAATCGATACAAGTTATGTGCGTGTAAAGGGAACCATGCGTGAATTGGACTTGAATGAAAACCATGTATGAAAAGAGACTAATTTGGAGTTATAAAGGTGTATTTAGCTTGAATTCGACTAAAGTAAGTTAAGGTTTAAAAAGAATTAAAAACGAAGTTGTTTTGATATGTTTAGCCTTGATTCGAGTAATTAGCGATTCATGAAAAAGGATTAATTTTGAGGTTATAAGAACGTGTTTAGCTTGAATTCGATTAAAGTTAGCTAATGTATAAAAAGAATTAAAAACGATGTTACTTTAACATGTTTAGCTTTGATTCAAGTACTAATTTAATGCATGAAAAGGGATTGATTTTGAAGTTATATGAACGTGTTTAGCTCCGACTTAAGTCAATTAGCGATCATGTGAAAAGGGATTAATTACGAAGTTGTTTTAACATGATTAGCTTCGATTCAAGTTAAAACTAACTAATGCTTATAATCGAATTAAACTTGAAGTTATTGAGATATGTTTAGTTTCATTCAAAGTACATTCATGCTTAGGAAAGTTTCCTTTAAAATACATCGTGTGTGTCAGATTAAATCATGTTTGATTTACTTAGTAAAGTGTTGTCAAGTGATGACTGAATATGGTTATATGTGGCTGAAAGGTGCTGTTTGCACAGGTAAGAGCCTAAACCTCACCCTCTTTAATAAATCTTTATGATAGCATATTATGATTAATAAATCGATGAAACGAGCTAGTAGTTGGATGGTTTGAGGATAACATCATGAGCGTTTGAGGTCTTGTGTGTACGGTGAAAGTGAGGAGGGAGACTGGGTTGTGAATTAACCGCAATCGTGTGGATTGCGAGGCCATGTGTGGCTTATTGTGTTGAATTGATATGATTGATATGAAGTGCTTAAATGTGATATGTGTAATATATGTGCTTAAATGCTTAGATTGTATTATGTGCATAAGAGTGAGATTTTAAAGAAAGATTTCATGTTTTGAAATGATAGTAGCCATAACTATTATTGCATGATGGCCTATTTTAAGTAAATGAAAACAGTTTTGGGAGTGAACTCGCTTGAACGGGGGAATCCCTAAAGAGTTTTACAAAAGCGTGAGTTGTATGATAAAAGATTTCGCTATGAGAGGCAGCAAATTTAGTAGTCGTTATGACCAGTTTAAATGGCTAAGATAAGTGCATAGGGACATCAGATAGGGAGTGAACCTGCTTGAACGGGGGAATCTCTATATAGCCTAGGGAGTAGTCCCTAGAGACCCTGACGAGGGTTAAGGTCCAAAAAGTTAGTTGCCATCCCGGGAGTAAGAGCTTAGGGGATTGAGTGTAGATCTCTCCCAACCAGCACTTCATGATCTTATGCCCAGAAGTAGTTTCTTATTAAATAAGAAAAGCAGTTGGCACTTTGCCTTTTGAAATATTGTAGAAAGAAAGTTTGAAGGGTCATTATGCGACCAAGATTAAAGAAAAGAGTTTTAAGAGCCTCAAGAGGCTAACAGAAGAGTTTTAAGAGCCTCAAGAGGCTAACAGAAGAGTTTTAAGAGCCTCAATGGCTAAATGAAGTGTTTTCAGTAAAAAGAAAGAAAGTTTCCTATGTGTGCTATATGCATGCTCTAAGTATTCTTTATGAATGAGTTATGTTTGCAAAGAAAGAAACGACAGTGTCTATACTTGAAGCTTCAAAGCATGTGATTGTAAAGAATATGTGACTTCAAAGTGAGTGTATAAGCATTATAGTTAGAAGCATGTGTTCAAGCAAGCAAGTGGCCATGTTGTTTTCATGATATATCATGAGGTGACTTCTTAAAGTACATATTGAGCATATAGGTGATAGTGCATCCCAAGTTTGTTTAGAGTCACATGATATGTAAGCAAGTCCCTAACATGCAACCTTTGTTGAAACTAAGAACCTATCATGAAACTGAGAATCTATCATGTTTAAGTGTTTACAATCTGTGACATGTAGCTTATTATTATAGTTGTTCATTAAGTGGATATTATGAGTTATGTTTATGAGAAAGAACGTTATGTGCTTAGCTTCATTGCTTGCCTAAGTGTTTAACTGCCTGTAGTCAAGAAGTTGGTCATTTAAGGACCTAGAATTATGTTAAGTGGGTAAAGTGAAGCTCATGGATCGTGATATTTCTATAAGAACTTCGTGAATGCCTATTATGATATTAAAGTATGATTACGTGATATGTGATTAGTAAAGATATTATTGCCTGCAACGGTTTTGGTTTTAAGGGGGTTGGGGGACACTCACTGAGCGTGTGGTTGCTCATCCCACTACTCTTTCCCCTTTTCCCCCCAGGTTTTCTTTATAACAGAAAGAAGTTGAATCAGCGGGAATCGATTGTTGCTTGCAAGGTGTCATTAGTGCCTATTTATGTCTTTAAGGAGTTATGTAATGCCCTTTTTGGTTTGTAAACGCTTGTAAACAGTATTCGAGGTTCATGTAACGCATATTGGTGATGAGTCGCTCTGTATGGCTATATGAGCCAACCATCCAGTCAGTAGTTAGATGTCTTTTGATTGAAGTTAGTTATGTTTGGGATGTAAACCCCATACTCCGGTTGTGTGAACCGTTGAGTTGTATCTTTTACTGTTTCTGTATTAATGAACTATTATGTTTGGTGTACTCCGAGCGGGTGGCTCGTCGAGTTATGAACTCCGGCGTGTGGCCGTTGAGTAATGTTTTTTTAAATGTTTACGCTTCCATTGATTTACAGGGACTTATTGTAAGGCGTTTAGCCTGGGAACGTTCAGTTTTCAGGGGAAGTTCTGTCCGTTTCGTCCCAGAATTTAAGTAAGGAGTTAGGAAAACATAACGCTTTCGGCCCTAGGGGCTGGGGGTGTTACAGTCCACGTCCCAGCTCAGGAACTCGGTGGGATTCGTGCTTGATACAACTTGACCAGACCAAGAACCAGGTTGGGTCCTCTGGCTGGCTCGGTCAGGCTCCTTCTTTGAGTACTTTTTTTTTTCTGAGCAGGGTTAATTAACTAGAATTCTAAACTGATTGCTTTACTGAGTCTAACTAGGCATAACCATAGACTAATTAGTGTACTTATTCAGATTAATCTTAATGGGACTAAGATTAGGTCTCCTTTCTCTAAACTGATTCATATTATGCCCTTAATCACTATAGAAGGGGTTGCCCCTTGGGATAGAGGCATCAAAAGAATTTCCATCTGTCAGAGGTATCAAATTAAATTAGTGTCAAGCACATAAAAAATTAAGATAGAGGAGAGCATCAAAATTTAGCAGAGAAATACTTTACAAATTGGAGGTATTGGGAGATAGACAATTGGGTCACCTATTAAAAAGGTGCTACTCTGCTGGATTCCCAGGTAAATCAGGTGGATTTGAGGGTCAAAAAAAAAAGGAACTCTATCTAGCCCTACTCTATTATATTTCTCTTTCCTTATTTTTTAGTTCTAAATTACTAAAGATGTAATTTTTATATAGTTCTCCGTTCGTTGTAACTTGTTACTTTATTTTTGTTCACATAGGACTAAGTTTTGTACATTTGGCATGATTTACTATGATTTATGATAATATTTTACATGTGTGTGTGCTAATATGGTTAAGTTTTAATTTCTCGTGTTGACTAGTAGATGTCGTCAGTGAGGACAAACAGTGATGAGAGGCACCCCATCACATCACCATTATATCACCCCCCCAATCGAGATCCTCAGTTCGAGAGTAAGGAATCACGATGGTCCCCACGTTGTGGATTGCCCGGGGGCCATGTTAAAACCTTTTCAAGCAAAATGAGCTTGCCCCTTTTATGTCCCTTCATTGTCCCTATCGGTATGATTTGATTCAAAAAGTGATATGGCTTGTGAGTCTTTCCTAAAACTCACTGGTGTCTCCATTGGTTAATGTTTCAAGCTTTTTCCTTTGTTATTTCATCTATTCCCAACTTCTACGCTACTGAAATTGGGTGGGTAGGTTCTGATCTTGATAGTGAAACTTGTTTAGACCAAAATATAGGTTCAGAACTGGTCTAGGAGCCTACTCTTGTTTCTGGATCAGTCTTATTCCTAAATTCTAGTGTAGGATGAGGCTACTAGCAAAGCCCAGGCTAGGAAACTAGACCTGGCTTTGACTAGGGAGCCCGACTGGATTTCTTGGCTAGGTCCAAGGCCAAGTATTGTGAAACCTTGCAGCCCAGTTAAGTCTATTTTTTAAAAAAAGATAATAATAATGTAAACGAATTACATCTGCTTCTAAAAAAATAGAGTGCGTAGCAAATGTCTCGAACCATTCACTACTAAAAATTACAATTATTCCGGCGGAAAATGCCGATCGAAAAAGAGACTGTCGCACAAGCCAACGAACATGGCGACGAGAAGACCGAAAAAGCAAATATGGGCGACGGATGTTTCGACGGACTTTAAATCCGTCGGAATTTCCTACGGAATCCGACGGACTATCTGTCGGAATCCCTGGTCAATGTTGACCATATTTGAGACGAATTTCAAAATTCAAAATCAAAATTTTTTGAATTTTCCGACAGAAAAATCCGTCGGAATTCCGGCGGAATTGAGATATTCAAATATTTTTTGGCCGAATTGATTGGAGGAAAAATTCAAAAATTTTGAATATTCCGACGGAAAAATCCGTCAGAATTCCGATGGCATATTCCGTCGGACATTCTCTTATAAAATTCGCACTTCGCTTCATTTTTTCGTTGCTCATTTCGTAAAATAGAGAGAGATAGAGAGAGAGAGAGGGAGCACCGCTGCTTGCCATCACAGCACCGCCAGTTGCCGCCATCACCTTCTCTCGCTGTTATTCGTCGTCGACTTTTTGATGAGGTTTCTTATCTATAATTTGTATAAATTTGTTGTTAATTAAATATATACGTTGAATTTAATAATTTGTATAATTGGTTTGCATGTAACTATGCAAATTAATAGTTTATATACTTAGTTTGTTACTGGTTACATTGAAGTTAGTTTGTTAGAATGATAATTTACCTTCAATTTTGTACTTTGTTGTTAAAGAATATAATTTTTAATTAATGAAGCATAATTTAATGCTAATATCAATTTAACGTCAATGATGAGAATTTATTGTGTATTATATTTTTGTTGTTTGGTACTATATTTCTTTTTTTTTAAATAAATTTTAAAAATTCTGATGGAATTGTCGACGAGTTCTGACGGAATCCGAAAAAAAAAATTTGAATTTTTTTAGCGAATTTTTTGTTGGATCTAACTGATGAGTCCGTCAGTTGCCCAGTTCCGTTGGAATTCCATCAGAGAACCAGTCCGACGGACTTGTTAATTCCGTCAGAACCCCTTCCTGACCCATCTTATTCCGACGGACATAGTCGGCCGGAATTTCCGTTGAAAAAGTCATTTTCCGACGAAAAGTGTTGCTTTTTCTGTCAGAATATCCATCAGAAAAAGTTGATTTTTTAGTAATTCGTGAGGGATCGCACCGCCAGGGAGGTGGATCCCTGCAATGGCAACTCCACTAGTGATGTTTTTTTTAAAAGAATGTGAGATTTGGACTTCAATATGGGAAATTGTTTTAGTTATACTTGAATTAGGCATTCTTACATTATAAGGTGCGTCCTATTGGGGATCAACAATTCCTCTAGGTTAAACCATACTATTATCCCTTGTGAAAGTAATTGGTTACTTGGTGGGTCCACTCGACTTTCAACTATGCAGGAAATTACTTCATCCCCTAATGACACACTTTTCTAGTCCACACGATGTGGGAAAGCAACCAAAATGTTCCAGTCTTACTATGCACTCCGTGCATAACATACGAAATGCTTAGGTCATGAGGACTATTCTAAACCATACCTACCCCTTATAACATAGGAATCTTACTTATGATGGAGCTCATATGCATGCGTGATTCTATGAATATTTAGAACTCTAATTGATTGATTGAACTGACCTCTGCCTAAAGACCTATGTATTGATGCTTTAGGATTCATAAAGTCATCATTGTGTCTTGGAGATCAGACTAGGGAAGGTGGAGTCTAGTAACTAGATTAGAAACCAAAGTATCTTTTGGGCCAATTGAGTCCTAAAAGGACCCTTGACCTCAAATCCTAATACGTTCTTATCATAGTTTAGGTAATGACAGTTCAGTCTAAAAAAGGGGGAGGAACCTAGTCAGGTTCCTATAAAAGAAAATGGTGCAAGTCATTAATATGTCAGTCTATGTTGAAAAAAATTGGCAAGATTGCATCCATTTTGAGTGCATTAAATCCCGATCAGGGTTCACCAAGTCCATGTCCACACATCATGCTTAGAAAGGGAAAAATCAGGAAGTCGGGATGTTAGTCCTCAGGCTTGCTAGAACCCGACCAGTATCCAGGTAGGCATGGTCCAGTCGAGTTTATGTCCTTAAGTATGTCATAGGTCTGCATTCATGGCATGAAATCCATACTCTGAGCCTTAAATGTGACGTTTTAACTCAAAAGTTGTGCATCATTTGGTCTCATCATGCATAGTCCATGAGTCCACCAAGGCCCAAAGTCCATAATGTAACCCATTAGGCACTTAGTATCCTAGTTCATTCTTGATCGCATCCAATCATGCATCTTATACTTGGTTCATGCATTACTCCATGGTACGTGCATCATATGTCCACTCCCTACGTCTAAGATCCATGCATGAGTCCACCTAGATCCGCCCACGTGCCAAAATTGGCCCATTCTAGGCAAACCAAACCACAGTCATACTTAAGCCAATATAGACCTGTGATTCACGTAAGAAAGCCTTGAGTCCATTTTGGGCTTATAAGTTAGCTCTTTAATCCCAACTTAGGACCTAAACTAAGATAAGAAATGATTTCAGCCTAAAACCCCACATCTTAACCGCGTTTCTGCCTAAACCTTTAAGATCATCAAACCATTATCTCTTTCTCTCTAAATTATAAGTCATTAACCATTTCCTTTAGCCCGTATCCAGCATGGTTGACCACTTATAACATTGCATGTCATCTTATTACTCAGGATAAGGAAAACTAAGAAGACATACAAGCAGAGTCCATAGGGCGGCAAACTTGTATCTCTTGGAGAGTCCAAGGGAACTCCACCAGTTAGATCAAAGATAAAATCCAAGTCAAAGTCCATTACTTTACCAATCCTAATGACAGGAGATAACGAACTACCTTAACTCATAAAGATGGTAGAAAAATGCAAACTAGACTATATGAGAGTGAGAAAAAGATAGAGCTAATGGCCACTACACTCTAAAATTTTATGAAAAATGCCCTAAAGGGAAAAGGTGAGAAACCTTGCAATGAAGGAGGGGAAGATGATAAGAAGAAGAAGAAAGAAAAAGGGAAAAAGAGCACTCCTTAAACCGATCCTCTAGTAGATCGGATAGAACAATGGCTTAAGGAATCATCCATGTTTAAGAATCACATTAACGACCATGTGGGATTCATTTCAATCACAAAAGAAAAATTAACCCTAAAATTCACTGTGTCAGACATCAAGTTCCGTGGAACTAAAAATCCTCACCATCATGTGAGGAATTTTCTTAGTGCAATGACTTTGAAATGAATCAACAAGGATATCTTCCACATCATATTTCCTGGGATGTTCGACAAGGATGTGACAAGATGGTATAATACTATGGACTCACAAAAGGTCCCAAACTAGGACGATCTTCATAAAGAATTCTTATGTTAGTATTCATACAATGCTGACCTATCAATCATGCTAATAGACCAACTAAACAGGAGAAAAAGGAAAGCATTTATTTTTTTCTTACTCGATAGAGGGGCAAAGTCTGCTCATATGACGAATTGACCCTTAGTGGTTAATCAAGTAAGGTTGTTTATTAGGAATCTACAACCCATAAATAGGCAACATCTAAGGTTCATGCCATTCAAAAACTCATGAGGTTAAGGAATGTCAGCACACTTGTAGAAGAAGTGTCTCGACAAAGGAGGACCCAAAACCAATCGAACTCAAGGGAATAGAATGATACTTAGTTTGTTGTTAGGTCTTAAGTCTTGAAATTTCTTTTTTTTTTTAAATCCAAAGTCCAAGTTTGATGCAACCTTGATCGTTAATAAAATAGCTTCCTCCATGCACACCCTTTTCTACAATGGTTTTGTTCCACGACGAATTCAACGTTGAAAAAAAAATAGGGGCTAGCTTGAAAAGCTAACAAGTTGAGCTAGGCAAAAGGAAAGGGAGAGAAATAAGAGACTAAGGATTTCAATCCATCATCCGAAAAAGGCAAAAGATAAGAAATTTCATTCCAATAAATCATGCAACTTTAAGGACATGTCTAGGACAGGAGACCAACTTTTACAACCTACATTAATAACTTTGTTAAACTTGATAAATTCGCACTTGGGACCATTTTGAGCCTCCGGATGAGTATGTTTCTTTCATGACCACATTTGACCTAATCGGGGAGCTGGAGTGTATCCTGCATGATATCAATATCAAAATCAGTAATCCAAAAAAAAAAGTTTAGACCAAATGCTCCCGACCAAGAGAGAAGAAAAAACAGAGAAAACAAAAAGAAGAAAAGCATTTGAAAACAAAAAGGATAAACAAAGAAAAAGGTTACTGATTCACACTAACTTCATCACCTATGCACACTTAAGGATTTCATAAGGGTTACTTAAGCCTTCGCGCCTACCTTATAAAGTCCTCCTGGAGTCGTCCCTCCTTTAAGCTGCATATTTTTATTCTTAAACTACTACTGGCCTAATTCCATATTAGATACATAGGTAACCCCTTTGAGGCATGGCCATGAAGATTTTTTCCATAAATAAATATCTCAAGTGAGCCATTTGGTCTACGAAAAAAGAGAGAAAAGAGTGGCTGGTCTGAAAACCTGAAAAGGCAGGTTAGGCAAAAGAAGAGTAAAAAATAAAACCTTGGTTGTTTTGGGGTCAAAGAAGCATTCCATTGACTACTTCCATCGAATCAGACTTGGACAGATATTTCGCCCACTTTACCACTGATTATCAATCGTCATAGCCTCTAATCTCACCTCCATTCCAAAATTTAGGACTTTAGATCTCAACCATGACCACAAATTCAAGAGTAAATACTTATTCCACATTCTCCGTCTTTCTACATAGGTACTGACTCATTATGTAAGGCAAAGGGCTGCCCTACATTTTCTTGGACAATCAGGGCTTCCACCATTATAAATATTTCCCACTAAGAAGATAATCCTACTCTCTATACCAAGATCAAGGCTATGCAACAAAGGCATATTTGTCTGCCACACCCCTACACAACTAGGGTCTACAAACTAGTAAATGTTTTCTAACACGGGAAAGATGAAAGTTATTCTACTGAACTAAGGGTTACTCCAATTAAAACTAGCAAAAGCGTCTTCAACTATCACTATCCTTACACATATTGGGCTTCTATTACAACAAACAAAAATTAGAGGGCTTCTTTAGAATAGGAGCACTTTAATGCAAAATTAAAAGGCATTCTTCCATTAAAAGAAAGATTTCCTATGTTGGGTAACTCATACCCCATAATTGGCCTAATGCAGTAGTCACTTAACTTTTTACCCATTATCTAAAGCCATAGAGCATCATGGGCCTAGCCTATCAGTCACTTGCACCTTAATCGACCCTTATCCAATGGACCCCAAATTTAGTATGAGACCTTTACCCACTTGCATACAAGATTAGGTCATTACGTGCCTATACAATCAACATAAATAATTCTGCGTAGTCATCATAAATACATTGTCTAACCTAGGCTAGCAATTGCACATGCATCCATACATGGGTCTTTAAGCTATTTACTGGACTTCCCTCTGCATTGATCACTTGGGAACCCTAGATTAAGGAAGAGTGCAATTAACCTTCATAATGGCCTATAACAAGGGAACATAACCTTGGTTAGTCATGAATACACATTAAAGGTTCTTAAGAAGCCGTCAACAGCTATTGTAGAAGACATATATACTTTGACCCTCGCCTTAATCAGGCCCAATCAATAAGGGGGTTCCATCCTTAAAGAAGGCTTTACGTAAGCATCCTTATAGAAAGGACATCAACCTAATTTCAGGCTATCTAGTAATAAAGCCTAAGAGGATCTATCCGCAAAGGACACCTTATCTTTTTGTATCTTAATATCGAAGGATGCCTCAACATCCAGGACATTTTAGCATTTAGCAAACTCCCATCAGAAAAAGATAACCCTAACACTTGAGCGATAAAAAGGTCAAACTTAAAGATTTGACATCTCAATATCTTATCCCTAAGGTCGTAAAGGTTCAATCTTCAGGCTTAAGCACCAATAAGTTCACAAGAATCTGGTACAAATTTTAGTCTCAAACGGTAATAAGTCAGATCTTTAAGCTCATGCGCCAATAAGTTGCAGGGATCTAGTTAATAGGTCTTTAAGCCTAAACGATAATAAGTTCACAGGGATCTTACTACAGGTCTTCAGGCTCAAATGCCACCAATTTCTCAGGAATCTGGCCACAGATCTTCAAGCATCCACACCACTAAGGTTCACCACTAGCTTCTGGCACAAGGGGACAACTCCTGGCTCCCAGCACAATTGGACATTTTACGACTATTGACTCCTTGCATAATGGGACAACCGTTGGCTCCTAGTACAATGGTATATTTTCACTACTGGCTCCTAGCACAATGGGATAACTATGGATTTCGGTGCCATGGGATATTTTAATATTACTGGCTCCTGGCACCATGGGACAACCGCTAGCTCCGAGCACAATGGGACATTTCGACATTGTTGGCTTCCGATATGATGCAACAACTACTGACTCTCAGCATAATAGGACATTTCGGCACTGTTGGCTCTGGGCACAATAGGGCATCATCAAGCCACCGTCATGGAGAAAGTTGGCGGACGCTAAATCTCAAGACCCTTAGCAGCCAAGTCTAGATTTCTAACATCACCGTCACGGAAAAAGTTATCAGACGCTAAATCTCAGGATCTGTAGTGGCTAAGCCTGGACTTCTAACATCGGTCACTGTCACGGTGAAAGCTGGCAGCCACCAAGCATCAAGACCCTCAGTGGCCAAGCTTGGACTCTAACATCGTCCACTGTCACAACAAAAGTTGGGGGACGTAAGTCTCAAGAGGCTTAGTGGTCAGGCTAAGATTCTACACCAACGACCACTGTCCTGGCAAAAGTTGGCAAACGCTGAGTCTTAGGGCCTTAAATGGCCAAGCTCTGATTTCTAACATCAGCCACTATCACAACGAAGTTGGTGAGCATCAAGTCTCAGAACCGTCAGTGGCCAGGCTTGGATTCTATATCATTGGTCACTTTCACGGCGAAAGTTGGCAGGGGCCAAGCCTCAAGACCTTTAGCGGCTACGTTTAGATTTCTAACATCGGCCACTGTCATGGGAAAGTTGGCTGGCGCCAAGTCTCAAGAACCCTAGCGGCCAGCCATGGATTCTACATCATTGAACTCTATATCAGTGAAAGTTGGCAGGTGCCAAGTCTCACGACTCTCAGCGGCTAGGCTTGGATTTCTAACACCGGCTACTATCACGGCGAAAGTTGGCGGACATCAAGTTTCGAGACCCTCAGCGACCGGGCTTTGATTCTACATCATCACATCTAGACGGACAATTACAAGTCAAGACTTATTTTGACCTCTGCATTATCCATGCTAGGCAAAACTGGGGGCTAGCTGTAGACACCTAAAAATGCGTTATTATTTTTAAATGCTTGATGATAAAATTATCCCCCAACCTATGTGTTTGGGTTGTTAGCAGAGTAATCCTTGGATTTGAGTCCAAAAGGTTAATGGAGCCCAAAAAGCCCAAATAGGCCTAAAATTGACAGTGCTTGGCGTCTAATGACATATTATACACCAAAATCTGATAAGCAACACAAAAGATATAAGTCGAACATTTGGGACTGGCTAAAAATGAACCTGTCCATTGTTTCACTTACATTATGTTCCATGATTATTTGAAAATTATGAAGTTATTTTTTTTTATTTAAACCTAGACTCAATAAGCTTTTACTGAAAAAAAAATCACTAAAAACATAGATTCGGTACGTGAAAGTTATGGCCAAAATAAATTGGGTTGTCTGCGGTCCAACCCAAGAACCCGACAGGTTCCTGCTTGATGTAACTTGACCAAACCAAAACCCGAGGCGGGTCCTCTAGCCAGCTCATTCAGGATCCCTCTCTTTGAGCATTTTTTGCCTAAACGGTATTAATTGACTAGAATTCTACGCTAATTAGTTTACAAAAACTAACTACTCAGAATTCTAGCTGAATTAATGTACCTGTTTACATTAATCTTAATGGGACTAGGATTACGTCTCCTTTTTCTAAACTGATTTAGACTATGCCCTTAATTGCTATAAAAAGGGTGTTGCCCATAGGGTTAGAGGCATAAAAAAATGTCAATTAGCTAGAGGCATTAAAGCAAATTAGCATTAAGCACATCAAAAAATTAAAAAGATAAGAGCATCAAAATTTATGAGAGAAATATTTTACACATTAGAGGTATTAGGGGAGAAAAAATTGGGTCACCTATTAAAAAGACAGTACTCTGCTCTGTTCTTTGGTAAATTAGGCCTAGAAACCCTTGCAGGTTCCTACATTATACAACTTGACTGGACTAAGCAACGGGTCAGGTTCTCTAGCTGGAAACCTAATCGGGCTCCCTTTCTTCAATTCATTTTCTACTTAAATGGGGTTAATTAACTAGAATTTTAGGGTGCTTGGTTTATTGAGACTAATTTGCCAGAATCCCAGCTGAATTAGTGTACCTGTTTAGATTACCTTTAATGGGACTAAGATTAGGTCTCCTTTTTCAAACAGATTCAGACTATGTTCTCAATCACTATAAAAATGGGGTTGCCCTGGGGTTAGAGGCCTCAGAAAAGTTCCATCACCTAGAGGCATCAAATCAAATTGGTGCCAAGCACATCAAAAAATTAGAGAAAGGAAAGCATGAAAAAGTTAGGAAAGAAATATTTTACACATTAAAGGTATTGGGAGAGAGAGCAAGAGAACTGGTTCACCTATTAAAAAGGGGCCACTCTCCTCCAGGTAAATCAAGTGGGTTATCTTGAGGGCACCAAAAAAAAAATCTATCTTCCCTTACTCTTCTGTTGTATTTCTCTTTATGATTTTTGATTCTAAATTACCAAAGATGCAATGTTTAGATAGTTCCCCATCTGTTGTAACTTATGTACTTTACTTTTGTTTGCATTTGACTAAAGATTGTACCTTTGGCATGATTCACTATAATTTATACTATTATGTTGCATGATTGTGTGTTAGTGTAATTGAGTTTTAATTTCCTGTGTTGATTAGTAGAGGTCATTAGTGATGATAGGCGGTGACAAGATCCACCCTATACCATCACCCCGAATCTGGTTCTTCAGTTCGACACTAAGAAGTCACGATGTGTTTGAGCTAAAAATGTGTTATTTTTAAGGTATTTTTATACCTGTTTTATGCTCCTTTTAATAATAATTTTAAGGTTTTAATAGGAGATTATTTTATTTTGCAGATTTTTAATAAATACGAAGAAGGGGCTTAAAATGGCGGAAAAGGCGAGAAAAAATAGAAGAAATGTCAGAGGTTGAAGAACCGGACCAAATTCCAAAAAAATCGGGCAAAGAAAGAAGGAAGAAAAATAAAAAAACCAAACCGGTCCAGCTGAACCGGACCGGCCGGTTCGCCTAGGCCGGTTCAGCTGAACTGGTTCCCATTAAAACCCCCTCCCCTTCGCGTCTGCTTTCTCTTTCCTCCTTACTCGATTCACCTTCTCTTTCCCCGAACTCGCTCCCAGACCCCAACCCAGAAACCCCTTCCTCCATTCACCTGCACTCTCTCTGCCATCTCGCATCTCGCTCTTCTCTCTCTCTGCCTCGTCACCTCCCTCTCACTCTAACCACATCACCCAGCCCACAGTTCCACCGAAACCCCAAAACCCGAAACCGGAAACTACCCACACCCACGGTTTTCCCAAATCCACGAAACCGAAAACCACCAGCCCACAGTTTCGACGTCCACCAACTCAGAACCCATCCACCACCAGGCCACATACACCACCCTTTTGCTGTCCTTCATCACCACCATCCACGACACCGGTAAATCGAAGGGCTGAGAATCCGAAGGTTCGGGTATAAAGGCAAGAGGACGCCATTGAAGAGAAGGTTAGCAGAGGTTAGAGTTAGTTTTAGGTTAGTAATTTTAGGTTAGATTAGGATTTTAATTTCAGTTTTAGGTCTAATTTTAGTTTCAATTTCGAGTTTAAATTTCGTTCTCTTGTTTTCGAATTTCAGAAATTAGGGTTAGGGTTTAGATTCGATTTAGGGCTTGAATTCACTGCGAATTTGAAGTTTCTTGGTTGTAATTAAGCTTTCGGTTTGATTTTGCAAAATTCTGGGTC
>JACYFF010031957.1:86933824-86971492 GCA_017589665.1 Selenicereus undatus | reverse complement strand
AATCCTACACGAGGTAGGTCGTGGTTTTTCACACCTCAGTTGGGCTAGAGGTGTTTTCCACGTAAAAATTGTGTGTGCTTTAATTCTGCATTTATCTTGGTGATTTTCGCATTTACAATATCTGAAAACACCCCCTACAAACAAGTCAACAGGGTGTTCGTCATCGGAGAACAACCTGTGTCAAGGTGTTTGTTACTTAAAACGCGAAAATCAGACACCATAATTCACCCCCCCTCTTGTGGAAGTATACTCTAAGATCTAACAATTGTCAATTAGATGGGCCCACAAATATACAGATTGTCACTGAGCATATTAAGTTTTCAAACAATAAACATCAACACAGGTTGACTGTATATGCTAACCTCGGTTAAACAATTATGACAATCTGGGTTAAATATACCATATTTGCAGCTGAATTTGGATCTATTTAGTCTGGGAGTCCTCTCATCTTTCTTTCAAGTACATTCAGGCTTTCTTTGGTCAAAATTTACATAATATTATCAAATTCAAACATAAGGTAGAAAATTGGGAGGCAGCGTTTATGTACATATATATATATATATATATATATATATACATATATATATATATATATATATATATATGAAACTTATAAGACAAGTAATTAAAGTATTCATAAAACAATAACATGATTGTAATATATCAATGAAATGAAAAACTAATTTATTTTTGTTATGTAACATAGTGACATGCTTAAAATCATATTGATAGGAAAATAAGAAAAAAAATGGCAGAAAAGAAAATAGGAAAAGAAAAATATACCCAATCCCCCATTTTACAATTACAACATCCCGATGAATTAATTCACTTAATTATTTTTAATTTTAAATTAATTATATGGTTATATGTTCAATCAAATACACGAGTCACAAGAAATTACAGTATCATCAAAAGGCTCATTCAAATTCAAAGATTTGTATAACCATGAGCTTATTTAACTCATTTTAGCACAAATAATTATATAATATAAATATTCATGTATACAAGCACATAAATAATGCAAGATTTTTGATCCAAGATTTAATTAATTTATGTAGGATTTAAATCTTTTTCTATCAAAATAGTATAATAAAATAAAATAAAACCTAATAAAATAAAGTTGAACAAAAATAAAGAAAAGGATTTACTGATGGGGAAGCAAAACATGGGAGGGAAAGGGACATTGAAAAGGGTGAACCATTGGGCCTTTTAAGTGGAGGGCATTTTAGCCACCCACATTTATGACTCATTTCTTATGAAATAGGTCCTACACTAAAATGACACTTGCTTGTTGAAAGGGCCCTCTCAATAATTTGAAAAATAATCCAACACATGTTGGTAATTTTTTTTTAGAAATTTCCTAAAATAAAATATCAAATGACAAGTACTGTTTAAGTACAACCTACCTATACATATGTATCATTTTTTTAAAAATAATGACAAACTATAGCCAACCTACAGATCTATCTCTTCTAAAAACACAATGGGTAGGAGAATGCACGAACGTGGAAAGGTGGGACAAGAATAAGGGAAACTGCCCCTTACATTTGTAGTGGAGTTTAGACTCTTTCCAAGGTGGGTTAATTCTCACTAGACCACTCATTGATAGGTCTTTATAGATACAACAAGAAATTCAGGGGCCAATGAAGCTTGATGTTAGTGGAGTCAGCTGACACCTCTTAGGCATTTACCCCCTAAGGAAAAAATAGTATGTTGCAAAACTAAAAGAAACGTCCTTAAATAAAAATTGTGGCAAACAAACACATAGAGGATGCATCTAGCTAGTGGTATGAGCTCCTGTTGTTGTTTATTGGTTCTAATCGTTGCGGGTTTGAATACGACAACAAACAACAACAAACTCCCAATGTGGGTCCCGCTTTCGCAGGGTATGGGGAGATCCAGCTGTAGGCAACCTTACCGCTACCGGTACTCCTACCCATAGAGAGGTTGATTCCATAAGACCCACAAAACAGCTTTGAGAAAAAGGTTTGAAGAGAAAACGATTGCAAAACCATTGACCAACGTAAGAGAAAGGGGGAGGGGGGAAAGGTTCCAGGATAAGCGAATATATAGGGAGCGGAGACATACCTCGACAAACCAGGGGCGCTTGGTGCTGTGACATCCCGGGAAAGCACAACCTGCAGACAAGCAAACCAAAACCCTACCTACCCCACCCCACCCCACACCGCCTAAGCTACTGCCACCTACGGAGCCGGTCCCCTACAATCAGGGACCTCGACAAACCAGCGGGTTTGAATCCTACAGAGATTTCTAATCTCTTCAATTTTTTTTATTTTTTTTTGGTGAGCAACATCTCTCCAAATTTGAAGTTCAAAGCTTACTCATTCTAGTTTAGAACTTTAATTGACTTTAATTTGTTATTCAATGCTTTGTTTATAGATTAATTTATTTTGTTAGTTTAATTTATTAGTTTAATTTGTCAAGTTTAATTCTAAATATTTTTAATGTCATTTAATTTCAATTCTAGGCCAATATGTATAGACATTTCAAAAATATAGCACTTTAATTGACCTTATTGATTAATTCTTTAATTTGAGGTTAATTTACTTTTTTAATTTTAATTTATGAGTTTAATTTGTCAATTTCAGTTCTAAAGTTGCTTAATTTCTATCTTGAAATGCATAGATACTTCAAAAATATAATTAAAGAATCATCATGCTCGTCAAGTTCTAAATTCGAAAACTCACCATTGAATGAAGAAGATGAGAACAATATCACTCAACTATAACCACCAACTTATTTCTAATCCCCTTTTCTCACGTTTCTGACTTCACCAATGAAAAATATTACTAATTAAAATAAATTAAAGAATAAGTTTGACATATGACAAATGCATTTAGTGAGTATATAACAAACGCAAGTAATAACTTGCAGTATAAATGATCCTGATTATCTATCATTTTGTTCACGTAATACTATTTGATATAGATTCAACCCAATTCGAGATTGACGAGAAAATAAGGAAATTGAAGACTCAGATCACCCTAGGGGGGGAATAGGGTGATTGCAAAAACTTAAAATCAAAACCAAATGTAAATGCTGAAATTAAATAGAGATGGTACGCAATAATATTTTAACGAGGTTGTGCCTCAATCAGGCTTACATCCCTGCCTAGGATTATCCAACTCTAGAATTCAACTCTTTGCTTCTTTTATTAAGATGAACTCTCATAATCTCTCAGAGCTGTCTTACTCTAGAGATCTCAAGTACTTAAATCAACCTCTGGATTTAAGTATGGGGGAGTTGTGACCTCACACCAACTCCTAAGTTCACTCATTAATAAAGAATCCTCAATTCACTTACAAGTCTTGATCACAAAATAATGCTCAGTACAATAGTGTGTAGTAATTGCTCAATGTTGTTTTTTCATTCACTGCCTCTATGTCTTTTTCTTCCTTGGTTTGGGCTACTATTTATAAGCTTTAGCACTCATCCACCAAATATAAAAGTTCTTCCCAGGGTATGCTGAAATGGCATTTCGAGCCCTTGATTTCTGCTCATCATCTTTTGATTTGATTCTCTTGCCTTTCTCTCCACGATTTAGGTGGATGTCATACTGCACAATATTTTCTCAAGATATTGTAGGCATGCATTCTAAAATCAAGGGATAATATTGCTTGATTGCATCATAACTTTCCTTGATTGGCTTGCAATTAATCAATCAATTAAAATCATGCCAAATCTCCTAAATTGATTCCTCAAAATTTGAAATTCAAATTTTGATTCAGCTAACCAATCTCCATGACGGGTTTCAATTAAACTGGTAAATAATAATCACACCAATATTCTTTCCTTGTGTATCCATACGTTCAATTCTTTTATTTTTCATCCAAGGTTTTAATTAATTTTGTGTTCCATCAAAACCATTTGACCACTAAGAGAGTCAACATCAACAAAAGCATGTTGGACCGACCATAGATATTATATATGAAGTAGAATCATTATAAAATCAACTCACTTCATAATTTCATGTATAACTCTAATTGTATTGTTTGTTATCATCAAAATCAATATGTGACTCTTAGAGTCAACAATCTCCCCCTTTTTTATGATGACAAGCAATTTATTGCTAAGGTGAAATAGTGTTAGAAAACATACCTTTGTTTATGGGAGTACTTACCATCATCATCTTCTTATCCCACTTTGTCATCATTAAAAAGGGACACAAGATATGATATATTATACTAATAGCATAGTTCCCCCTTAATATGACACTCACAAAAGTTATCATAGACTTATACATCAATAAGTGCAATTATAAAGGTTTACATTACAAAATCAATCATATATATGACTTGTTGATTCAACTTTCTCATGAACAGTATTGATGATCATAGGGGATGTAGTATTAATTTTTCAAAACTCTTTATATGTCCCATTTCACAATTAATTCAGAACATGTATTTAGAATATTAGAACAAGTTAATCAAGCATTTCTCATCCTTACATTATCGATTCAAGCATAAATTTGGGGTGGGGTCATGTCATGTGTAAGAGTATGAAAAGATTATATACCATAAATTGTCGAGAGCATAATTATTCTTCATCCCTTGAATATTCCCCAAGAGGATAAACATGGGATATTAGATGCCAACAAATTTGAAAAATAAGTATATCATCAAAATCAATCATATGATACCCAAACTTGTATGTCTCATGTATGTATGAGTTCATTGGAGAGATTAATCAGCGTAAAAGAGTGTTACATCTCCCTTTAATTTTGTCAAAAATAACTATTTTATATAAATTACATGAAAATATCAAAATCTTAGTGAGTAAAGTTGACCAAAGTTATGATCGAGACATCACAGTCATACCAATAACTAACACAAAAAAAAATAAAATGAAATAAAATGCACTTCTTTGTGTTTAAATAGCAAGCAAACATTATAAGTGTGTCAAATGAATCTTGCTCTCTTACTTAAAGATGTGTGATTTTATACGGAATATGATGACTAAAATCAATCTCAAATATCAACCCCTAAATTTGTATTTTTTTTCATGGAGACACATATATATAAGATTGTAAGAGATATTAGGCTATATGAATGTTAACCAAGTAAAACTCAAATATCTCCTACTATAAACTAGTTAATTCAAAGATAATTCATGATGTGAAGCGAAACTCGATTGATGCCAAAGTTTAATACAAAATAAATCACACTAATGGCTAAAATCATGAAGATACAAAACTACACAACTATGGAGATAGTAACATATAAAGATCATACCTTATAGATCAATCATTGTCTCCCCTTTGATAAAGATAATTAATGCAAATCTATGTATGAGAAATTTCACATATATATTATGTATGACAATTTGATGATTAGAAAGAACTTACCAATCTCTATGCTAGACAAGCCGGTTGATCTCAATTGATAATCATTATCGTGGAGAATAGTAGATAGAATAGATCGACATCCAAGGCATAATCCACAATAACCTCTTTCTTTAAAAAAAAATAAAATCATCACCACACATGAGTACTCTGGTGGCTCTTGAACATCCACCTTCTATATTAAATTTTAAGGTTGCTTAATTTGGATGTTAAGTTTCCTTGTTGGTTCTTGCTACTTTTTCTCCCACCAAAGTTCTTTTTGGACCATCTTATAGTGGCTCCTTTTTTGGTTTTTTGGCTCATTTGATTGATCCCCTTCAAGGTATTCTTCCCCAAATAGTTCATTACTATAAATTGTAATTGAAGTGCATACCTCATTCTTTAATTACCATTAGCACGTATACTCTTCTTGCCCTTTGAAATTAATTAATTATGCAATACCACACACAATGAAATAATATGTATCGCATATATATGTATGATCAAACATGTATCAAGACTCGAGTGATATGATCATGAAAGTAATAAATAAAGATACACCATGTACATATACCATGTAAAAGACATGCGTAAAAGTGATTTTTAAACATATAACAATCTCACCTAAAAGTCAATATGTTATCTTCCTTAATACATGTTTTGAATTGTAATCAATATAAAGTGACTAGTATCAATAACATATTATTTAATGACAGTCTTAAAATTGATGACCATAACTTGAGAAATAATATACCTCGGGCTAAAATAAATCATGAAAATAGGATTTTATGATTAAAGTTGTAAATATTATACTATACCATATAAAACACCATACACAATTTTTGATTTATAAAAACAATAGTATGTATTGTAAGTTAATCCAGCAATATCTTCCCTTACCGGAATTAAACTTAGCATATCACAGCATCATAAAATATGACATGTGATGGAGCTAGTATCATATCGAAGCATGTTGATTGATGCAATCAAGATCTTACATAGCATAAAATTAATGTCAATGGCAAATATCTATCATGCATTGCTAGAAGCATATGGAAAAAGGAATGGTCAACTATGTCAATATTGAATGTCATGCTATATATATTTAATTAAAAAGTATAATAAGTTCATGCAAATGACATGCAACTATCAAAATTTTTTTTGGGCACATAAGTCCATTCAATATGTTACTACATACTTCCCCTATATGAAAATCAAACAGGTTGACATATGATTAGGACTAGTAAGCACAAAAGCTTTTAGAAAAATGTATTACCATAAGCTCAAAGATTCTAGCATGAGTGTCCATGTTGTTGTTTTTTTATTTACATATTTTATTTATTGTTTAGATGTCAATTATTCCTATAAAACAAACTTTGGCCTTTCTCAAAGTACTTTGAAAACTTTGGATCCATATGACTCATTGCCTACCATGCATATTAGGCGTTCTTGTACCTTTTGCTACCCAAATTTGTATGACCTTGTGACCATTTATTTTAATTGGACAACAAGCAGAAATATGACGTAATTTACAACAATAATTGCAAGTAATAGAATTACTACTTTCGTAATTAGTCGATTTAAAAAATAAGTTTTTATAACACTTCTTTTTATTGAAACTGATTCTGGACGAAATCACTAGGGTACGGTTGGTGATGACGTGGGATGAAGGAGCGGGTTCATCTGACAGCTAGCATGCAACACCTAGCGTCCTTCTCTTAGAGTAACCCCTTCTGTAAAAAGGGAAACCCCCGGGTTGTGGACCGGGCAAAGCCTCTCCGACGGTCAAGTTAGCTTGGGGTCCACACTGAGGGTCAATAGAGAGAGAGAGAGAGAGAGAGTGTGAGAGTTCAGTGATTCAATCTGCCAACCTCTTTCCCGAGGAAGATCTGTAGCTATTTATAGCCCTCTCGGAGGAAGGGCCAGAACAGTAATCTTACTTGGAGCGCTCGCCTGGGCCGCCGGTGTCGGAGTGGAAGGGCCTAAGGGGGGCCTTTAGGGTCGCATCCTGGGGCCCATGAGCTCAGGCATGGGCCCTATGGAACCCCCAGGGTGATGCTTTTGGGCCCATTATTGAACGTACGGGCTTGGCCTGTAAGTTGGACTTGTGTGGGCTGAATTGGGGAGAAATTCGATTTTTTCCCCAATCACTTAGCCCCCCACATTTTACCTGCACGTCGAGTCGAACAAGTAGTCGGGCAGAATGTGGAGCACCGTTGATGGTCGACGTGCATCCAAGGATCCTCGAAAATTGGGCCTTTGAAATGGACGGTCTCGGAGCCACCGTCCACAGATACACTGGTAACGACGCCTAAATGACAGCCGTGTGAAATTGTCGCCTTCCTCATTATAAAAGGCGACTGATAGGACAGGGTGTCACATGCTTCTTTATTTGGCAATAGCTGCTATCAGGTGTTCCTCCCATGGCTTTTCCACATTCCGCTGATACTAAGGCAATGAGTGAGTACGTTACTCGCCATTTTGTGTGGGACCGACGTGGGATTGCCTTTCCCCCATCGCCCTTTCCAAAAGATTTTCAAACCCTCTGTCCAGACTTTAAGCTGGTCGTGGCAGAGGAGGCCGCCAAGTGCTACAAACTCCCGGAATTGGCCCAAGTGATCTTCTATGCAATGCTTCTGAATTATGCCGAAAAGCTTGGGGTAGTGCATGGACGGGCGCTTCGGTCATTGGAGTCGGCCCTTACTGAGCTATGGTCATTGGAGCGCTTGGGAGTGGAGATGGCAGATGAGGACGTGTCCACTAAGAAGGCAGCCTCCCCTTAGGAGGGCGATGAGCTAGGCCATTAAGCCTATGAATGCGCGGCCCTCCCACTAGTGTTTTCTCCCATTTCTGCTTTGTACTCATTTATGCTAATCAGTAATAAAAGGCCGTACTTTCATATTTTGCTGAATAATCTTTACTTTGCTTGCAATCAATTAATGCTGGTTGCATGGACACATGTCCGAGACGGATTGGTCATTAGGTTCTTGGGAATTTCCCTTGTCTCCAGCTCCCCTAATTCCTCCTCTATAAATACAACATCATTCTCCCTCATAGGATATCACTACAAAAAATAATGCATCCTCCCACATTTGTGCCGCCACACTTAATGAAGTGTGGTGACAGAAAATAACAAATTTGATAGTTTTGTTGACTCCACATTTAATAAGTGTGGGGAAATCATAAACCTTTTCCTATACTTATCAATTGTGGGGAATTAAATTGTTTTTTTCTGTATAAACTTATCAATTAACTTGGTGAATATATTAATTATGGGGAATTTTTTAAGAACATAAAAAAATATTTGAATGTTGATTTTTATATATATAAACAAATTAATTAAGGGAAAAGAATAAAAAAAGAAACATCACTGACTTCAATTCATGAGAGTTCTCTAGCTCGATGACAAGCATAGCATCGAGGAAGCTAGGGTTTGAGGGGAATTAAGGGGGGAAGACACTAGTTTTGGGTGCTTTAATTTGCTCGTTGACGGTTGTCGGTGTAAGGGGGTTACAGGCGTCGACGGTGACTATTGTACGTTGGGGGTTCAGAGGTGTCGACAGTGATTTGGGTTCTCTGCCTCAATCGAGGGTGCGACTTGGGTGCTTTGCTCATCGACAGTGACCTTTTTCGGTGTCAGGGTCAGGGCGTCGACGACAACTATTGCCGGCATCAGGGATTCAGGGGTGTCGACGACAACTTGTTTTCCTTGGCTTGATTGGCTGTTCTTCTGCGCAGGTAATTCGTATGTGGCTTGGTCCTACTTTTGCTTGTGTGCATAATTTTTTGCAAGTTATGCCCAATTTCGACTATCAGGTTGTAAAAAGTCACATTTGGACAATATTTTTGTTGATGAATGATGGCGGATTCAGTCAAAATGGCTTGTTAAACTCTCATCTAGTACTTTTCATATACAACAATAGGGAATTTGAATTCATGCTTGTGCTCATTTCAATGATGGGATAATTTTTTTTCCTGGTTTGCTTCACATTTCAGCCTAGACTAGAATGCTTTTCACACTCTGGGAATTTGCTTTGGTACTTGAGTCATAGTGAGAAATAGCTGCAGAATTCCTTCGTTTTTCCATGTTTCCTAAACATGGACAATCTGTTTCCAGAATTCCAGGTTCTTCTGAGATGGGCCTTGCATTGTTAACTAACCTGAGATGCCTTGATATATGAGTTTGAAGAGCTAATCCTTTAAGTCCATCTCAGCCTCTTGAGTTGGGTGTGTCAACTCTAGACTTGATTAAAATAATGTGATTGGTAGCATCTGCTTCGGTTGTTGTCAAATGCTAACGATAAGACTATATGCTCATTCTCTATTTCAATATGCTGCTTTTGGAAGTTAAATAGCCAATCTGCCTTAACAAGGACTAATGTTGGGGAGGGTCGGGTTTTTATTTTCTTTGGTTTTTACAGGCACCTTTTGTTTATGGACTTGTATTTTGCGATGCAATGGCATTAGGTTCTTTGTTTACCAAATGATGTTTGGTATCCTTATTTTTGGCAATTGATTTTTGTTTCATGCTGATGTCTATCGGGTTGGTTTCATTGTAAATGTCTTTTTTTGGTTGTTGAGGTGTTGTTGTGCTCAGTTTCCCCAGTATTAGAAAGAGCCTGTTCTTTTTTATTTGTTAGTTATTTTTACTTCTAAGACTATTGTTGTAAGTTTTTTTTGTTGTCCACTAGACATCCTAATTCTAGCCTCTATTCCAGTCTCTCCATTAACATCATTTTGGATTGTTGATGGAAGTTTAGTGGGATTCATAGTGATTAGCTAAAGCACCCACTGAACTAGAGGCAGAGAGCGAAAGAGAGAGCTAGAGTGGGTACGATTCGTACAGTAACAGTCGAATGCACAAGTGGGTGTGAATTCGCAGCCTTCAACCACAACTTCGAGTCAGTGAGTCAATTCAGACGACTTTGGGGGTATTTATTCTCTTGTGAGTCAATTCAGACGATTTTGCAGCTCTATGAGATTGTTTGGTTCCCTTTTTGCATAGTTCTCATATATTATTCTCTTATTGTACATTCAGAGTGGAATTTGTTACATGTCTGCATATGTAGCATCTTCTCTTTTGCACGTTGTTTGTACTGTCACTTGTATGCACATGTTGCAATACTGCTAAAGTCGTGATGATGTGTTCTCTAGTTCAATATGACTTATTACATTACATACTCCCTCATATGTCTTCCCCTGGTTCCCTTTGCCCTGTGGTAATTTTTCATAGGAATGTAATTGTTCTTGTATTTGTCACTTCCTTCTATGTATCAGCTATCAAGAGATCCAGCAGGTAGCCTGCTAAGTTATAACAAATACGCAGAGACTAGTGTCATCAGGCTTTTAGAGTTCTGTTGTTTATAATTCAAAGCTAAGAAATCAGTGCTAGTGGCTAGTTTTGTTCCACTAAAACAGGACAAGTGAAGAGTAGTGCATCAAAGCAAAACAGAACAATTTTGTTTGAATATTCTGGTGATTGTGTTGTTTGCAGACCCATGTCGTGGACTTGTAAAATTTTTTAATATTCTCAAATAAGTATAGTATGCGGACATGTTGGAACTTGTATGCCATTTACCTCCTGTGGTCTCAGTTTTTGTTTTCCCCTAATATACTGATCTCTTTTGGCAGCTGTGTAGTGGAATGGATTAGAATGCTTTTGGTACGTGTGCTGAACTTATATTTGCTCCTATAGACCTAATGCTCCCCTTCTGCCTTCTGGATTTTGCATAATCCCATTTGATTCTATGAAGGTAGCTTTTCTACTTCGACATTTGAGTTCTAATTATAGATGTCATTTTCTGGAGATTGGCTTAAATTTTTGTTTCTTTTGACTTTTTGGTTGATTGATGTGGTTGAATTAAACTAGGAGGCATCGAATCCAAACCGCACCTTAGCACTTACTTCTGCTCTTGAAGTGGGTCCATTTGGGAATAAATCCTTGACTGATAATTCTGCTTCTGGTAGTAACATCAGATCAGTCATGACTATTGCATTTCAATTTGCTTTAATTTGAGAGTCATATGCAAGACAACGTGGCATCCATGGCTCGTTAGTATGTGCGCAGCATTATATCCTCTGTTCAAAGGGTGGCACTAGTGCTCTCTCCTCATTTAGGTTCTCCAGCTGGACTTTGGTCGCCACTTGGAAATCTCGAAGCACACACCTTAGCTCGATGGATTTTCCAAATTTATAGGTATGCTACTAAGTTTTTACTTCTGTATACTTCTATATGTAGATATTCTAATAACAGCACTTGGAGCTTTTTTGCTTTAAGGCAACTGCAACCTAATATCTGAGACTGCATAATATCTGATACTGTAGATACTCTATAGTTGGTTGAGCTTTGTTGTGAGTCTTTAAACTTGATTCTGCCGAGTCTGTGTCCTAATTAATCTCTTTGGTTATATTTTTAATAATTCATTTTTTTTATGTGTTTCAATTGTTTAACAGATTGCATTTCTGGAGCTAACATATCTCAGTGAAGAACACGGAGATGGAGATTTTTTTATATATTCTTGGATGTTAGGCATGTTTTCAAAGTATAGTTTTAGCTAGTATATAGAGCAATAAAATGTTCAATCAGCTACCTACAGCCAAAAAATTAGCAGGATGGATTCAAAAAAATTCAAGAATATTTAGTTTTGATTACCTTAGTCTTTGTTATATCTACAAATTTTTTTTCAGGCACTAATGTAATTTATTTAATTGATGTTTGATCTATTTTAATTTGTTGGTTTGTTAATTTTATTCATTTATGAAGGGTGCTGCGTGCTGGTAATTAGTATAAAACTTGTTAATTAAAAAAAAACAATTGTATACAATTGTTCTATTTTTAACTTAATAAGTTTTATGTTAATTACCAGCATTATTTTTTTAAAAACTAAAACAACACTAGTAACACTTTTAAGTGTAGGGAAAATTATGACTTATCGCATCTTCCAGAGTGGGCATAGCGTAAAATGGCCACACATAAATTGTGGGTAATTAGTACTTACTCTGTATTTATAAGTGTGGGAAATATAACTCTACATGCATTTCCATTAAGTGTGGAGAACACTTCCACACACTTCACTTCCCCACATTTAGCCTAAGTGTGGGCAACTGCTATTTCCACACTTATAAGTGTGGTTATTAACAAAATTAAATGTGGAGGGAAGCAACCTTTTTTGTAGTGTATTCAAGTGTTTCATTCTTCTAGAGGAGTGATAGAGATCATAGGGAGAGCGATCAGTACTCCTGTTTCCTGGGCAAACATGGCGTTCCCTCCTATCAACAACACAAGAAAGATGGCGAACTACGTGAGGGAGACCTTCGTCTGGCATTCAAGGAGCGCTTCACGTCCGCCTCGCCCCCTTCCCGAAGACTTCCACGTATTATGCCTGTGTTTTTCATTGCTCGAGGTTGAGAGTGCAACGGCTGAATTCGAGCTCCCTGAAATAATTCAGGCGACATTCTACACCATGCCGTTGAACGAGGCCGTCGAGCTAAGTGTGGCTTATGACTACACGGGCGAGAAGATGAAATCATCGTTAATAGTTCTGAGGTGGTTGACCTTTGAGGTTTGGATGGATTACATGGACAACCCACTTAGGGCGGCACAGCTTTATCGGCCGATTGATGAAGTGGAGGTCCGGGGTTCCTAAGACGGCTAGGAGGAGGGCTCTGGGTGGACCGGCCCCCTGGCCCCTTCTAGTGACGAGGAGTAGACTTAGTTTTGTTTTGACTCTTCTTTTGTACTGGCCCACCCCTTCTGGTTTCTTGTATTAGCATGTTTGCAGTAATGAAAACAAGTCCCATATGACTTGCCTTTTACTTGTTTCTGTATGCCGTGAAAGCCTGTGAAGCCACGCTTAAGGCCCCTCGGGACCCGTGGGTGCCTAAGGCCGCGATGACCGGCCGCTTGGCCATGCTTGTGGACCCTTAGCCCCCAGTGGGACCGATAGTGCAACGACCGGCCACTAGGCCATGCATTAGGACCCTTAGCCCATATTGGGGATAAGAGTGTAGTGACCGGCTATTAGATTGTGCATGAGGACCCTTAGCTCCCAATAGGGCTAAGAGTGTACTGACCGACCCTCAAGCCGTGCGTGAGGACCCTTAGCCCCCATTGGGGCCAAGAGTGTAGCGACTGCCCCTCAGGCCGTGCATGAGGACCCTTAGCCCCCATAGGGGCTAAGAGTGTAGCGACCGACCCCTAGGCCATGCCTAAGGACCCTTAGCCCCCATTGGGGCTAAGAGTGTAGTGACCGGCCCTCAGGCCGTGCATGAGGACCCTCAGCCCCCATAAGAGCTAAGAGTGTAGCGGCCGGCCATCAGGCCGTGCATGAGGACCCTTAGCCCCCATTGGGGGTAAGAGCATAGCGACCCACCCCTAGGCTGTGCATGAGGACTCTTAGCCCCCATTGGGGCTAAGAGTGTAGCAATCAGCCCCTAGGCCGTGCATGAGGACCCTTAGCCCCCATAGGAGCTAAGAGTGTAGCGGTCGGCCGTCAAGCCATGTATTAGGACCCTTAGCCCCCATTGGGGTTAAGAGCATAGCGACCGACCCGTAGGCCATGCATGAGGACCCTTAGCCCCCATAGAGGCTAAGAGTACAGTGACCGGCCGTTAGGCCATGCTTGCGGACCCTTAGCCCCTAAGGCCGGGCGTTATAACGGTCGAACACTCCGGAGTGCCTTTGGACACCCATTATTTCACGAGACCCTGAATTTGCTCTGTATAAGGGTAAGCACTCGTTGTGGGAGGGTCATTTGCTCTCCATACATTTTCATCCCTTAGAGAGAGGCAATTTTTTGATAGAGAAGCTCTGCCTCTCATCTCCCATTCCACCTTCAAATTCATTGTAGCTCTTCAAGCTGCATCTTTGCATCTTCAAGGTCCGGCTTGAACGTTCATCCTTATCTTCAACCAACTCCCTTGAATCGTCATCTCTTACACGTACATCTTTGTGCCCCTTCGAAGCACTGCTTGTTGTATATTATCTTGTCGTCTTGCTCGTCCAGGAGGGACGTCCATGAATGGATAATTGGCCCCCGAGTGGAGGGTCAGCACCCGCAATTCCCTAACCTCCCGGCCTTTATTGATGGTCGGGTGGTAGTCGGCGTCCCCCGAAAGAATAAGCCGAGGCAACCCAAAAAGATTCCCTATGTGGTGCCCCTGTTTGAACCGAGCACCCCCTTATGGTCCAGCTGCGAGTATTCTTCCACCCCCACCGTCCTTGGCCACGAGGTAGAGGTGACGTATCCGTGGGAGATAACCGTAGCTAATTATATGACTGATTTCCAGGTTCGTAGAATGGCGAGGAAAAAGTCCACCCCTGGCATTAGATCCCCTGACGAGTTGCTGGCCGAGGGCACACAAGGTAATCCTTGTTCAACTACACTCCAGTCCAATTCAGAGGCCGAAGTGGCCTCTATTGGTTCTAGTGCTACCTCAGGTACGGGCTCGTTTGGCTCCTCCTCTGAGAGTTCGTCGAGGAGTTCGTCATCGGAGAGGGCATCCTCGAGTTCCTCTTCTTCTGAAGCATCGTTGGGACCGGGCCAATCCACTACAAAAAAGGGACTTATTACAACAGAAACCTAGCAACAAATAATATTTTCTGTTGGTAAAAGTTTATTTTTACCATCAGATTGATTTGTTTGTTGGTCAAACGGCTATGAGGTTGTAGCGCCAAAGGAACACAAATAAATTGCAACAGAAGTAATGCATCTGATGGTACTGTTAATACATTATCAACAATATTTACGATGTCCAAATGTTTTGTTGGTATTGTTATAGTTATACCAACAAATTGTGAAAAGTAAAAAGCTATGTTGGTATTGTTCATTATGGCATATACCGTGAAAAAGATTAAATAAATATATACTTAAAAATTTTATCTAATACCATTTTTTTAAAAATTAGGAGTGGGAAACTAAAATTAAGCTATCATGATCAAGATTAAATAAATATATATTTAACAATTGTGTCTAATTTTATTTTTGTTATAATTAGAAGTGCCAAAATAAAATTAAGTTATTATGATCAAATTAAATAAATATATATTTCAATATAATGTCTAATTTTACTTTTGTAATAATTAGGAGTTCCAAATTAAACTTAAGTTATTATGATCATGAACATAAATTAGTTATAATAATATGGAAAAAAAATATAAAGTAGGCAAATATATATAATATAACAATATGGGCCTAAAATTTCCAGCCAAAATTTTTAGTCAGCATAGTTCTGCAATGTAGTACGTATAGGCCCACAGAAACATAGCATCCCAGAACCCTCATCTCGTGTATGTAGCCCCCAGAGCAGAGGAACAGAGCATCCCAAAACCCTCACGCACTACAAAAAAAAGGGCATTCTTCCACTCTTATTTAATCACGCATGGCTAAGTGTGGCGAGAAAATAAGCAAAAATAAGCGCTCGGAATTATCCCTACACATAATAAGTGATGGAAAATGTAACCACTCTTATAAGAGTGGTAGTAACTAATTAAGCGATGTCCTGACATATTAAGCATGGAGAATTGTATCTCGTAAATATGAAGCATTCATCACGGATATAAGTGTGGTAGATGTTTTTTAATTTTTTGAAATTTATTTGGTTAAGCCCACTAATTTAAATTAAAAGAAAATTACAACCCAAAAAAAACAAAAACAGAAGATTGATTGCAAAGCCCTCCACACTCAGTCCCTTCGGTTCTACTTGCAGAAGTCGGCGTCCTCACAAATCCTAGCGGTCGGCGACCGGCATTCCTGTCAGCGGCGTTCCTGTCGGCGGCAAGGGGCGTTGTAATTCCGGTCGTGTAAATGGATTCCCAGTTGATACTATAGGCCTTGTTTTTTTGGTGATTAGTTGAGCTTAAGAAGGAGATCTCGTGCTCTCTTCAATTGGGGAGCAAGACCAACAACTATGTGGCTTTGAAGGTATTTCATTTCATTTTTCCGATTTTGCATTTTCAGGATTGTGTTGTCACTATTATGAAATTGGATTTGGATTTGATTAACATGAATGCTTTTGATCGTGGTTTGGTTTAGGTTAAAAATGACGAATCCGAAAAACTATTGCGTTCGTCCCAATAGTGGCATTTGATTAACATTTCTTGTAGAATTTTGTCTCTTATGCAGTTTTTCCCTTTGCATGGTTGTCAAACCATTTTAAGCAGTGAGGATTTCTATTGGCAAACCATTGGTTTAGGGTTCGATTTTTTGCATCAGATTTGTACAAGACTTTGATTTTCCAGGTTAGGGTTCTAGATTTCATTGTCTAGTTAAGTGAACACTTTTGGTTTTTAGCTATTTGCTAATAATTGTGGTAATTTTTTCTCCAGAAATATGGATAACGTATTGAAAAATCTAGATAGGATCAAATTATCAATGATCTAGTTTGATGAAATTACACGCAGTTGCTTTGTTTCAAAAAAAATTCTCCAAGTCCATGCTATTATGCACCAAAAACATGGGGTTTAAGAGTTAAATGTTGAAGTGGCAAATGAATTCCAGAACAGAGCATGATTTGTTCTACCTTAGTTGATGTCATATTTTGATGGATAATTACACTAAATACTAGCAAGGCGTAATCTTGATGCTGAGCAGGACTCCTTGAAGCAAATGGTAGGCTAACGAATAAGGCCCAACATTTTTACAGTTTGAGAATATAAGCTTTGATGATCAGGTAAGGTGACATTGCTGTTGAAGAATTTGACGGTAAATGAGTTTTTGGGATGGATGACCATGGAAGTGCTGGCACTTAGTATTTACTTATGGGTTTTTATTAGCCAATTGCTCCACTTTCAATGCTTGTGAAGGTGCCACTGATTGAAGACTTGAGTATGTAGCAGAGAAATGCATTTTGACAATTTATAGAAACCTTGATTCTGGGGATAGCCAAAAAAGATTTACAAATAATTTACATGTTTGTAAATTATTCGACTGGCTCCTTGAGTAAGTCGGTACTGCTTTTAATTTAATAACTACTCTGAACTTCATGTGTAAGAGAAATAAATTCAAGTTAAAGTTAACCAATGGCTTACTTGAGCTGCAGTGGCTTACAATATCATTTTAAATGTCAAAATGACAAATATTGGCATGACTTTCACGAACCATTGCATCATGGTAAGTCAACGTACACTATATTGTTATATTATCCTATAATTGTAGTCATAGCAACAATAATGTTGGTGCTAATTTTTGAGTCCTTTCACCTCCTTTCATTCCTCTAGTTGTTTTTCCTATTATTTACTGTTGGCAGTTTGCTGTACATCTACAATTATGTAGAAAAGCAGTATTTAACAAAAGCTTTAGATGAGGACACTTTCTTTTCTTTACAGCTATAAGTTGTTACCTAATTATTTTCTAGTGCTTAGAATCTATTGTTAATCTCACCACCAAAAACAAAGGGTTAGGGTACTTCACATGAAGAAAAACTTTCTTTGTGACTGGGTTGATATTGTGAGTTTTTTAATATCTAAGTTGAATCAAACTAGTTTGAAAATAGACAACGTTTGAAGTGTAGCTAGCATATATTGTAAGTCATTTATATAGCAAAGTAGTGAGTACTCTTTATGTTTGAATACATTCCAAATTAGAGAACCTTAAGAAGAGACCCTAGAAGACTACCACTTGATTGTATTGATTGGAGGAAAATTGAACAAGAGAAAAAAGATTCAGTATGGGCAGAGGTGAAGGTATATATGTCTCAATATATATTACATTGCTTTCAAAGTTGAACCTCTACACTGATTTTTACACCAAGCCATGCATGTGTGCGCGGATTTTAAAGTAAAAATATGACTTTTAAGTTTATTTTAAGTCTTGATTGGTTCTTTTTCTTTGTATCCGTTGTACAACGTTCATTTCACTTTCTCGAAGGAAAGGAGCCTTATGAATGGGCAATGAAGAAAATACATGCTTGTTGGAGAAGTTATAAATGTGACTTGAAGGTGACACTATTTGATGGTAGAAGTCATAATGAATCAATTAGCCAAAAACCAGAACACATATCACTTGAAACATGGGCCAACTTAGTACATTTTTGGGAATCAAATAAGGGAAATGTAATTATGTGCTTTAAGAACATTTACAGTTATAATTATTTTGAAATAATGCAACTGTTATAATGTGATTTGTCAATTATTCATTTAGGCTAGAGCTAAAAAAGGAATTGAAAATCGGGGCAATAACAAAATGTGTGACTATGGAGGGACAAAGACTTTCGCACGTGTATGTGCTGAAGAAGAGGTATTATGTATATCCTATTTATAGTAGGGCTCACTTTGATTTTAGGTAACTCATTTATTATTTTATATACGTTTTAAGAAAAAGGCAACAAGACAGATAAGCTTACAATATGGTTGAAGACCCATGCACTAGAGAAAGCTACAAAACTTGATGCTTCGGCTAGTGCAAAGGTATGAGTGTTTATTTTGATTTAATTTTCTTATTCATCGTATATGTGGTATGCTTAGATATAGTGCCCATATATAAAGCTTATATGTGGTAGATTTAGATCTTTGGCCTAGTATAATTTGTAGCTCACTTGGTATAAATTGTTGTGACCTTATGTGGTTATGTTTTCCATTGCTGAACTGAACAATCTTCATCATGTGCATCTCTCATCTTCTCTTCTTGGCATATAATAAACCTATTTGCTGATTGTTTATTGTTTGGTATACTCCCAACGAGTAGCCCGTACAGTTGTGGACTCCGGCGTGTAGCCGTTGAACTTATTTTCATGTTCTTGTATACTTCTACTTGATGTAAGGAATTAATGTAAGGCTTTATACCTAGGAAGTGGTAAGCTTTTAGTTGAAATTCTGTCTGTTTCACCCCAAAATTTAAGTAGGAATTTAAAAAATCGTTGATACTTCTAACTCTAGGGGTTGGAGGTCTTACAGGTGGTATTAGAGCAAAGTTCTGCAACCATAGGTCATGACCTTAGTCTTGCACTTCATATAGTTTTCTAGGAACGCATTTGTGATGACGTGCTATTGTGTGCAAATGTAGTTTTGGTATGAACATCGATCGTCTTAACATGATAAAACTAACTTTATTTTTTTGGATCTGAAGCATTGCCATTGTATTTTTGTCATTCCTTCTTTGTCTTTGAGCTGGATGCCATGATGAACTCATTCTAGTTCTCTTTTCTATGATAAATTTGACATCATGTTATTAAGGGAGAATGCCATTAGATGATTATAAATATTCTCCATTATCTCTTCTTAAGATTTATGCTTTCGTGCTTGTTTAATAGGGAATAACGGAGGACGTTCTTTCTTCATTTGAAGAAGACAAGGATATTGATGATGACAATGAAAAAGGTCATGCATTTGAAGAAGAAAATGCCGAAGAAGTTGATGATCAAGAACGAAATGGTGAGTGATAGTTTGAGTTCTCTTATGTGGTTAACTTTTGTCTTGACTTATCTTTTACGTAGACCAAGTAATATTTATGAGTTTGCACTTATAGTTTAGACTTTAATTTCAATGGACGCAATTATTAGAGCTATATACTTATTTGTTATGAACTTTTAGTGAATCCATAACACTTTTGAAAACTTTTAAATGACATTGTGCTTTTTGTTTGGGTTGATTCTTCTATTGTGGATAACTATTATACCTACAGGTTTGATTTTGTGTAGATGTATTCATTGGAAAAAATAGTTTCAACTTGAATAGATGAACTATTGGTAGTAGATGTTTCAAATCATGAGGTATGTGAATGAATAGAATTACCAACAGATTGCAACTTGATAGAAATACTTTTTTGGTAGCATACAGTAGTACCAACATATCTTTTTATTGGAGAAGACTAAAAAGGCGGGAAAAAAGAAAGAATTATCAACAGATACAATACGTTGGTGAATAATTCATGCTGCCAGTTGATTTAGCACCAACAGAAGCATATGATGGTAACACTTGCCATCACCAACATATTATGTCTCTGTTGGTAACACGATGACATTCACCCACGGATTCATTATGTTGGTATTAAAGAGCAATTGCCGCAAATTACAATATTTGTTGACAAAACTAATTCCATGACCTCTTTTTACCAACAGTCTAGCAACAAGTTAATATCTGTTGGTATAAAGTTTTACCAACAATAAATGTACTTATTGCAACAGAACTATCCATGTTGGTAAAAATCACTTTTTTCAGACAGGACTCTAACGAAAGGGTCGTATGCCCGCAGTAACAGAGATCGTGGCTGAAGGGTCGGAGTGCCCCGGGGCCCCAACCTGCTTGGACCCATAGGATGGTCTGGGCAGCCATTTCCCTGATCCAAAGGTTGTCACTAAGTTAAAAATATCGGCCCCTGAGAAGCAATACCTTCTACCTAGCGGATATACTTTTATGATTCCCGAGGATAACGCCACCGTGAATGAGCCGCTCGCCAAGTGCATAGCGGTCTATCATGCGACCCTCAACTACGGTCTCCGTTTCCCCCTTCATCCTCTGATTGTGGAGATCTTGAATAGGTACAAATTGGCGCCCGCGCAGGTGGTGCCCACTTCATGGCACAAGATTTGTTCTTTTATAGCAACTTACGAGTTGCGCGACCTTACCTGTTTGGCTCGGGCATTCAGTCTAGTTCATACCATTCAAAAAGCTCCTAAGGAGACTGGGGACCTAGGTTGGTATTGCTTCAACAACAGGTCGTGCTTCATGACTGCCATTGGAAAGATTTCCTCTTCTTATGCCAGGAATCAGGTTGGGGGGATGTTCTTGATTTGAATAAGGGAAAACCCATGGGGAACCCCTTTGGGGAGCCCACAGTCGAGGAGAGGACGACCGCCCACTACTTCCAGTTCTATATATGCGAGGATGATAAGCCTTGGCCAATCCCTAAGTTCATGGCCTAAGCCATTGAGTCAGTGAAGGGGCCCGATAGAAGGAGGAGCAAGTCTAGTGACGGGAGCCTTTGAATTGGCTCCCCAAGTTAATTTTTTTTACCAATGATTTCTTCCTTGTCACGGCCGACCTCTTGATTCTTAAGAATTACACTAAGGGTACTTAGTCATCCCAATGCCATTTAACTTTGTGTTTAGTGCTGACCTAACTTTCCTTTTGTTTCATGCAAATTAACTGAGGTCGAGCTTGACAGTCTTCGAGACCGGGACGCCACCCCAGAACAAGTGGCGGCCGATGCGGAGCGTCGGCGGGAGGAGGAGAGACAGCGCCTTGTTACCAGCAGGCCAAAAAGGTATAGTGCAAAACCTCACTCGTCCCCACCCCCTTTTTTTGTAAGTTTTGGATAACACATTCCTTTTCCTACAGGCACCCACCCTAGTCCCTCGTGGGAAGAAGCCAGCCCTAAACCTGCCGGTCCGGAAGCACCAGCGAACTGAGGGTCAGTCAGATGAGGTCGTGGCCGCCACCCCACCACAACTGGGGGATATGGGAGCCGAACGGTCGACCCTTTCTAGATCAGGGAGCTGGTCGGTCGGAGATCATACCCCCGCCATTCAACAGTGCACCACCCCTTCTAAACCAGTTAGGGCCGCTTCCCAGGCAGCCGGCGGTTCCTCTCCATTTGCCCGACGACCCTCTGCCAACTTCATTAAGGCAGACCCTGCCGCCAAGCTCTCCCTTGTCCAAGACCTGGTTAAGTCTTGGGACCTGATAACCCCCGGAACATCGGATCCCCCGATGGTGACCGTGGAGGAGATGGCCATGGTCGAGGTCTTCGCTCGGGGGGTGAGGACAGTAGCCGAATGTCACAGATTGGAAGGGCTCGTCACGCAGTACCAGCAGCGTTGCGAGCTGATCTGGATGCCCGTGAGGCTGCGAAGAAGGGGCTTCAGCTTCAGCTGGAGGAGACACTGGTAAAGACCGGGGCTTATGCAACCCAAGCTAAGGAGCAAGGCTACCAGCAAAGCCAGACTGACATCGTTGGGTACCTTCGCAAGGTCCTGGTGACCCTTGCTAGCGATTTCCAGGAGGATAACTATTCTGAAGCTTACCTCCACTACGTTGACGAGCATCAGCGGGCTGCCGATGAGGGCGGGGACCCTGAGGAGGTGGAGTTTATCCCTCCTCCCATCGAGGGTGAGGATGCTGGGGATGAGGCCACCAACCCCATGGATGCCGAGGTCGGGGCTTCGGAGGAAGAGGGGGAGCACGAGGACGGTGGGGAGCCCGACGTGTAGCCCCCTGCTCCCCCCTTTTTCTCCCCTCCCCCTTTGTTTTTGTTTTTGTTTTTTTTTTGGGGGTCGAATTGGAGGTTGTATTCCCAATCTGTTAATGAAGAACGTTCACTTTTGTTTGTTAGCTTCTTTCATCGTCTGCTTCTTTACCTTATCCTTGTTGTCTCACCTTAACTTATACTTGTTCTTTCGCCTTAGTTTGTACTCGTTCTTCATGTCTTCGAGTGCCGTGGGGCAGCAGTAGCCCCCAGGCGAAAGGACAAGGGAGGTGTTAGCCGGCCAGGAGTGTGGCGACCGGCCCGAGGCCGTGCTCTGGGACCCCTAGCCCCCATTGAGGCTAAGAGTGTAGCGACCGGCCGTAAGGTCGCGCTCCGGGAGCCTTAGCCTCCATTGGGGCTAAGAGTGTAGCGACTGACCGTAAGACCGTGCTTTGGGACCCTTAGCCTTCATTGCGGCTAAGGGTGTAGCGACTGGTCGTAAGGCCGTGCTTTGAGACCCCTAACCCCCATTGAGGCTATGAGTGTAACGACCGGCCGTAAGGCCGTGCTCTGAGACCCTTAGCCCCCATTGTGGCTAAGAGAGTGGCGACCGGCCGTAAAGTCGTGTTTTGGGACCCTAAACCCCCATTGGGGCTAAGACTGTAGCGACCAGCTGTAAGGTCGTGCTCTGGGACCCTTAGCCCCTATTAGGGCTAAGAGTGTAGCGACCACCGTAAGGCCGTGCTGTAGGACCCCTAGCCCCCATTGGGGATAAAAGTATAACGACCGGCTGTATGGTCGTGCTCTGGGACCCCTAGCCCCCATCGGGGCTAAGGGTGTAGCGACCGGCTGTATGGCCGTGCTTTGGGACCCTCAGCCCCCATTGGGGCTATGAGTGTAGCGACCGGCTGTAAGGCCGTGCTTTGGGACCCCTAACCCTCACTGAGGCTAAGAATGTAGCGACCGGCCACGAGGCCGTGCTCTTGGAGGAAAAGTACGCTCTATCAGTGCAAAGGTAGCCACCGTGGGTCGCTTGTTTTATTGCTTCTACGCAAAAGTGTGCATCGGGGCTGGAGATAAAGAAAAACTTAGGTTTAAGTGTAGTGCTTTTTCAAGTTGCTGCTATGCTAGGTCCACAGTATTGGAGAGCCAGTAAGGGTCTCAAGGCGGTATGTCCCGGGGCGGATTTGAGAAGCAACCTTGTAGGGGCCTTTCCAGTTGACCGTTAGCTTTCCATGTTCGCTTCCCACACGACAGCCTCCATGCGTCAAAGAACGAGGTCTCCCACCTGAATAGGCTGTAATCGAACCGCATGGTTGTGCAGTCGTGTGATTCGAAGTTTGTAGAGAGCTTCCCGAAGGAGAGCGTCACCTCGGACTGAGGGGAAAAGGTCGAGAGCTTCTCGGCGCACTGCATTGTTCAGCTCCTCCTGGAACGTAGTTAGCCGGTGAGTGTGGAGGGCGACCTCCACTGGTAATACGTCTTCAAAACCGTACGTTAGCACAAAAGGGGTTTCGCCAGTAGCGGTTTTCTCAGTGGTGCAGAGAGACCCTAGGACACCATGTAATTCGTCGACCCATTTTCCCTTTGCATCGTCAAGTTTCTTCTGTAGGTCGTGGAGGATAGACTTATTAGCCGCCTCGGCCTAGCCATTGGTCTGAGGGTGAGCCACAGCTGTGAACCTCGCTTGACAGCCCAAATTGCTCAAATAGTCTGTGAGCTTGCTGGTATCAAATTGCCTTCCGTTATCAAAGATAATGGCCCTGGGGATGCCGAAGCGGGTGATGATGTTTCTCCAAATAAACCTCCGTACCTCAACAGTTGTTATAGAGGCTACAACCTCGGCTTCTATCCATTTGGTGAAGTAATCGACAGCCACGAAGAGATACTTGCGCTGTCCCGTTGCTTTGGGAAAAGGATTGAGGATATCTATTTCCCAAGTGGTGAATGGCAGGGGGCTGACAATCGGGGTCATGTGCATGGTGGGCACCCGCTGGATGAGGGCGAACTTCTGATATTTATCGTAGGTTCTTACTAGTGTCATAGCATCCTCCCACAGGCTGGGCCAACAGTAGTCAGCCCGTATTGCCATGATAGCTAGGGCACGGCCCCTAGCATGCGTGCTGCACATGCCTTCGTGCAATTCCTCCAGTACCCTTTTTCCTTCCTGGGGGGTTATACAGCGTAAGAGAGGACGGGTAAAAGATCTTTTGTATAGGATCCCCTTGTATAGGATAAACTAGTTTGAGCTCTTCTTTACCCTGTCCACTTCTTTGGGATCCGAAGGTAGGGTACCATCCGTGAGGTACGCGCGGATGGGGTCCATCCATATCGAGTTCCTGTTTAACCATAGTGCCTCATGTGGATCAATGCTCCTCTCCGTGAGGGTCTCCCACTGAATGTTTTTGGGCTTCTCGTCGTCGGCCGAGCTTGCTAACTTAGACAAGGCGTCAACCTGGCGCTTCTCTGATCGGTGTATGTGTGTGATTGAAAAATATTTCAACAATTTGGTTATTTCCCCTACCCGCCGAACTTAGGCAGCCATAGTATCGTCCTTCGCTTCGTATGCTCCGTTTAGCTGGCTAACCACTAACCACTAATTGGGAGTTAGAGAAGGGTCGGAAAGAGTCAGCTTCCACAATCTAACGTAACTCTATCCCTACAATGAGGGCTTCATACTCAGCCTCATTATTAGATGCCTTAAACATGAACTTGAGAGCATGCTCATACCGTGACCCCGTGGGACTTTCAATGATGAGGCCGACACCACTCCCGTCTTTAGTGGACTAGCCATCCACATACAGGTTCCAAGGCCGCGAGCGTGAATCCCCTTCTTTAGCGGGCATCGTGCTCTCAGCTAAGAAGTCAGCCAACGCCTGGGCCTTAATGGCCCGCCGTGGCTCAAAGGCCAGGTCATAGTGGGAGAGTTCAACAACCCATTTCAAGAGCCATCCCAAGGCGTCTCGCTTCTAAAGGACATTCCTCAAGGGCTGATCCGTGAGGACTAAGATCTTGTGAGCCTCGAAGTAGGGTCTCAGCTTCCGGTTGGCCATAACGAAGGCATATGCGAATTTTCCAATGAGGGGGTAATTTGCCTCCACCCCTGCAAATGCGTGGCTTACATAGTCCACTGGGATTTGCTCCATTGCCCGTTCGACCACGAGAACAGCAATGACCGCGTGCTCTGAGACAACCAAATACAATACCAAGACCTCCCATTCTAGGGGACTGGCGATTTTGGGTAGCTGAGCCAGGTAGGCTTTTAACGCCTGGAAGGCCTTATCTACTTGCTGGTCCCAATTGAAGTTGGTCCGCTGGTGCAGGACGCGAAAAACAATTGGCACTTGTCTGCGGATCGAGACATAAACCGCCTAAGGGCGGCTATGCAACTAGTTAGGCACTGCACCTCTCGGATATTCCGGGGCGGTTTCATATCGACGACGACCTGGATTTTGTCTGGGTTAACTTCGATGTCGCGGCTACTGATCATGAAACCGAGGAACTTGCCCAACCGAACCCCAAAGACACACTTCTTTGGGTTGAGCTTCATGTTGAACGCTCAAAGTATGTCAAACGTCTTTTGCATATCACCACCATGGTCCCCCTCGGTCTTACTTTTCACAATCATGTCATCGACGTAGGCTTCCATGGTCTGACCAATGAGGGGCTCGAACAATTTGTTGACCAGGCATTGGTAGGCGGCCCCTGCGTTCTTTAGCCCGAAGGGCATCATTTTATAACAGTGGAGGTCGCGGCCCTCGATAAACGTTGTCTTCTCTTAGTCTTCCAGGCAGAGGGGTATCTGGTGATACCTGGAGAAGGCGTCCATGAAACTCAGTAGGGCGTGTCTCGCTGTGGCGTCCACCAACTTGTCAATCTTTGGCAATGGGTAACTATCCTTTGAGCATGCCTTTGTCAAGTCCGTAAAGTCCACGCACATTCTCCAGGCCTCGTTGGGTTTCTTTACTAACACTACATTCGAAATCCAATCAGGGTACTGGCACTCTTCATCACTCTTGAATGAAACCGGCTTCTAATAGCTTCTGAACTTTAGCATTGGCTGCGGTTGCCTTCTTCGGGCCCTTGTGGCGTTTCTTCTGGATAACCGGCCTATGACAAAGGTCTATGTTCAACTGGTGCTCCATCACATTCGGAGCGATGCCGGGCTATTCCTCGGGTCCGAACACGAAAACATCCTTATATTCCTGTAAGAAGGAAACCAGTGATTGCCAATCAAGGGTCATGATGTCGCGATCGAGCTGCACAGTGCGCTCAGGCCGCTCCTCTCCGAGCAAGACGTGCTCCATCTCGTCCTTGGCCTCTGGTCGAGGCTGCGGAAGTTCTAATGAAGTGAGGGTGTGGATAACCACAACCTCTGGGGCCAGAGCGGCTGGTCCCGCCTTTGCTCGCTTCTCCATTTGAGACGGTTCAGCGGGTCCGCGTTCCCGATTCATTCTACGAGGGGTTTTATGCTCACCAGGTATAACTCCCGGGCCATTCGCTGCTCCCCCCACATTCTGCCAACACTGCCATCTTCCATCTTGAACTGAAGCTGGAGGAGGTACGGGGTGTTGACGGCCTTTACCTTGTGGAGGGTTGGCCATCCTAAAATTACATTGTAGGTCGTGGGCACATCAACAACCAGAAAGTCGACCTCAAGGTTCTTGGACTTGGTTTTATCTCCAAAACGCAATGGAAGGCGGATCATCCTCGTGGGATTCACTTCCTGCCCCCCCGAAGCCCAGGATAGGGTGTAACAAGGGGACGATATCGCGTTCGGGGTACGCGAGTTTCTTTAAGCAATCCCAAGTTATGATGTCTACAGAGCTACTCGTGTCCACCAAGATTCACCGCATAATCACACTGGCTATCTTCATTTTGATGACCAGAGGGTCATTATGGGGAGACGTAAATCGCGGAGCTTCCTTTCCCCCAAACACCATTGTGGGCACCATCAAACAAGGTCCCTGCTCTGCGGTGAGCACTTGCTGTGCATTTCTGAACTGAGCTTTCCAAGCTAACCGAATTATTCCTTCCGCATAACCCCCAGCTACGGTGGCCACGACTTTCGTCAAGCACTCCTCATCTTATGGTTGAGGTTGAGCAGGCTCTTGCTCCCGTCGACGGAAGCGCGACGTCCTTTTTAGAAACTGATCAATCTGGCCCTTATCTGCCAATTTGTGAAGAGCTTTCTTTAACTCTCGGCACTCGGTCGTGTTGTGTCCGATCTGCCCGTGGAACTCACAATATTTCCGCGCATTCTGCAGCTTATGGGGTGCGGTCATAGGAGGTGGTCTTCGGAGCATGGGGTGTATCCTCACCTCCATGGGGATGCTTCTGGCGTCAGTGGTGAACCAAGGACCAGCCACCTCAAACTGCGACCTCCTCTTCCGGGGGGTGGGGTTTCTGTCTCCACGATTAAAATTCTTCCCCCCCTAGGATCTTTAGGGCGTCAGAGCTGTCGACGTAGATTTCAGTGGCGCGAATGAAGCCCGCAGCCTTCTTCAGGGCTTTAGCCAGCATCGTTTCCTTCCGTTCAGCTAATGAAAACTTGGAGCGGCTACTCTTGAGACCATTCAAGAAGGAGGTGTATGCCACCCCGTCCTCCAGATTTGGGATCAGTACCGCCTCCTGGTGGAAGCGCTTGACAAACTCAGCGAGGGACTCTTGTAGCCCCTACTTAATCTTTGAGAGGTGGATGCTGGTCTTCCTCTCCTTTCGGCTGGCAATGAATTGGCTAATGAATTTGTCAGCCAGGTCTTGAAAGCAAGTGATGCTCCCCGGTGGCAAACCGTTAAACCAAGACTGCACTACTCCCTTCAAAGTGGCAGGAAAATAGCGGCAGTACGCGACATCGTCCACATCCTGCACATATATCCATGCCTTGTAGACCCCTAGATGCTCTTCAGGGTCCGCCGTCCCATTATAGAGGTCCGGTGTGGGCATTTTAACTTTCCCATAGCGCGAAGCGTTAATTATGTCCGCGCTGAGCGAAGTGGAGAAGGGAAGAGTGCTCGGCTGAGCAGCCGTGCCCCACACCTTGATAGGGGTTTCAAGATGACACTTGACCTCAACGAATGAAGGACTTGCCCTCCCTCGTCCATGCCTGGAAGATCTAGCGAGGCGATCGGTCTCTGTGGCGCGGCTCCTGACCGCGCGTTTCCCTTGGCGATGGACTTCGAGTGCGCTCCCTTCGTATGGGGCATTCCTGGCTAGACCGGTGCCTACCCGAGACCTACCCCTAAGGCTTGGAGGCCTGTTCTTGTTCCTCATACCAAGCGGTTCACCGGGAGTGGGTTGCATAAGGCGTGGAAGTAGTTGTTGATTTGGCCGTGGCCCCCTGCGCGGGGCGGCCAATTGGCCCCAACGTCGCACGTCGACCTAATGGCTCGTCATAAGGCCGACCATTCCAGTCTGATCGAGACACTTCTCACCTCCACTCCGTATGACGGGGGGATGGTATTCGATCCGACCGGTGGGAGGGGTCGCCACCATGAGTCGGTACATAGTGAAAGTGGGGAAACAGCCTGGCCGAGTTAGCCGCCTCCATTGCTTTTCTGACCTGTTCTGTAACCTGGCGGGTGATGGCGTCTGTAATGGTCGACATGAAGGTTTTTAGAGCATCCACTGTGACGTACGCCTCTCAGCAGGAGGAGGCAGGCTGACCCCTCGAGGGTTCGCCCGTGAGCTCTCGAAAGCATCCTGCACCTCCAGAGGCGCAGAGGTATTACCCGCGGGGGCCTTGTCTTGGCGAGTCCGTCCCCGAGTTGCCTCGCTCACTACCATCGCTACCGTTCCTTCCCCACAAATGACGCTAATATGATTCCGGACGAAATCTCTAGGATACGGTTGGTGATGACGTGGGATGAAGGAGCGGATTTATCTAATAGCTGTCATGTAACACCTGGCATCCTTATCTTAAAGCAGCCCCACCTGCAAAAAGGGCAACCCCGGGTTGTGGACCGGAGAACACCTCTCCGACGGTCAAGTTAGCTTGGGGTCCACATTGAGGGTCAAGAGAAAGAGAGAGAGAGAGAGAGAACGAGAGAGAGAGAGAGAGAGAGTTCAGTTAATCAATCTGCCAACCCCTTTCCTGAGGAAGATCTATGACTATTTATATCCCTCTTGGAGGAAGGGGCTGAATAGTAATCTTACCTGGAGTACCCACCTGGGCCATCGATATTGGAGTGGAAGGGCCCAAGGCGGGCCTCTAGGGTCGTGTCCTGGGGCCCAAGAGCTCAGGCATGGGCCCTATGGAACCCTTAGGGTGATGCTTTTGGGCCCATTATTCCACGTACGGGCTTGGCCTGTAAGTTGGACTTGTGTGGGCCGAATTGGGGAGAAATTCGATTTTTCAGAAATGATTGAAATCGATTCCTTCTTTGTTAAATGATGTTTTTTGTGAGCCGAGAATTTTATTTAAATTTTCTTCTTCTTTAGAAAATTTTAAAACAATTTTTTTAAGGTCTGCACACTTGGATTATAAGTCATTTTTCTCTTTTTTTGAAGGACATATTTTTCTTGAGCTGTATTTAAATCATTTGACAACAAGCCATTTGATTTTTGCAATTCAATATTTTCTTGGGACAAATCAAAGATCATTTTTTTAGGCCTTTAATTTTAGAACTATATTCTTGTAGTTGTTTAAGAAAATAGAGTAATAATTATATTACCTTGTGTTTTGAGCACTTGTTTAAACCATCATATACCTCATCTGGAACTTTGTACTCTTCTTCTTTTGCTTCTTTACTAATGTTGCCATCATCATCATCATCACTTGAATTTGGATCCCTAACTTGTTCACTTGCCATTAAGCAAGGATGATTAATCTCTTTTTTATCACTGCAATTGTCATGCATGTTCTCCATTTTTTAGAAAATGAAAATTTCTTCATTATTATCTTTGTACAGAAGCAAAAGTTCTTCCTATAATTCATTGGCTGTCTCCCATCAACAAACATGGTTAAAAATATAATTATGTAAAGAACATTGTAAAATATATAAAGCGATCGCATTTTTCTTAACCCTTTCTTTCTCATCTTGATTCAACTTTTCTTTTGGCTTGATAACGGTGGAACCATCATTTTTTATCCATGTGGGGGATGAAAGGACCATCTTTAATAATGCCCCAAAGTTCAAAGTCAATTGATTCGACATAAGACTTTATCCTACACTTCCAAAGAGAAAAGTCAGTACCATTAAAAATCAGAGGAAACTTAATAAAGACACTTGATAGACTAGCCATAGGATCTAGCTATAGACAGTTAAGTCTCAAAATTATATCACCTGCTCTGATATCAATTGAAGACTTAGATCACCCTAGAGAGGAGTGAATAGGGTGATTGCAAAAACTTAAAATCAAAACCAAATGTAAATGTGGAAATTAAATAGATATGATATGTAACGATATATTCACAAGGTTGGGCCTCAATCAGGCTTAGGTCCCCTCCTAGAGTTATGTAGCTCTAGGATTCAACTCTCTACTTCTTTGATAAAGATGAACTCTCACAATCTCTCAGAGTTACTTCACTCTAGAGATCCCAAATACTTAAATCAACCTCTTGATTTAAGTATGGGGAAGTTATGACCTCACACCAACTCTTAAGTTCACTCTTTAATAAAGAATCCTCAATTCACTTACAACTCTTGATCACAAAATAATACTCAGTACAATAGTTTGTAGTAATTGCTCAATGCTGTTTTTTCATTCACTGCCTCTATGTCTTTTTCTTCCTTGGTTTAGGCTACTATTTATAAGCTTCAGCATTCATCCGCCAAATATGGAAGTTCTACCCAGAATATGCTGAAATGGCATTTCAGATCAACTTCTGATTTGATTATCTTGCCTTTCTTGCCACGATTTAGGTGGATGTGATACTAAGCAATATTTTCTCAAGATATTGTAGGCATGCGCTCTAAAATCAGGGGATAATATTCCTTGATTGCATCATATCTTTCCTTGATTGGCTTGCAATTAATCAATCAATTAAAATCATGCCAAATCTCCTAAATTGATTCCTCAAACTTTGAAATTCAAATTTTGATTCAGCTAAACAATTTCCATGACTGGCAAATAATAGTCACACACATATTCTTTCATTGTGTATCCACACGTTCAATTCTTTTATTTTTCATCCAAGGCTTTAATTAATTTTGTATTTTATCAAAACCATTTGGCCAGTAAGAGAGTCAACATCAACAAAAGTATGTTGAACTGACCATAGATATTATATATGAAGTAGAATAATTACAAAATCAATTCACTTCACAATTTCATATATAATACTAATTATATTATTTATTATCATCAAAATCAATATGTGACTCGTCAAGAGAAACTATTTGGCCTCACGTCTACACATAGAGAATGTTCTACTCTGCATGGCGATCGTTCTATATAAAACTTCCCTGGGGGAGATTATATAAATTAAAGTCAAGATGCACTGGCTCATTCTATTACGAAAACTATTATTGTAATATAGCAATCAGATTAAAATAAACCAAATACCGGAAAGTACATGTGCACCCCCACCTCAGAAAAAATATTTGGGCGGTGATGACAAGCCACTGTCAATGATTTACATCCAGACACCCTTGCAAACCAGCTAAATAAAATGTTAAAAAGCAAACAAATAAAAAAAGCAAAGATAGACATAAGTGAGCCACTACGCGATAATAATTCCACCCTAAAATTACTCACCCAACAATTATTTTTGCCAAATTATTGTACTTAGCGAACCCCACACAATTACATCTTATGAACCAAAAAAGGAAAAAAAAAACTTAAATTCACTGGAGCCTGAGCATCCGGAAGAGGTTGTCCGTTGCACCGTCATCAATGGCCTGATCACCAGCGGCTGCCGCCTGGACAGTGCAGCTGAGCTTAGCAGGCTGCCTCATTGAGAACTTAGGTAGAGGCAGGCTACTTGGTGGAGGAGAGAGACTGAAAAAATCGTTTGGAAGCTTTTCAGCCTCGTGGGCCGAGCCACCATCAGATGATGGTGGCTCGGCCTTTGTTGCTGCTGGTTTGGACATGGTAAACCGTTTCAGGTTCAGGTTGTTTGGTCTGCTTTTGTTGTTCTGTTTTCTGTTAGGAGGAGGAGAGGGAGGCTGCTGGCTGTTGCGAACGATGTGGAGAGGGAGAGAGTGAAAGATGGGTTTAGCGATGGGGAGAGGGAGAAGAGGGGGCTGGTTTTGATGAATGTTTTTGTGGTGATGATGAGGGTGAAGTGTTGTTTGATGGTAGAGAAAGTCTGGTGGGAGGGAGAGAGAGGAGGAGAGAGAAAGTGATTCTCTGGGGTTCAAAAATACACCCCCATGCCCATGCATCTTCTCCAACTGTACCTTTACATTACTCCCTTGCCTTGAAATGTTTGAAGACCGAGCTATGTCTTGCTGTTGATGATGGTAATGATGAAGAAGATGATTTTGACCTTTTGTTTTCGAGCTTTTAATTTGCTTGTTGGAAGAAGAGAAAGATTTATGAGCTATTTTTGCCTCCATGGATACTAAAAAAACAGCAAACCTAACAAAAAAAAAAAAAAAACCAATTTTTGTTTGATTTACGAAAACTAATCTAACAAAAATTGTATACGGATTAAAAAAAAAGGAGTGAATTGAGTATGATATGAGAAGAATAAACTCCAATTAAATGACAAAAATTTGTATTTGCACAAGAACTTGGAAATTGAGGGATACTTGTTCACAAATAGATAGTTTACAAATAGAAATCAAAAGCTGGATCCAAAGTAAATTGGGGAGGCCTGGGGGAGTGATGAAATTGAACTCCGCCCCTAGAAACTAAAGATGGGGTTTGTGGTTGGGAAATTTGGTATTCGGGTTGTGAGAAACCCCTGGGCTATGAGGTCTCATCAAGAGACTCTATTGTGGTGCCTAATGCTCCTTTCATTGGACAAAGTCTTCTTTATATAGACTACAGAGAAGAGCTGCACTGAAGGCAATGACTTCCACGTAGGAAAAAAAATATTAAACATCCAATTTAGGAAAACATATAATACCAGTGGAGACATTAATATTAAATTCATATTTCATTATTCACTGTAGCTAATATGTTATACATTAGATAGACGAAAAAATAAAACATTTGGTACATGTAATTATTTCTTCATAAATTTTATCTTTAAGGTTGGCTTTACTCCCCCGTTGTTTTTAATGCCCTTGTCAACTAGCAGATGGAATTTTTAACTTGACATTTGATAATTTGTTATAACTATCAATAGGGAAGTACCTTTTAGCAGTAATTTTTATGTAGGTTTAGAGTAGTTGAAATCAAACGAAATTAGAAACGGGCTTGCATATCCGAAAAACTTAGCATAGAGCTTGTGCGTTTGACGTGTGTGGCTTCCTATATATGTGAATTTTTGGTTGAATTATCTCATTCTTATTGATTTATATGAGGATTTAAAATGATTAAAGGGTTATTAATCTACATAAATTTGTCGCGCTTAGTGTGAGTTATCTAGCAAATACAACCCCCTCAATTAAGATGACTAGTCACTAGTGATTATTTTAGAAATACAATCGATTGTTTCATATATCTTAAATACACAGTTTTGATCACATTTCAATGTATATATGATGTTATCTACCTATATAAATATATATGACTTTTTAATGATCTTAAACACTTATGTCAAGTTTTTTCATATTCTTGATGGCTAGAATTTATTGTACCATATGTTATTTTAATTTTTTCTCGCACTCATAATTCATTTTTTGAAACTATCTACCAAACTTTCATCTTGGCCCTAATAAAGATTAATGTGTTATTAATTGCTATAACAATTAATAGATTCATAAGATGGTCAATATATATACATCATCATTGAATAAGTTTTGAAAGAGAAAGTATATATAAGCATTTTATATTTATAAATGTAAAAATATTACATATCCAAAAATTTTAAAATCAATTAACAAAATGAATTCAACTAGTAGGTTTTCCTTTTAAAAAATGAATTTAAATAATAAAGAGATATATACTATTAATTTTTGAGATAAATACTTAATACTATTGAAATTGGTACCAACACAGGTTGATTCAAGTGATTTCACACTTGTTTCCCTTAAACAAGGTCTTATGCTTAGAGCTTGTAAATGGAGAAAATATGTTATGGGAGAACTCTACCTCTTATTGGGCCAACAGTAGTTCAACTCCTGTGAAATAGAAGATCCAAGATCAAAACAAATACTATTGAAATTGATATTGTTGGTCCGATTTGACTAGTTAAATCACCCATAGAGATGAGTAAATAGGGTGATGATCAAAGTCGCAAAATAAACGAAATAGAAATATGAAAAATGTAAATATGGATAAAACACACAATTTATAGAGGTTCGATCATGCCTAATCCTCTACCCACTAGCGCCCCTTACCGATGGGATTTTAAACATCTTTCTTTTATTAGATAGGTTGATTACACACGATTCATCAATCGTGCAACCTACTAGTTGACCCTACAACTACAGATGTCCCAACGTACGCGTTGCTTCCCAACCGAACTTGGGAAGTCAGCCATCCGACTAATCAACCCAACCCAATACAAAGAAAGATAACAATTATAAGATACACTTCCTTGGTAGAGAACAAAATAATTATGCCAATGTAAGTTCAAACTCTTATCAAATTGCTCCTCTTGATTTGCAAGTGCAGCTCTCTTTCTTATTCTTTGCTTGTGATCTCTCTTGTTGTGTTCAGCCTTCAGTTGGCTTCAATATTTATAGCAAAACTTTGACAAGTCCTCAAAAACTAGCTGTTAGACTGACTTCAGATTTCATCCTGAATTTCAGCTTCAGTACAAGGCCTTTAACTTTAGTTCAGGGTCCTTGAAGATCTCATAATCTCAGCAGCAATGGTCATGAGCTATTTTTGGCTGATTCTGATATTGTATGCAACGGTCACTTTGTTTATTTGACTGATTGAGGATATCTTTGAGATGATTTGCAATCCTTTCAATAATCAAGGCAAATATCAAGCATTTAAAAAATATTTAAATATTGAAAGTCAGATATTTACCACATAAGGATCCCTAATAATAAGGAAACAACCATAACCAAAAAGGATATTATCAATCCTAATTCTATCAATTATAATAAGCATTGTAATCACAAAATATAACATGATAAATATGTCAGTTGATTACTCTCTTTTTATCTTTTATCAAAACATATTAAAAACCTCAATATGAGCTTTAAGAAAGCTAACAGGTATATTGTTGTAACTAAAACTTACAATAAGATCACTAATTTATAATTTAGATGAGAATATCTCTATCCATTTTAAAAATTATATTTTTTTCCAATTTAGCTCTTATAGTGTGTTAGAAAAAACAAATTTAACTCAATCATTTTATCGTAATATAACCATGTATAACAACATTCTAACTTCGTTCTCCTTTTTCTTTTGAAAACTTATGTCTTTTTTTCTTTTTTTTTTTAACTGTCGAAGCTATCACTGACCAAAAGTTAATTTTTTATTATTCTCGTCTTTGACATTGTTCTCTTCTTTGATATATTGTCTCCCCCCCCCCCCCCCAAATTCCAGGGGCACTTTATTCCTTTTTCTCATGGATCGTGATATCTCTTGCAATTTGAGGTGTTATAATTAGTCTTATTTTTTTGTCCGTAACGTTGATTTGGATAGCATTAACAATTGTTTGTTTTATGAGACCTCAACATCAATATGTCGATGTCAAATCTCAATGTAATCTATCATAATGAATAAAACTTTATAGAAAAAATTATACAAAATTTACTCATTAGATAGCCTTGGTACGGGTTGTCTCATGAAACATCGAAGAGGAAGGTTCACAAGCATAATGATCAATTTTCTTGATCGAAATTTGTTTTGCTAGTTTAATTATGTATTCGTTAGATTGTGATCGAGTGTATTTCATCGGACTTTCAATTATTAGCTTTATATTTTCTATTTCAAAGACAAATGTAACATTTATACAATATGTTAAATAATTATTTTTTATGAACTTTGTACATCGAACGCGGTAATGTGAACCTTGTTTGATTAATGTTATGTTGAAGACATTTCTATAATATGTTAAATAATTATTTTTATGAACTTTGTACATAGAATGAGGTAATGTAAACCTTGTTTGATTAATATTATATTGAAATACTGAGTTCTTTCTATTATATTTTGGGTAGGCCAATGAGGTTCTTATGCCTATCTTGAATTGTCATGCATTCATATTTTTAAACCTGACTTATTTGTATTGATTTTTACTCCCTTAACTTTTCATAAGATAACATTTAACACGCAAACACTTCAACATTCATTTTTGTGATTTTTAAGTTAGAAATAATTTAGAGATAAAATAAAGGAATCTTATGAAAGATCACAATAATATAAGAAAAGGAAAAAAAAATAGAAAAATCTAAATTTGAAAAACTACTGATATTTAATGCTGTGAAAATATGAAATATATGTTCTGAATAAAGAATTTTAATCTAACTTATCTGAATTAGCCATTAGAGTATAAACAAAAAATTTGTAAACTATTAAGTATTTATCTTGCTAAGTTGCTTACTTTTTTCTAGTTTACACTTATTTTGACAATATTTTTTATTTTTTCTTTAATTATTTATGATTTATAAATTTTAGTGGTGAAGGGCATTTTTGTAATGCAAGGGTTAAAGGTTATTTTGTAAAATGTAAAAGGGAAGTAAAGAATGATACAAATGGTTAGTGATAAAAATATTAATACATGATAGTTCAAGGGAGCCGGTGTAAAAATATCGTAGAAAAGCATACACAGTCTTTAGTTTATGAATTTTATTTCTTCTATTAGAAACTAAGTTCCTAAAAACAGGATATTTTGAATGTAATTAATTTGTACAAAAAAATCTTCTCTATGAATATTTCCTACATACTCACATAACATTATCCCCTTAACAGTTTATGAATCTTAAATTAGTCATTTAATGTATTTAAAAATGTAGTGACAATCAAATTATATCTTCTTTGACTAATTAATGTATTATAAGTAAATCAATTTGCAAGGTATTACCATTTAAACAATTGAACTTACAAGATAAAGAATGAAGAACTCAGAAGATCTAAATGACACAAGACAACATGTGGTGGTAAGAAAATGAAACATGACAATTAATCAGGTAATAACTTCTACAACTTCTGCACTTATCATAATGAAAATAACAAGGACTCATAACA
>JACYFF010031957.1:86894830-86933814 GCA_017589665.1 Selenicereus undatus | reverse complement strand
ATATATATATATATATATATATATATATATATATATATATATATATATATATATATATATATTTATGTAAAAGTGAGAAGGCATATTTCTAAGAACATACCCGAATTTGCTCGTCATCAGCCGTTTCAAAATTGAAATGGACGACAAGTAGCAACGAATACAAAAAAGTAAAAATCATTTTCTCTAATTTACCGACAAACGCTATGGGTCGGCGACTGGCAAGTCCAAGACCGAGGGGACAGTTTTTGGGCGGTGGCCGCCGATCGAAATCTGACCGTTGGATTGGTGGGGGACGAAATTAAAAACCACAAAAAATCTAGTTGTTGATGGTCCTCCTGGGATTCCTTGCAGCTTTGTGTAAAGAAAAATGCAAGATAGCAATCCCAACCACTGATTTCCTTTCTATCTCCTCTTTCCATCTAATAAGCTCTTTTTTGGTTTTATTTAATATGTCGGTGGGGCCCGGTATCTTCTTCTAAAGCTAGCAGAACCATTGAGTCTTAGCAATGACCTCATGTGTAAGGAACTGATGAGGGCTGCACAAATTTTGTTTATTATATGTCTTCTCTTTCTATTTATTTATTTATGAATTTATTCTTTGTAGCCAATTGTATGGTTGTCATCATCCAAAAAAAAAAAAGGAAACACAGGATTATTATAAATAATTTATTATTAATTAGTCTTGTTGAATGTTAATCCTCATTGATAATGGCTAAAATTGTGAGTGAAAAATACATGTGCTAATTAGTGCTGATTGATACTGATCAGTGTTAATTGATACTGATCAATACTTATAATAAGTTTAAAAGGACATATTGTAAGTGTCTTTCCAATAATTTGAAGAAAGGCTTCACATTGTTTAATTTGGTGATATGCAAGTGGCTTGCCATTTGCCATAGCTTGGTTAGGTTCTTATGGAGTCTTTTCTATTAGTTATTGCTTACTTATATGATTTTCAGTATTCATTTATTTGTATTCATTTATTAGAAGACGATAATATAGTATACTTTAAGGTGTTGGACAATAATAATATCAATTTTGAACATGGACATTCATGCACAGTACTGCATATTTACTGTTTATATGCCAAGACCGAGCTTCAATGTATTCTTATCGATTTAATCAAACAATTTTGTAATGGTATACAATGTATATGTTTAAAATGTAATAAGTTTTAAGTGTATACATTTGCATATATTGTACTCACATAACCTACTAAAAACACCTTCAAAATCAACATTTGTATATAACTAGTAAATCAGCCCATCGTATGGTACATGAAAATTCAAATTTAAAGCTGGAAATATTATTATCCAATATCTCTAAAGCACACAATGTTTTCGTCCAAAATTACTAATTTTTCTACGGAAAACAAAATTTTCTTTGTATTAGATTAAGTTACGGGATGAGATATAGAGGGCACTGCACCTTGTCATAGGGGATGGTAGGACTGCAAAGCATGAGATGAAAGATGTCATGATTGAGTGAGTCCTAAGGCCTCATATACGTAGAACAATGGAAGGGATGCAGAGGGCTACAAAGTATATATATAAGGTCCGACTTCGAAGCATAACAACTTCCGATCTACATCAAACTTTGTGGCAAAAAATCATAGGTTCATAGTTCTGAGCTTGATGCTTGATCATATTTTGCTAATGTTAAGCCCCAAATAAAAAATATTTTGCTAATATTAACATTAAATGTCGACCTGATCAAGTTGAGGGTCGATGTAAGTTGAGATTCAAGTCATGAGTGTTACTACTACTACTCTCATTCTGACCCTGCAAGCACCCTCAGATAATCATGTCACACAAGAACTCTCAAACCCTACTTGATTCGATGATTCCAATATATAAATTCTGATTTTTGTGCCATAAATCCATACTTTTTTGAACTCCAGTTCCACTAAATAAAATAGTTATTCTTAAATTCTATATATATTCTGATTGATAAACCTTTATATATGATTCAATTCCCAAAATCAAGAACTCTACTTAAGTAGCGAACGGTTACCATTTAGCCATACAAAATCATTTAACTCATAATGAAATCAATAACACAACAAAATAAGCACAACAAACATATCAACAACCTAACAATTTAGGACAAAAATCATTTAATTTCATAGCAGGATAAAAACTCCTACTTAAATGTCTTCTATTATGCAATAAATTTGCCCTAAATTTTTGTTATCCTCAGTCATTAAGAAATTTCTTAGCTAAAGGATCATAGTAGTGTCCATTCCTAAAATCAAGTTAAAGATTTAAAAATTTAAAAGATTTGGATCAATCATCCAACCTTCTAAGGGTTAAACCAAAAGGTCAAAACCTCACTAGCACAATATGCGTCTTTTGTAATACCCATTATAACAACGTTAGTAAAACTGATGGGATAGAGCACCTCGACAACACCACATAAAATAGTTGCATGAGGTCTGGCCTAATGGAACGATTTTTCAGACTTGTTGCCATTGCCCAGCTATTGCGACAGTTTATTTTCTAAAAAAGAGGTTTGAAACACGTTTAAGCCTTTCTCCTCTTTTTCCTCTGTTGGAAAACAAAAGTTGAAACCCTCATCATTCAACCCCTTCTCTCTAAACCAAAGCCTCTCCACTAGCCTTGTCACATCTTCGCCGCCACCTTTACCACTGAGGGATATGACGGAGACTGCCGTGGGATGGCTAAGATGGTCGAATTCCTACAAAGTTGTAGGCAGAGGGAAGGAGAGAAGGCGCGAAGGAGTAATGCGCACAGAGGAGTAGAGGCTCAACCTCTGTTGAACCAAGGCATAGCGGTGAGCCATGGTGGTTAGTGAGAGGTAATGAGGTGGGCGATAATGGAGAGGAAGAAAGAAGACGAGGCAAATGAAGAAATCAAAGCTAGGTGAGAGGAATTTGAAATTTTGGGTGGTGAAGGGTAAATTCCAACTCTACTTTGAGGATTCATCAAATTGAGGTAGGTTAACACTAATTATTTAGGAGGAGAGTAAGGTAGGCTAACCCTTTTAAAGTTTTTGATTATTAGTTACCTATGGAATTTTTTTGGTGTTTAGATGTTTGATTTCTGAAATTTTGGGTGATCTAGAGGCCAAATTCAAGTTTCACCTTGATGATTTCAACAAATTTAGGTAGGCTGTTGCTCGGTCCTGAAATATCGTATTTGACACCTTTATTTACCAGACTTTTGCCCGTAATAAGTTGTAATTCTAGAATTTTTATTTGGTTTTTGATTTTTTTGTAGGAAATAACGTTGATTGAGAAGTTAACAGAAATTAAGTCTATAATGGTGCTAATTGAGAGAAGGACACTCTTTTTTAGGTGACAATACAAGGGGCCCAAGTGTGATAAAGCAATGAAGGAGAAAGAAAGCAAAGGAAACTTGAAGAGTGCAAATGAAGGAGGCCCACCAAGGCTGCCAGTGGCCAAGCCCCCGCATATATGGCAAACCCTGCAGCATTCAAGAAAGTGAGGGCCAAAAGAGCCAGGCCCACAGCCTGCCGTGCCCATGACCACATCCTCTGCCCATCCAACTCCCTTTCTCAGCCTACTCCATTGCGAACACCCGTTGCCACTCCAATTGTCATGGTCCATTTGTCGATTCAAGTACTAGTTAATAAGAGTTTTTGGGTTGTTTTGGGAGGAGCTTTTTGGAGATTTTTAGAGCTAGGTTTTAGGATTTTAGGTTAGTCTCAAAAAATCCCATAAGCAGGGAATAAATTAGACTAAGGGCTTGATCTTTTTTTGCAATAAAATGCAGTCGTAAGCTGTAAGAAATGGGAAGGAGTTGTAAGAAATTGTAAGGAGATATAAGAACTATAAAGATGCTCTTAGATGATGTAAGAAGCTGTAAGGAGCTGTAATAACTGAAATGCTTTCATCACCTATAGTTTGACTATTTTCATATATTTTCATGTCAAAACTCAAACATGAATGCAATTTTGTCTTATAATTTCAAAATAATGTATTATCTCTATAATGGCGTATATAATTAATGCTGAAACTCAAATATAATTCACATTATTAAATATTGTTTTTATGTTTATAGAAATATTATGTTCATAAATAAATTAGAGAAAAAACAAAATGACATGTTAAATAATATAAAAAAATATATAAGGAGATGCGCGGAGATGCAAGAAAATATAAGAGGTTGTAAGAATTTTGTTAAAGCTGTAACGAGTTGTAAAAAGCTATAAGGAGATGTAAGTTGTTACTTAAATGCTCACTATCGCAAAAAAAAAGAAGAAGACAGAGAACGGGCACTAATTAGGTTAGATAAGGTTTAGGTTTTGTTACAGGACTTGCACTTTCAATCATTGGAAGCGATTGAAGACTAAGTTTTCATCTTTCTTTCTGCCGCATATTTCTTGTTTATTCTTGTTTCTCTTATTTGTTCATGTTAGTTTAGATTATATTTAGGTTAAATGCTTAGTTTTTATTGTGATGTTGCATCTATTAGCTGTTTTAAACCATGCTAGACTAGGTTTGTTACTTTAGTTGCTAGCTTACTTTATTTTGGGTTTCATGGTGTTCTAGTGATGATTAATAGTTAATTTTTGTTATCTCGAATTGTGATTAGCCTCTTGATGGCTAATAGTCTTAGATTAGGACAACTATAGCTAATTTAAACTTTGAATCTTGAGTTTTTCTGTAACACCTAGAGTGTGTCTTAAAAGGATTTGAAGTGACTACTTATATCACTAAAGGTGCATCTTCCTTTTCGGGAAACCCACTCTTAAGAATTCCACAGTTAAGCATATTTAACATGGAGAAATATTATGAAGGATGACTTCCTGGGAAGTTTCCAGGGCAGAGCGTCAGCAAGACGAAGCACATGTGAAAGGCTTGTGGCAACTTGTGGAGCCAGTCAATGATCCTTGCACCTGCTCCTCTCACTGGCCACGACCAAGAAAGGGTCAGGGCATTATAGATGGTATTAGAGTCGACCCGCGACCGTGACTGACGCTAGTGGATGAGAGAGCCCCGGGCTATCACCTAGCGGGTGAAAGATATTGGGATGGACTGTTGGTCAAGAGGGCACATAAGTCGGTTGGTTAGCACGGTACAATGGAGATGTTTTGGCTCTTCAAGTAGGGTGAATGTAACACCTCATGTGTAGCTTAAAGGATTTGAAGTAGCTACTAATATCACCAAAGACGTAAGTTTCTTTTCGGGAGCTAACTCATAAGAACTCCATAGTTACGTATGTTCATTGTGGAGAAATCTTATGATGGGTAACCTCCTTGGAAGTTTCTCAAACAGTGTGTGAGCGATGCCGAAACATGCCAGAAAGACTTGTGGGCCAATCAATGATCCTTGAAGCCGTTCTTGGTAACTGTCTCGGCCTAGGAGGGAGTCGGGCGTTACAGATGGTATCCAAGTCGACCCCTGACCGTAAGCTGTGCCAACGGACAGAAAAGCCCTGTATAGTCACCTAGTGGGGAAAGGCACTAGGATGGACTGCTGCTCAAGAGTATTAGTAAGCCGATCGGTTAGTGAGGCATAACGAGGACATTGTGTGCTTCAAGTGGGGATGATTGTAAGACGTCGAGTGTCACTTAAAAGGATTTGAAGGGACTACTTATATCATCAAAGGTGCATCTTCATTTTTAGGAGCCCACTCTTAAGAACTCCACAGTTAAGCGTGGTTGATTGGTGACCTCCTAGGAAGTTTTTTGGTGCAGCATCTGAGCGAGGACGGTGCACGCTAAAAACTTGTGGTGATTTATGGGGCCAGTGAATAATCCTTGGAGCTGCTTCTGGTAATTGCTCGTGACTCGGTGAGGGTCGAGGTGTTACAGATGGTATCAGAGCTTATCCGCGACTGTGAGCTATGCTAGTGGATAGGAGAGCCCTAGGCAGTCACTTAGCAGGGAAAAATATTAGGGTAGATCTTTCGATCAAGAAGACTTGTAAGTTGATTTGTTAGTGAGGCCTAACGAGGTGAGGTCAATTATCTAGTATGGTTAAGGGAATAGCCAGGATTTGGACATGAACCCTAGCTAGGTCCAAGGGTTGTTAATCCATTGGTCTAATTGGGTTAAAGCAATAAAAATCAGTGGTTAGATCAATTAGGGTGGCCTATAACCTTTGAAAGAGGGCTTGGGTGGTCTTTGTTGGTGCAATCGATCATTTCTAATTAGCAGTACAGGTTTGGCAGGTTAGGGCTTGCCTTGGCTACTAGGTTCATCAATTGGTCAAATCATTTCCCAAGCCACATCTTTTTGGGTTTTGTATCTTAATTTAGCTTGTTTTTCATGGCTTTTTCAATTAGCCTAGATTAAATGTGACATCTGTATCTTTAGGCATACCTGATTGAAGAGTTTAAACCTAGACTCATATGTCATTTAGATTGGGTATTTAATAATCGAACCTCTCCTCTACCTCACCACAAACCTTCTTACCTATTATATATTTATTTACCTTTAGGATGTTAGCAAAAAAACAAAAGCTGGTTAACCCCTTCTTATAACCCGTGAAACCAAGGAGGAAAAAGGGACAATCATTCATCTAATTAAGCCACCAACCCTTTTCCCCCTTGTTTCTTTCGTTTAGCTCCAAAGACCACCCCCTTGTTTTTATTTTGCTACTGGAAAATAGAACCCATACCCTTCTTTTTACCCCTGCCCTGACGGACATGAGAGAGAGAGAGAGAGAGAGAGAGGTAGGGTGAGAAAGATAATGGCAGGTAGGGGCAAATCTATGGCTAGGGTAGGGGTGTCCATGGACAACCCTAACCCAAAAAACTACCTCAATAGCTAATTTGAGGCCTAGAGATATATTACTGATGGACACCCCTAAAAGTGGCCCAAAAAAAAAACACCTTTTACCTATCAGCTTGAAGTTTGTAACTGGACTGGGCTTGTCGCCCAAAAGCAGCGCCTAACTGCTCTCTTTAACTCCTCCACAACTCTGCCTACATCTCGACAGTCTCCAAACTCGCCACTTCCTTGGCTCCTTGACCCTCGCCTCCTCCGCTTTGATCGTGCACATCTGACAGTGAGGCTCCACCCCCGACCACCAGAAATCGAAAACTCCACTTTTGTCTTCTTCGCCTGATTCGACATTTGCAGATCTGTTGACTGTTGACTGCTACTGTATTCAGCGCCTCAGGCCAGGCTTTAAGCACAACCTGATGCCGCTCACCGGCTGATCAGCCACAAAAATACGCCACCGGGCACTGGCATAATGAACGTCGTTCCCCCCAACTGCCCACTGCTAAGTCAGCCATCAGGTTCAGGTTTGGAACTTGAGCAGTTAAAATTAAATTTTGTTTCACTTGAATTACTTCCAATTTCTTGAAATCTTACTTAATTGCTTTTCAGCTTCTATTGTATAGATTGAGATTGTTTATTTGTTTAATGATATTGTTTGGTTAGTGCATTGGTTAAAGATTGTTAATTTGTTATCAATTTATCGTGTTAATATATGATATGAATTTATGCTTGCAATGTATTGTTTGATTAGTTGATTTCATAGCTAAAATTGTTTGATTAGTGGATTGGTTACAGGTTGAAATTAATTGGTTAGTGGATTGGTTAAAGATTGGTTAATGAATATGTAATTAGTTGATTAGTTGATTTCAGATTTCAAATGTGATATGTCACTTGTGCTCGCAATGTATTGCTTGATTAGTTGATTCCATAGCTGAGTCGGGTGATGAATGTTCGTTGGTGGACACCCCTAATTTTAAATTCTAGATCCGCCATTGGTAGCAAGTAGTGTGGAGTACGCCATGGGTGGCATTGTGCCCAGTCGCCACCGCCACTACCACCACTGAGTGGATGCTACTGCTACCACCATTGGCTTGCTTTTATGAAGATCCTGAGCAGGGTAGGAGCTACCGAGATTGATGGTTGGCTTAGGAAGGAGTCAGGGAGAACCATTGAAGGCTAGCGTGGGGTCTGAATAAGAATAAGTAAAGACTGAGACAGAAATCAATCTAAAAAGGGCGATTACTGCCCTGAGTTAACCAATTTGAGGTGGGTAAACTCTAACTACCCCTATTTTATGAACTTTGAATAATAGTAATATGAGTTAGTTTACCACATTGGTGAATTGGGTTATTGTTGAATGATTCTTTTGGTGTTGAATGCACATATTTTACTGTCTACAGTGTCTCAAATAATTCTCATGATTAGAGGTGATAAACCCAATGATCGGGGCATTACCGCTGTCCCGAAAAGGATAAGGGTTAAAGCTAATACTCTAGAGAGCATATAGTTTAGCATAAATCAAACACATATACATTTAACATCATAACTAACATGAGGTTTATACATCACAACTAAGCAATTATCATAAAGTTTACATTTCCATCAACTAAAGATTCAAGATCCAATCTATACATGTACGACGTTATTGTTGATCCATCCAGATCCCTTGCTCAAGTTCTTTCTCCAGCTGGTTTGCTATCATGAAGGCGCTTCACAGGTCATTTGCCAAAAACAAAATATGAAAAACATTTCGAACTGTGAGCTGAAGGTTAGTACATGCATTCCTGTATGGTGAAATGATCATCACATAAACTGGTTGGGTCCGCTTTGCAATTGATTTTAAGTTAAAATAATGATTGAGATAAATGTAAAACTACATTGCTAATTATTATTTGGTAGTGAACGCCTTGTAACTATTACAATCTATGGATAGATGTACACATGCCAACCCTATTGGGTGACTTGGCCTAAAGCCATGCGGGTAACTAGAGGGTGAATGCCCTATAGATGATAACTGGCAGGCTCACTAATTTAAATGATAAATCACTGAATAAACTAATTCATTGATGTATTTACCAAAATATGATAAATTTGACAAATACACTCTAATTTCCAAAAATACAGGCAATAAACGTACCTAGAGTCTTTAAAAATGCAATCTCACTTGATAATACTTATGCGCAATGGAAAATGATCAATTATGCCCTGATTCTATTTATGAAATTTAATTATAAGTATATATAATTAGTAAACAATGCTAACTTTCATAATTGTAACTGTAATAGAAATTCATTAAAAGGCACCCATAACTCAAACAATTCCATAGTTACACAAAAATTATTTGAAAGCTAAATGAATTAGGGTAATTTAACTCAAAGTGAAATAATATTGAGTAAAAAAGATCAAAGCAGAATAATTGGGATCATAAAAGAAAGAGTTTGATGGTTATAATTGAACGTGGATATTTGTTTTGACATTCTGAGATGGATAATCAAGGTTTAAGGGAAATTAGAGTGGTTGTAGGTTCAAAATAACTTTAAACAGATCGGTTTGGACCAACAAACACTGATCTTGAGTTTTCAATCTCCCCACTTCTACAATTTCTTTGCACATGCCACACAACTTAGTTTTCCAAACCAAATAAGCTTCTAAGTATAATCAAAGCTATTACCGATTCAAGGTTCACTTTAGAAAATTCATAACTTTCACCCCTGACCTCCAATGGAGACCTAAAATCCCAATATGGAAAGCTTAAGAAGTCCCTCAAAACTTTCATTCATAGTATAAAACCAATTCCCACAATACGATTCTAAAATTGAGCTCAAACACAACTGTACACAGTTCTGGTGTAACTTACACAGTCATAGCAAAACGACCATAACTTTTTCCACAGAACTTGAATTAATGTGATTTGAAAGGCATTTGAAACATAACTCAATCATATATCTATTCATCAAAAATCATAAATTTACAATTGATAGAACATTAGCAGTTTGTTCATAAAAAGACCCCCGTTTTAGGGTCCTTCAAAGCTTGCTGTCCACATTATAAACCCTCTTTTTCACGTAATCTCCATCTAAAATCACTTGTTAAGATTGCCAAACCATGGTGTGTCCCTCAAAATCACCTCACATAGCCATGATACTCAATTTTACTTCATAATCATCTTCATCAAATTTTTAATTCTTCTCTTTATCAAGTCACTCAAAAGACATCCATAAGCTTACTTATTTGCATAATAATCAAAACCCTAGCTTATGATCAGCCTAGATTCACCTTTAACTCATCCAAAACAACACCAACTCTAACATAATGATTAATAATGATAAAAATTTCAAAATCAAATACAAATCAATCCATAAACATCATTTAACTTAAGCTTGCATGATCATGGGCAACCTTAATCTTTACTTGCTTTCAAGATTAACCAACAACATCAACCATCAAAATAGCTCTTGTTTTCATCCAAAAAACATGATTAAAGCTCAAATCAACATAAACAAGAATCAAAACTAAAAATCAACAAGAAAAGTGTTAGGGTTTACTCACTTTAAGCTTGAAAAAGAGGGTGGAATTGATGTTTGAAAGGTGTGGGGATATGGCTAGCTATTAAGGGTAGCAGCTGGTGGTCATCTGGTGGTTCTCCGGTAGCGACTTGTGGCTGTTTTTAGCCATAAACTGTGGTGGCAACAGTAAGGCTCAAACTGCCATGGGGTGGAGGAGGAGAAGAGAGAGAGAGCTTGATACTTATCTTGGTGGGTTTATTTTGCTTGGATGAAGTTTGATCTTAGGATTTACTTCGCTAAGTTTTAAGCTTCAAAAAGTAGCTTTTAGCTAATTATAATTAGGCATAAATCAAACAGAATTAGCCAAATCAAAAGCATAAACTTGTTAGGCCTATAGTTGGACTTATATGGTTTGGGCCCGGTAAGTAAAGTACTTCTTTGAAATCAAATTTTTGCATAGCTCAAGATAAAATATTTGGGTCATTATGAGCAATAATTTAATATTTTGAAACATTTTATGAGGATGATCTATCGCTTCACCTAGAATTTTACGATAATAAAAACCCGAATTGCAAACTAGGGCCCGAATAAAATTTTCCAGCTGGGATGATTAAGCGTTAATTGAGTTGGAGAAAATAGTAATCATGACTTAATTAAATAAATAAACATGATTTAGGGTCAGACCATTATAGCCTCGCCCCCTAAGGAGTTTCGTCCTCAAAACTTATGAACTTTGTCAAAATATACTAAGTCATTTCAAATATGTGTGGGTACTTGGCTTTCTTCTCTTCCTCAGTTTGTTAGGTGGCTTCTGAGGTGGTATGGTTTGACTAGGGTACTTTTACCAATGATATCTTCTTGATACGTAGCTGCTTAATTATGCTATCTAGTATTTGGATTGGACATACACTATACCAATGGGTTCAGATACGACAGCGGAGGTAGGATATGGAATGTACTTCCTAAGTTGTGAGGCAAGGAACATGTTATGCACGTGTTCGAGTTCTATAGATAGATCTAGACGACAAACTACGAAATTCAATCTTTCATTAAACTTGTATGGTCCAATATATCTTGGGCTCAATTTAGCTCGCAGTTCAATATATTTTGCCTTGATGTTTCATGTTGATTTCTCTGCTAGTAATTCCACAACATCAACTGCTGCGAGTGCCATGCTTTCTTCAAATGCAAATGTTGGTCCTAGGTCTCCAAGTACTACAGGCTCCAACTTAAACGGGTTGGATCCATTAATACTTTCAGATGCTTGCCCATGTGACACTAATTGAACATCCAAGTTCTCGAGCTTTCTCAAAAGGTTCAACTGAGTAATCACTACAGTGTTCAAGCTATGTTACGCTTTCTTACTTACGACATCTGCCACATCATTTTCCTTTCCTAGGTGATATTGGCTTCGCAAGTCAAAGTCTTTAAGTTATTCGAGTCAACGCCTTTGTCTCAGATTGAGCTCCTTCTGAGTGAAAATGTACTTTAATCATTGATGATCAGTATAGATCTTACAGGGTATGCCACATAAGTAATGTCTCTAAAATTTTAATGCAATGACCACAACAACTAATTTCAGGTGATGAGTATGGTGATTTCTCTCATAAGGCTAATTCCACTTTTTTTTCTTATCAGAACACACCATAACCCATTCTTTGATGCATTACTATAGATAATATATTCCTTACCTTTCTACTGGGAGGGTTAGGATTGGGGCAGTGGCTACCCACTGCCTTAATTCTTAAAAAGCTCTTTTATACTTCTGTGTCCACTCAAACTTAATATCTTTCTTTAGCAAGTCGATCAGGGGAGATGTCATCCTTGAAAAATCCTTCACAAAACTTCAAAAATAGCATGCTAAGTCCAAAAGCTTCAATCTTAGTAACATTGGTGGGCCTTGGCCACTCTATAAATGCTTTCAGCTTCAACATGACAACCTTAATTTCTTCTTTTGAATCTACATGTCCCAAAAATAGCACTTCATCTAACCAGAACTCACACTTCTATAATTTTCCATATAATTGGTATTTCCTTAAGGTCTATAACGCTATCCTCAAATGAGTAGTATGCTCATTTCTGCCTTTGGAGTATGTCAAGATGTCATCTATAAGCATCACCAAAAACTTGTCTCAGTAGGGTCTGAAAACTCTATTCATAAGATCCATGAAGGCCGCGTGGGCATTGGTTAGGCCAAAAGGCATCATGGTGAATTCATAGTGACCAAATCTGGTCCTGAGTACGGTTTGGGAATGTCTTCAGGTAAATCCTAAGTTGATGGTGTCCTGATCTCAAATAAATCTCGAAAAATACTCCTGCTCTTTATAGTCGATCAAATAAACCATCTATTCAGGGCAATGGGTATTTGTTCTTAATGGTGATCTTGTTCAACTCCCTGTAATCAACACATAACCTCAAGGTTCCATCTGTCTTCTTTACAACAAAACTGGGGCACCCTATGGTGATACACTAGGTCTAATCAATCCCTTATGTAGTAACTCATTTAACTGAATCTTCAATTCTCTCAGCTTTATTGGGGTCATATGATATGGGGCTTTAGGGATACCTTGGGCACTAGGGACTAAATCAACCTCAAAAAAATAAATTTCTCCTTGGGGGGTGATCGTTGTGCCTTTTTTGGACACATTTATAAATTTACAAACTATAGGAATAGCTTCTGCTGCCCCCCCTTTTTCTTGAGTGTTAATGGCATAACACTAATACCAAATACATCCTTGACACAATAGCCTACTTGCTTACATAGTAGAAATTAGGGGACAAAATTTCTCCTCCCTTTTCATATAAGAACATACTTCTCTCCCTTTCTTATTTCTCAAAATGACCTTAACATCGTCATAATCAATCTTGGCCCCATAAGCACATAACGTATTCATTCCCAGATTGATATCAAAGTATAATAAATCAAATTGAGTCATATCTCTAAGAAATATAGTTCCTCCATAGCTAATAAGGATAAGTTTATAAGAGATAGGGCACTCAACTATGGAGCCATTGGGTAATCTTGATCCTATATTTGGTTTCTGCTTCATGTTCTCAGGGTTCAGTTGCATAACAGATCGGGTGAATATAAATGAATGAGGGGTAACTGAATCAAACGATACACAAAATGGCTTAGGGCTTAAAAAGAGAGTTCCACCTCAGCTGTGTGATCATATACTTCTTGGTAAGTATGGATTGATTGATCATTACACAATGACGGAAATAGAATACTAACACCTCTTCAAATCCCCTTATCTTTAGGTTTTTTTTTCAAATGACAAAAACTCAAGAACAACCCCGAATACATTCGTAAACTTACTAGCATATTGCATTATTGTCATACTAGTACTCATATTCAGTTCCATATATTCTTTTATGTTCTACTGTTGAACTATAATTGGGTAAAATTTGGCTTTTAGTTCTTTCAGAAATCTATTCCAAGTGAAGTCAGACGCTAAGAGCCTATCCTTCATAGTGTTCCACCAAATATCGACTTCGCCAGTTAACTAAAACATTCCAGTGTTCAACTTTTTATCCTCTAGTGCCTCCACTATTGTGAAAATCTTTTCTATCCCTCTAATCCATGCTTCTAGCTCCACTGAGTCATAATTTCCATCATATGCTTTGGGATTGCATCGCCCACCCTATCAGCTAATTTATTGACTTCATGAGGGATTTCTGAAGGTGCTGGGGCTATCCATTTCTTCAGCTCACGCATCAAAGTCTTTTAATAGTTAGAGTTTCCATATTTCTAACCAATTCAGGGGGAATTGAGGGAATTCCACTACGGGTTATTGGCACATTACACAAAATTTGGTCACCTAACCCTTGACCATGATTTGAATTTTCTTCTATGTGGGTTTTTGTATTGTTTCACACATATTCTGACATTCTGACTATCCATTCTGCTGAGTAATTTAGTCAACCGACTACAACCAACATATAAGTACACATACACAATAGATACAACTAGCATGGCCCAGGTATTATTAAAACATAAAACAAAGCTCTATTATATCATTGCCATAATTGTTCGGTACATACATATACATGGTTCCACAAGGAATATCATATCCAACTGACCACCCAAGGTCGACCTTTACAGCTACCTCCTAACTAAAACACTACTTATCCCTAATAGACTAGATCCGCCACATGCCCAAAAGTAGGCGGGGCCAGTCAACACAATCGAAAAGACCTGTCTAACTATATACAATGTCATAACCTGCACAAAATTCATCTATCCAACTGGCTATACTATATACATGTGGGCTCAAAAATTAATATATCTAAGATGTCAACATATGATATAAATCAATATATGATTCTTAGATGGATCATGGTCTAGGTCAGACTTATCACCAGGTTCCCCACCCGAGTCAAAACTATTGTCTGAAGCACTAATCACTGCATTCTCATCATCATGATCAAGGTGATACTCCTCTAATTTTGGGTCCTTATCTGGGTCTTCCATGAGGTCACCATCAAAGCTAAACTATGGTGTATCAGGGAGATCTATAACAATTTGGATCTCATTTGATCTATCAGATACATGGATCCTCTCTCTAGGTCTCGAATGGCTTTAGGTTGTCAGGCGGCTGAGAAGTACCCGATGCAGGTGGTGATGTTCGGAGAGATACAAAGTGTAACAAAAATATATATTGCAGAATGTCCATGTTATTCCCTCCTGGCTGAAAATCGTTCCTTAATAACAGCTCGGTGATAATGTTAGGCCAAGCCTCGCAAAACTGAAATATAGGTTCATCCCATCCCAAGACTTGAGTCATCATAAAGTCATGATATCGGGTCCTAAAATCGACCCAAGGGCCAACTATAGATAAGGTCCACAACAGCCTACGTGTATGGACTATAACACTATGAAACTCGAAAATGGGGTTTGCATGTGGGTTACCATACTAGTATATAGTAAAGAGATGCGAATGGCCACATAAGTGCCCGACATCATATTCACTACATATGGATCCATCTAATAAGGAGGAACATAAGTAAAGAACATAGGAGAGATAACCAGGCATTTCTACTATCATAAATCTCTAATGATATATTAATAACCTTCACTAACCAACCTTCTTACCCTCCAATCTCTACTCTCCATACTCCACGTCCCATTAAAGAAAATCAACCTGGTTCTGATACTAAAACTATAACACCCCAAATGTACATATTTTGCTGTATGCAGTGTCTCAAATAATTCTCATGATTAGAGGTGATAAACCCAATGATCAGGGAGTTACCGCCGTCCTAAAATAATAAGGTTTAAAGCAAATAATCTAGAGAGGATATAATTGAGCATAAATCAAACTCATATACATTTAGCATCATAACTAACATGAGATTTATACATCACAACTAAGCAATTACCATAAATTTTACATCTTCATTAATTGAAGATTCAAGATCTAATCTAAACATGCACGCCATTACTGTTGATCCGTCCAGATCCCTTGTTCAACTTATTTCTCCAGCTGGTTTGCTACCATGAAGGAGTTTCACAGGTCATTTGCCAAAAACAAAACATGAAAAATATTTCGAACTGTGAGCATAGTTTTCCAATCAGCAGAACATTAGAAGTTTATTTGTAAACAAACCCCTATTTCAGGCCCCTTCACAGTCAGCTGTCCACATTATAAAACCTTTTTTTCACATATTCTTCCTCTAAAATCACTTGTTAAGATTACCAAACCATGGTGTGTCCCTCAAGATCACCTTACATAGCCATGATACTCAATTTGTACTTCATAATCATCTTCATCAAAATTTTGATTCTTTTCTTTATCAAATCACTCAAAACACATCCATAAGAATACTTATTTGCATAAGCATCAAAACCCTAACTTATGATCAACCTAGATTCAGCTTTAACTCATACAAAACAACACCAACTCCATCATAATTATTAATATGCTAAAAATTACAAAATCAAATACAAATCAATCCACAAACATCATTTTAACTTAAGCTTCCATGATTATGAACAACCTCAATCTTTACTTGCTTTCAAGATTAACCAACAACATCAACCACCAAAATAGCCCTTGTTTCCATCCAAATAATATGAACAAAAATCAAATCAACATAAACAAGAATCAAAACTAAAAATCAGTAAGAAAAGTGTTAGGGTTTACTCACTTTAAGCTTGAACAAGAGGGTGGAATTGATGTTTGAAGGGTGTGGGGAGGTGGCCAGCTATTTGGGGGTGGTCGTTGGTGGTCCTCTGGTGGTTCTTCGATGGTGGCTGGTAGCTATTTTTAGCTGTGAACAGTAGTGGTAGCAGCAAGGCTCAAGCTGCCATGGGGTGGAGGAGGAGGAGAGAGAGAGCTTGGTACTTATCTTGGTGAGTTTATTTTACTTGCATGAAAATTGGTCTTAGGATTTACTTGGCTGAGTTTTAAGCTTCAAAAATTAGCTTTAAGCTAATTATAATTAGGTATAAATCAAAGAGAATTAGCCAAATCAAAAGCATAAACTTGTTGGGCCTATAGTTGGGCTTATATGGTTTGGGCCCGTTAAGTAAAATACTTCTTTGAAATCAAATTTTTGTATAGCTCAGGATAAAATATTTAGGTCGTTATGAACAATAATTTAATCTTTTGAAACATTTTATGAGGATGGTCTATCGATTCACTCGAGATTTTATGATAATAAAACCCAAATTGCAAACTGGGGCCCAAATAAAATTTTCCAATTGGGATGATTAAGCATTAATTGAATGTGGGAAAGGTAGTAATCGTGACTTAATTAAATAATAAACATGATTTAAGATCGGGTCATTACATGGACATTTTGCATGTAGGATATAAGTGAAGTGCGGTGGTTGTTTCCTTTGGTGTTGGTTACTGATTGAAAAGTAGGTTGGTTACTGATTAAAAGGTAGGTTGGTTTCTTATAAGGTTATTTGAGTGGAGTCATAGTTCAATTAGCTGTGACATCTATTTCATCATGTTGATCTTGAGAATGTGTCTAAATTATCTAGAGTAACATGTTGAATTTATGGTGTTTATCCTGTAAGTGTTTAAATGGTTCAAAGAATCAGAAATTCTAAACTTTTTATGATTTACAAAATGAAACTTAAAGTTTCTACGCATGCAATTTTTATTAAATTGGAGTAAGTTTATAATTGTCATTTGGAAGGTAAGGATTTACTTTAAATGAGTTTACGTTTTGGGTAATGTTGAAATAGCTTCGAAGTGAATGTTTGGGATTTGTAAAACTGGTTTTTGTTCATTCTCTGTGGAAATGATTTTAGTGTTTACTCTACGCTTGATTTTGCTAGCAAGGTAAAATATTTTAAGTTTTGAAATTGAAACTTATTTTGGACCAGAGGCTTCCTTATTACAGTTTCGCGACCTGAAATTATTTGTTTTCTTCTTCTTACGCTTGTGGCGCTATCAAAAGTACTATAGTTGAGTCAGATTTATTGTTTTACTATTTGGGAAGACAATAGAGGCATTATAAGGTTTAAAGCAAGCTATCCTCATGAGCCTAAGATATAAGGATTGTGTCTGGGATATCAAAATGAAAGAATTTGGTTGATCTTTTATCGATATTAAATCGTTTTGGTTGTAAAGAAAGTTCTACCTTCTGAGAACCCCATTTTCTAAACTTAAGAGTAAAAGCATGTGTTTTCTAGAGTTTTACAAAGTAGCATTATAAATCTCGTTGGGCTTGAAGGGTTACTTGCTTTTAAATCCATATTTGGGCTTGGTTGATCTAGTAATGCTGAATTAGTTTGCGTTTATACTTTGAGATTTCTTATGATTTACGAAATGGGATTTATGGAATTTACATCTCTATTTCTTACTCAGTCAAAATGCCTCATGTTGTTCTGGAGCATGATTGTGTTAAACTAATGGATTTTAGAGAAAACAAAGTTGGTTTAGCTAAAAAGCTTAAAATGTTCATTTTGTCTTGGAAAAGGTGAAGATGTAACCAATAAGGGGCCTGAAAGTGCTCTACTTTAGTCTTTCAGGTTAGTTCCATATTTTGCGTCAAAGATTTCTCTTTGGAACTTTAAAAATGATGGTCTTCAAGAGGCTTGTTGGTGTTGTTTATGAATTGATTTTAAAGGGAACGGGTCACTCGAAAGTCGTTTATGTCTTTAAATTATCTAAATTTCAGTGTACTTATCTGGTCGTTAAAATCTTAAAGGGAAGACCTCTATGCTTTCCAACTAAATTCTAACTTGCTCTTGTGGTGAAATTACTTGACTTGTGAAACTTAAAAAGTCCCAATGGTTTAAGGCCAACTTACAGGTTGTGTAAAGTAAGCTTAATGTGGTTTTGTTGCATTTGTATGTTCTAAGACATTAGCTTAAACTATCCTTTAAGTGGAAACCATTCCCAAAACTCCTTCTTGTGCAAAGTATCTAGGTTTTTTATTGCTAAAGTGGTACTGGTGGAGGCTGTACTTTATAGTACAAGTTTGTAAGTCGTTGTGTATTAGTATGTATATGAGTTAGTTTATAAGTAGGTATGTATTTGAATAGTTATCTGTACGTTGAGCAGCTACTCTAGAAACTTTTAGACCCAATGATGGTGGCTTAGGATTCCGCCTGGTATAAGTTAAGTTACAATAAGACGACTCAGAGATGCTGATTTGATTCCTACGTGAAGTCTAATTATGTAAGTTATGTCTAAAAACAGTATAATGTCTACTTAAATAGATGTATGTTGCCACTCGAGTTTGGAAGCCTCGGGATGACAATACCAAAGTACTTCTAAGTGTCTAGACTTCTCCCTTATGTGATTAAATTGTCATGTATGGTTTTACTAAGTAGTGCCTATGTTCAAAAAGTCTTGTATGTTAAATTGTAAGCAAAAGTAAGTTAATTATGATAAAATCAAAAATCTTTAGTAAGCTCATAAGGCCTACTTATTACTTTGATGTTCTCCCAAAGATCTTTAACAACTCCTTAGTACCTTGGGTGTTTCAAACCCAAGAATGGTAAAAGCCATGCAAGGTTGACGTCAAGAATTTTAATCCTAAGGATTTGAGGAAAAATCCTTCTCAAGAGGGGGAGCTTGACGCATACCAAGTCCCAAGCCAACTCTTGGCTACACCCTCATCCACACCAAAGTCCAAGCCAACTTTCCTTTATCAAGATGGTCACTACTCTGGCATTTCACTCGGGTTTGACTTAGCTTCTCACCAACCAGTCGATGTCCCATTAGGGTGATCTACTTCGTTAGGAAGCATACAGAGTTAGCTTTAGCAAAATGCAACAATCTCGAGTTAGGTTGCATTTTATCGGAAAACCTGTTGAATTTAGGTCAAGTTTGAATCCTACCAAATGAAGCCCAAATGAGGCAAGCCCAAGCTTTGCTGACTCCCTGAGATGTCTATGTTATTCCCATGTACTAAAATTTAACATTGGTCTCCAATATTAGGAGAAATGGCCCAAATATGTGGAGTGCAAAAAAATTGTAGTTTTGGAGCACTCTAGAACTTAGCCTTGATTAAGAAGGATACAGTTCTCATCATTGCGATTAATTAGCATGGGGTGATTCTAAATATAACAAAGAAGATTTTCAAAGTGACGAGCCCTCCATTAGAGGTGTAGAGCCTTTTAGAAGGAGGGAGAACAATCCTGAGAAAATACAGCTAACCTTGGTCATAATTATCTTAGTAATTTAATATATTTTCCTAAGATAATTCTCAATCCCCCTATTGTTACACTTGCCCTATTATTGTAGCAGCTAATTATTCCCATTTTGGATATTTGTAGACCGCATTACATTTACGTAAATCCAGACTTGGGTTAATGATATAAGAGATTAACGCTTCGTATTTTCTTAAAATCTCAAATTTCTTTATCTGTCTAAGGAGGGCGCTGAAATTGAGTTTATCCCTTTGGTGGCTTGGCTTTAGAGGATTGAAGGGTAGGATGACTTAATCTCGGTGGTGGTTTAACCTTTAATGAGGATATATCTCCTTGGATTATTGTTATTACTAGCTTACTTAAACAAAATCCACAAAAAAATCTCTCTTGATTGATGGTTGATCATGAATTGAGGTTGTCATCTTGTTGTTATTATTTTATGGGTTTTCTCTCTCTTAGGCCTTCCTGGGGGAGATTTATCTTTGTCAACATATGGGGCTCATCATAAAGGATTTATACCTTTCTCTATTTGGTCAAAGAGTGTCACCCATGGATAATTTGGTATCAGAGAAAAAAGTCCATTCATCTTAGTAAGCATCAAATCCATCAATCTTCTGTTTTGATTTGCTTAAATTCTATTTCTTTCTATCCTACATTGCCTTTAGTTCTTCTGCTTTGAATATCTTATGTAGTCCACAGAGAACCCTAATCATAGGCCAGACACAATCTCCAACCCAAACACATCCCTAAAACTCCACAAAATGCGCTCACTATAAAGTTCGTCAAAAAATAAATAGTTAGAAATTTGGCACGGGCTACTCATGCTGCTTGGCGCGATCTTGCCACCTTCCCTGCACTCTTATTCTTGTTCCATAGATTTGACATGAACACGCCATGCTGTTGAGCACAATTGTTCCACTTTCATTTACCTAATTTCTTATCCATGCCTCCCCTAGCACATCTGTACTTCCCATGGTTCCGTTCTTTTCCCGCTTTTCACCATACAAACTACTACCAACCATGGTCAACAAGGCAGATGCTTCTCAACAAGCCCATGAGATAGATAGGGACATTGTTGAGGTGTAAGCCTCAGTAAGGAAGCTTAGCAAGGAAATGTCTTGTATGAAAAAGGCCCTAAAAGAGCCTCCTTGCATTGATGATATTAGTTTGGATCGTACCATTTATTTGGGATAGGTACAAACACTTGAAGATTAGTTTGAGGCTAAAGGATGTTCGTATGAAGAAAGTTTCTTGAAAGCCATTCAAAAACTCCAAGGTTGTGGCCATTATTGAAGGGAGAGAGCTTTTCAAGGCAAGTTTAGAATTAAGACTTGGAGTAAGCTCAAGTCACACATGGATGTAAGATTCAACCTAGATTAACTCCTTTTAGAGAAATCCTTGAAAAAGGAACCCCTTGTTACCTAAGACAAGTTCAAGGTTCAAAAAGAAGAAGAGCCTGCCATGGTTAAGGAAGAAAATAAAAACACTTTAGATCTTGATGAAAAATAGGTTGAATCAAAGCACACCTTGAAGGATATACCACCTATTGTCCCTCAATCTCACTCTTATTCTCACCATTGTCCCATTTTTGGAATTAAGATAAACATCACCAAACAAGCACTATTTTTATTCTTAATGAGCAAGTTTATACATAAGGCCTTGTATAGGATGTATCCTTTGAGTGCTAGTCATGTTTTGCTAGTTGGATCATGGATGTTTGACTATTCTATGAGTTGTCATGACTCCTACAAACACCAAGGGCAAGCATTACCATGCGCTTCTTTATCCTTAACCCTTTGTAACTCGCCAAGAGTTTGACAAAGAAATTCGAAAAGAACCTGCTCCCAGGTCGCTTGCCCATTTAAATGGTGATCGGAGAAAGCCCTTATAAGGGTGATTAAATAACAAGTGACACCTCTCTTGAGTATGAAGAGTTTGAGTTATGTTCTGATGAGTATGTTGAGATCTTTAATGAGGTCATAAGGACTAGAAGAGCTACTTATTACTTTGGTGTTCTCCCAAAGATCTTTAACAATACCTACACATTCAAGAAGAGAGGAGTCCTCAGTACCCTGGGTATTTCAAACCTAATAATGGTAAAAGGCATGCTAGGTTGGTGTCAAGAATTTTAATCCAAAGGATTTAAGGGAAAATCCTTCTCTAGACGGGGAGCTTGATGAATACTAAGTCCCAAGCCAACTCTTGGCTATGCCTTCGTGCACACCAAAGTCCAAACCAACTTTCCTTGATCAAGTTGGTCACCACTCTAGCATTTCACTCGAGTATGACTTGCCTTCTCAACAACCAGCTGATGTCCAATTAGGGCAATATATACGTCGTTAGGAAGCATAGGGAGTGAACTTTAGGATGATGTAATAATCCCTAGTTATGTTGCATTTTAATTCCCTGAAATGATGAAAACCCCAAAATACACAGTGTAGGTTTTTATCAGAAAACTTATTGAATTTGGTTCAAGTTTGAATCCTACCAAACGAAACCCAAACGAGGCAAGCTAAAGCTTTGCTAATTCTTTGAGATATCTATGTTATTCCCATGTGCTAAAATTTGAAATTGGTCTCCAATATTAGGAGAAATGGCACAAAAGTTTGAGTTTTGCAGCACTTTGGAGTTTTACCTTGATTAAGGAGGATACAACTGTTATCTTCGAGATTAATTAGTATAAGGTGATTTGAAACATACCACGAAAGATTTTCTAATTGTCGGGCCCCCTATTAGAGGTGTAAAGGCTTCTAGAGGCCTTTTAGAAGGAGGGAGAACAATCTTGGAAAAATACAACTCACCTTGGTTGTAATTATCTTCGTAATTTGATTTATTTTGCTAAGATAATTTGTAATCCTCCTATTAGTGCACTTACCCAACTATTGTGACAACTAATCCTCCCTATTTTGGATATTTATAGACCCCATCACATCCATGTAAACTTAGACTTGGATTCATGATATGAGAGCTTGATGCCTGGTATTTTTTTAAAAATCTCAAATATCTTTATCTGTCTAAGAAGGGTGGTGAAATTGCGTCTATCCCTTTGGTGGCTTGGCATTAAAGGATTAAAGGGAGGGGTGATTTAAGCTAGGTGTTGGTTTAAACTTTATCCTAGATATATCTCCTGAGATTTTAGCTTACTCACACAAAATCAGCAAAAACATCTCTTTTGATTGATGCTTGATCTTGGCCTTAGGTTGTGATCTTGTTGTTGTTATTTTGTGATTTTTCTCTCTCTTAGGCCTTCTTGGGGGAGCTTTATCTTCATCAACATATGGGGCTCATCATCAAGGCCTTATGCCTTTCTTTATTTGGTCAAAGCAATTTAGCTATGGATCATTTGGTATCATAGCAAAAAGTTCCTTCTTCTTGGTAAGTATCAAACCAATCAATCTTGCGTTTTGATTTGCTTAAATTCTATTCCTTTTTATCCTACTTTGTCTTCAATTCTCCCTCTCTAAATATCTTTTTTAGTCCACAAAGAACTCTAATTATAGGCGAAACACAATTCCTAACCCAAACACATCCCTAAAACTCCATAAAAAGCCTTCACCATAAAGTTCGTCAAAAAATACATAGGTAGAAATTTGGCATGGCCTACCCGCGACACTGAGCATGATCATGCCACTTTCATTTCCCTAATCTGTTGTCGGTGCCTCCCCTAGCACTTATGTGCTTCCCCTGTTTCCGTCCATTTTCCTCTTTTCACCTTGCAAACTACTACAAACCATGGTCAATGAGGGAGATGCTCCTCAACAAGCCCATGAGATAGACAAGGCCATTGTTGTTCTTCAAGCCCAAGTAAGGAAGCTTAGCGAGAAAATGGCTTGTCAGAAAAAGGCCATGAAAGATCCTCCTTGCTTTAATGGTAATAGTTTGGATCCTACCATCTATTTGAGATGGGTACAAACACTTGAAGCTTAGTTTAAGGCTAAAGGATGTTCCCATGAAGAGAGTTTCTTGATAGCTACTAAAAAAGACCAAGCTTATGCCCACTGTTGGTTTGAATGCCCTAGGAGGAGGAGAGCTCTTCAAGGCAAGTTCGGAATCAAGACTTGGAGTAAGCTCAAGTCCCATATGGATGTAGGATTCAACCTAGATCAGCTCTTAGAAGAGGAATCCCTAAAAGTGGAACCACTTGTTACTTAAGGCAAGATCAAGTTTCAAAAAGAAGAAGAGGTGACCATGGTTGAAGAAAGAGTTAAGGAAGAACATGTGCTCACTTTAGATCTTGATGAGGAATGGGTTGACCCACCTTGGAGGATATACCACTTGTTGTCCGTCAAGCTAATTCTTATCCTCTCCATTGCCCTATTTTAGGAATTGAGCTAAACATTGCCAAATAAGCACTATTTTTATTCTCAATGAGCAAGTTTATAAGTAAGGCATTGTATGTGATGTCTCCTTTGAGAGCTAATCCGATTTTGCTTGTTGGATCATGGATGTTTGATTATTCTGGGAGTTACCATGACTCCTACAAACACCAAGGGAAAACATTACCACATGCTTCTTTATCCCTGCTTCACAAATACAAACTAAGGGAGGGATATGACTATGTGAGAAAAGAATCCACATGAGTAAAACACGAGATGAGAGAACCAATAGTAAGAGTAAGCCTCGAATTGTCTTGCTGTGGTGAAGCTAGACACAAATGAGGGAGTGGAAGCTTCACCCCTGCAACACGCCAAGAACTTGAGGAAGAAATTCCAAAAGAACCTAACCCCAAGGTCCCATTGCCCATTAAAATGGTGTTAGGAAAAAGCCCTTACGAAGGAGATCAAATGACAAGTGACAACTCTTTTGAGTATGATACGTTTGAGTTATCTTAGGGTGAGTATGTTTAGCTCTTCAGTGAGGTCGTAAGGCCTAGAAAAGTTACTCATTACTTTGATGTTCTCCCAAAGATTTGCAATAACTCCTATATATTCAAGAAGAGATGAGTTTTACTGGTACACTTACCCCACTATGTTAATAATTAACCCTCCCCGCCCCCTTTTGGATATTTATGGACCCCATTACATCCATGTAAACTCAGACATGGATTAATGATATGAGATCCTGATGCGTTGTATTTTCTTAAAATATTAAATTTCTTTGTCTGTCTGAGGAGAGTGGCAAAATTGAGTTTGTCCCTTTGGTGGCTTAGCTTTACAGCATTAAAGGGTGAGGTGATTTAATTTAGGTGGTGGTTTAACCTTTAGCCTAGATATATCTACTTATATTGTTGTTGTTACTGGCTTACTCAAACAAGATCCACCAAAAAACGCTTTTGATTGATGGTTGATCTTGGCTTGAGGTTAGGATCTCGTTGTCGTTATTTTGTGGTTTTTCTCTTTCTTAGGCCTTCTTGGTGGAGATTTATCTTCATCAATATATGGGCCTCATCATCAAGGCTTTATACCTTTGTTTATTTGGTCAAAGGAAGTCACCTATAGATGATTTGGTGGTAGAGCAAAACATTCCTTTATCTTGGTAAGCATCAAATCCATTAATATTGTGTTTTGATTTGCTTAAATTCTATTCCTTTCTATCACACTTTTGCCTTTAGTTCTCCTTCTCTGAATATCTTATTTATTCCACAAAGAACCCTAATTATAGGCCAAACACATTCCTAATCCAAACACATCCCTAAAACTCCATAAAATGCCTTCACCATAAAGTTCGTAAAAAAATACACAGTCAAAAATTTGGCATGGCCTACCCGTGCTACTTGGCACGACCATGCCACCTTCCTTGTACTCTTATTCCTATTCCATAAAGTTGACATGACCATCGATGCCACTGAGCACGATCGTGCCACTTTCATTTACCCAATTTCTTGTTTGTGCCGCCCCTAGCATGATTGTGCTTCTCCTGTTTTCATCCTTTTATCTCTTTTCACCTTACAAACTACAACCAACAATGGTAAATGAGGGAGATGCTTCTCAACAAGTGCATGAGATAGATAGGGCCATTGTGGGCTTCAAGCCCAAGTAAGAAAGCTTAGTAAGGAAATGGCTTATATGCAATATGCCATGAAAGAGCCTCCTTGCTTTGATGACATTAGTTTGGATCCTACCACCTATTTTAGATAGGTATAAACACTTGAAAAAGGCGTGCAAGGTTGATGCTAAAGAATTTTAACCCCAAGGATCTTAGGGAAAATCCTTCTCAAGAGGAGGAGGTTGATGCATACCAGCCCCATGGTAACTCCTTGGCTACACTCTCTTCCACGCCAAAGTCCAAGCCAACTTTCCTTGATAAAGATGGTCACCGCTCCAGCATTTTACTCGATTACAATATTATGGCAAATATACTGATCTTTATGCTTTGGTCTATGATATTAGGCATACCAAATTTAATAAAAAAATTATCACAGGGATGAAGACCAATTTATGTAATAGGTCAGAGGGATTCAATTATCGACCAGGATATTGTGTGAGTCTAAAAGATGAATTTGCTTAAAACTTCTTATCTCCTAAGATAAAATAGTTGGAATAGATATGAAAAGAGCAGGATACTCACTGAGGATATTTTGGAAAATTATCTACAAATTAGATAATACTGCAAATCTAAAGACTAAGGTAACAATGATAGAAGCAGACAAATTTAAAAGTCCTACGCCTACGTAAAAGATCCAGAGGATTAAATCAAATCCTATGGAGATAAAAATTGATCGTTCATAGATACCTAACGTTGCTCACCCTACAAAAATCAATAAGAAAAATGCGATAAAAATTGATTAGAGTGTGAAATTACCATTAAACCCCAATTATTAAGAAGCATGAGTGCAAGATCAGAATGGGGAGAAGGATCTTCGTCACCTAAAGAAGAGCTTAAAGAAGATGACACAATTAGCATGACTAGTGAAATGAGAAGAATGAGTTTTGAACCGTAAGACACAATGTAGACCGAAGTATGAGTCTAGATAGAAAGGTCATTGGGTGCAAAACAAGAATAGTAAGTGAACCAATCTATGAAGATGAATTAGTAAAAAATATGGCTATGAAGATATGCTATGAAGCTACCAATACAAATCTTAATAGCATCTATATCCTGATAAAGGTCTTTTTAGAGGGATATAATAAATATGAATTGTGCATCTACATAGATAGTGGTTGTTCTGTATGATTTGGAAAAATATCATTAATTCCAAAATTTATGTGGAAAAAAGGCAAAAATCTTTTACAAGTAAGGATAGCAGATGATAGAATATGAGCCATAACGAGGCAATAGAAGGATTATTCATAGAATTAGGAGGAACCCAATACATAATACTAGTGCTATGGGCTACTGATCAACCCTCTCATGATGTGACTATTGGAAATAATTTTTGTATTCTCCATTCACACAGACCATAAACCAAATAATATTCACAATAAATGGTCAGTAAGTTCCTCTTGAAAAATTAAGCTAGACATATACTGAACAGAAAATTGTGTTTACATGCAATCAGCGTGGTAAGAAGGTAATGCCTGCACAACGTGAGGTACGACTGACAATCTCACTACTCGACTTATTTGTTAAAAAGTAGATTGCAGTGCGACAAGACTAATTGTGTAAAGAACTCCACTTTAATTTGATAGTCATCTAAAATTTTGGAATAAAGATAAGACACTTGCTAAAATCACTCTTTTAAATCCCAACACTATTATTCGAGTCAAACAAATGGTGTATATACACCAGGATATCCAAGAATTTGATTAACAAATTAAAGAACTTTTGGATGAAGGATTAATTAGGAATAGCAATAGTTCTCACACCAGTCTGCCTTTCATGGTAAGAAATTATGCTAAAGAAAAAAGAAGAAAAGCAAGAATGGTGATCAATTACAAAAAGCTTAATGATAATACTGTCCTTGACGGTTATTATATTCCTAACAAAACAATCCTTTTCAATAGGGTTCTTAAAAATGGATTACAAAAGTGAATACTGGTAGATAAAAATGGATGAAGAAAGTATTCCTTTGACGGCTTCTAGTGCCGCTCAAGGACATTATGAATGGATAGTAATGCAATTTGGTCTTAAAAACGGACCTCAAATATTCCAAAGAAGAATGAATAATATCTTCAAAGATATATCTTAAACACTGTTGTTTAGTCTAAATCGATGATATGCTTGTCTTCTCCAAAACTATAGAACAGCACAAAGATGATGTCTTAGCCGTCACCCAAAGATGCATTGATCATGGTTTTATACTTGGTAAGAACAAGTGCATTTATATTGAACAAGAAATTGAGTTATGAGGCCTGGAGATCAAAGTTGGACAAATTATTCTACAAAAACATATTCTGAAAGAATAGAAAATTTCCCAGAAAAGATCGAAGGTAGGAAGCAACTAGAGAGGTTTCTTGGATGCCTTACCTATTCTTCAGATTTCATTAAAGATTTAGCTAAACTAAGAAAGCCGTTGGAGTAGAAACTAAAGAAAGAAGTAAGTTGGATATGAACCACTAATGATTCAAAGATTGTTCAAAACCTCAAAAAGATGTGTAAAAGTCTTCCTGCTCTTAATTTGCATAATGAATGAGATGATTCAGTTCTTGAGACAGATGCTAACAATGAGCATTGGAGTGCAGTATTTAAAATCAAAAAAGGAGAAAAACTCTACAAATATTATAGTGATAGTTTTAATAAGGAAGAATGTAGCTATCCCACGATGGAAAAAGAAATCCTTGTCGTCATAAGGGGAATTGAAAAGTTCTTAGTCTTTTTAGCCCTAGAAACTTTTCTTATTTGAACTGAATGCAAAGGAATACTTGGTTTTGTGAAAAAGAATTTATCGAATATGCAAGCGCAATGGCAACTCCTGCGTTGGCAATTATGGCTTAACCAAAGATTTCTCTAGCAGATAGTTTAACTCGAGAATCGCTAATGGTGATCATCAGAGCAGAATTCCTGCAGAAATGGAGGAAATCTATAATGAAATGCTATTGCTACCAGAATGGGTTTCTCCTTCTAGTAAAGTCCTTACCGATAACATGAAATTCCATACAAAAAGTAGATTACATTTTGGTGAGCTATCTTCAGTGTACCTAATAGCTCAAAGATTTTTCCTTCTAGAGCTACAAGTTAATTACCTAAGATGTCCTTATGGTGTCCAAGAAAAAATAAGTTCTCATGTTCAAGAAAAATGGTTCAATGGGTGGTATGCAGCCTACATAAACTATTATCATAGCTATTTGTATCATATTTGGGAGTCTGAGATTACAATGATCTACTTTCCCAATAAGTCTACAGTCGGTGGTGTTAGTTTCCCAACAAACTCAATCTCTCCAAATGACCATGTCATTAAATCCTAGAAGTATAGGATGGTAGTTTACTTTATGGAATTTTCATATCCAAAGTACCCATTTTTCTCAAAATGAATCAAGTTCTAACAATTTATGTTTAGAAGGATCCATTGGATTCTTATATCTCTTGATGGTCTAACAAAAATCCCAAATAATAGATGCCTATATATGGAGGTACATTGCGCACTAATCGAGTATGAATATGGAAAAGCTATGCCAGTTCATTATCTCGTTCATATAGTTGATTTGGATGACCCCAATGATCAACGACAAGAATGGAGTCCAAAAAGATGAGAATTAGTTACTAATCCTACTTTGGTAAGAGTCCTTGGTTTTTACAACATTTATCGTCAAAGTTGAGGATTAATTGAATGAGAAAAAACACTAATGCATTGCGGAAACATTACTTTCACTCATCACAGTTAGTTACGTTTAACAAATATATGAAGGTAGAGGGAGTGGCTTTAGAAGATGTCTTTGATTATTTCTTTGATATTGGAGCCAGAAAATTCTAATCAGAAAAAGGAAAGAAATATTTTCTTGAATTATTTGAGAAATGGGATCTAGAGCATCTTCAATATGATGAAGATTTTGATGATATTATCCTAATAATGATGGTCTGGAAGATATTGTTGGAGATAAAGGTATGTAGAATATAAATAATGATGATTAGTCTTGTCATCATTAAAAGACTCTGAAAAGTGATTGCTTTATTACTTTACTATTTTGACAAGTGTCAGGTCTATAAAATAAGACAATTTATTGTAGCCATGTGAATGTACTATAGTCATGTGTAAAAGTAGTATGTACTACAGCCATTAAGGCGTCCTATGTACCCATATCCCCTCCATAAAAGGAGAGGTCAAGTGTTGAGAAGGGACGTAGTCATTTGAGCATACTTAAGCAAAAGAGAAGTCGGGATTCTCCATTTCTTTATGAGCAAGCATCTCTATTGATCTTAGTAGTTTAAGTCCCTCTTCAATCTTTCCATTGTAATATTTCCACTTTGAAGTTTTCAATAAAAGAAGTTTCTTAGTAGGGAACATTATTCAATTGAACCTTATAACTTAAATATTATAATTTCTTGATGAAAGTTACACTATTGTTGATAAAGATTAAAAACTTGGGTAGTGACTATGGTTTGAGGTAGGAAATGAAACAGATTTGTGGTGTGCCTGATCTAAGGAAGGTATGGTTGAAATTAGCCATCTCTGTAAATTGGAAGCTAGAGGAATGTTGGAGTTCAGCGTTGACTAAGTTCAGATAATGGTCAAAAACTCTCTAATTAAGTTTTAATTATTTTGCTAAGCATGGTAGGCCTATAACGACAGAGATTATAATATTTGAGATATAAGTAACTAGTAGATTGTGTTAACTAGTACCAGTAAAGGCATTATAAGAAGTTTAATCGTTGAAAATAGTATATTTACTATTTAGACATTTAAAATAGCTTATTTGCAGAGTTCACCCAATCCAGGGGTCTTTCTGCAATTTTCAAAAGTTCAACGACTAAAATAATAAGAAAAAGACCTAAGAATTGATATACTTTGAACTTTATGACTCCAGATTTGGTTAGTGAATGTACATCTCTAGCAAAGTGACGCACAATGGTTGTTTACTAGTCACGAGAGCTTTGTTACTGCACAAGGCTTTGTTTTCTTAAGTCATCTGCTTGAAATGTCAGTTTCTCTAGGCCTTGTTAGTTACATACTGAATCCCTTCATAACACAAGGTCCTGATTCAGGGAAACAATGAGTGCTAGTGTGGCAAAAATCAAATTAATACTTTTAGAAATCCCAACAAAAGCATAGGGCTATTCTGTGCAGTTTTACCCATCAATGTATATTTACATGTTTTGGGTGGTGAAATATTAGATTGGTGGCAAAGCAATGAATCATTATTGGATTTACTTAATAAGTTTTTAATTAAGCATGAAACATGTATTATAGATAATTTGACAAGCATATATGTTATATCGATATAGTTTGCAACTTTGCATAGCTTGTGCCTATAGTGGAATGAAGTCAAAGAGTTAGTATCAGGCTAGTTTTTAAGTATTGCTAGGGGTTTAATTTTATGGCCTTGTTCGCATAATATTAAACCGAAAAATCACTGCCAGGTACCCTACTTTGTGTGGAAATCATAACTAGGGCACCATGTTATCAGAATATATTTAAAAGGGACAATATTCTGTGGAAACTATTTTAAGGGGACCATTCATTATTTACATTTGCTTTTTAGCCCTTGAACTTTTCATATTTACACTTTAGCCCAAATCCTTGAAAACTCACTTTCAAAAAATCTTAAAATTGCATTTGTGGTTTTTTGCTCACTAGTAAAAATCGAGGCCCTCTTTCAATTGGTATCAGAGCCACATGCACAAAAATAATTAAGATTATTAAGCTAATTAATGACCAATTAAGCTAATTAACTATAATTAGCGGTGATTAATGCTTGAATCATCACCTGCTTGTCCTGATCCTAATTATTCCCACATTGTCCACTCACCTGAAGGAAATACCTCGTTAGCACCTCAATTAAACTATATAACTGATATAGTTTTAGAATTAAAAGCAGAATTAGCTAAAATAAAGACTGAACTGAAGGAGCTTAAGAATCAATTAACCGTTGTCCATCTTTCTCTCATTAACGAAGTCAGACATAGTGAAAAAGCTACTCCTAGTATTAGTATTGCTTTTCATCATAAATATTCTTTTCAAAATCCAAAAAATAAGATTCATTTTCCTTTGCAAGAGATAAAAATCGAAAAAGGAGTAGGAGAACAATCTAGTGAAAATTTGTTTTAAAAGAAAGAAAAAGAAGATGGAATATAAACAACATGCTCTTGAAGAGCAACAAAAGATGTTTGAGAAGGAACAAAATCCAGAAAAATTAAACAAAATCGTGAGTGCCATTAGTGATAAACATTGCGTTTTATCAGATGACAACGAAGAAACCAATAATGTCCAATTAGAAGAAGAAATATATCAGTAGATGAACCTTCTTAAGCTTGATGATCTTAATGCATCACCTTTAGAAGAAATTAGAAGAAAATTAGATAACAAAAATATGGTAAAATGACTATTGAAAATGAGATTAATGAAATTGGAGAAGAGATCACTTATATGAAATAGAGACTAATCTCGTTAAAAATGTCATTCCTAAGGCTAAAGAATTTGGTAAATCTTTGAGAAAAAAAACTCATTTCTTAGGACCTTGGTACGTCTCAGCAGGACGTACAAGCAATTTTTCCTTTGGGTTCATCCCAAGCAAAACTACAATGTTTGAAGAAATTGGCCTTACCCCAATTAGTCAAACATGATATATCTTAAACATTGATGGAGCCCGTAATAGAGAAGAAATATTTGAACACTGAAAAAGGGGAATGAACAGTGTCCTAAACCTAAACACTACATGGACTGCGATAAATTTCCTAAATTACATCGAACATAGCTTTTCTGGCACTATAGCTGACTGGTATGATTCGTTAACTGAATAAGGTAAAATTACATTAAGAATGATGGAAACACCAGCTGCAATGTTCAAAAATCTATGTAAAGAGATTGAAACCGAGTTCATCGGAGCTAAACTTGATTGTGAAGAAAAAGCAAGAGAATGGCAAAGAAAGATGAATAACATAGAATTATGGGATATGAGATATCTGAAAAATTATATTGCTGAATTTAGTCAATATTATTACGAAATTGGGCATAATGAAACCAATCTTGGTATGTTCTATGATAAATTGCCATATCCTATAAATTCCATAATAAATGAAAAATACATTAAATATCTTGATCGAGCAGATGTCATTGATACCCTTGGTTTTAGAATCTCTTATCTAAGAAAATGAGCTAATGATCAATGCGTTGATATCCAAAAGCAAAAGAAAATTAAGAAGCAATTCCTAACTTGTTGGGATTCGCCTCACCAATGGGGAAAAGAACCTAAGAGAAGAAGGAAAATAAAGTTTTATAAGAAACAGAGCTTTAACAAGCAAAGAGGCAAGAAATATAGAAGAAAATATTACAACAAACCAAGTCCTAAAAAACGAAGATTTTTTAGGAAAGCAGCCTAATGTCCGACAGGGAAAAACATTTGCAAATCCTGGGCATGAGGAGAAGTAGGACATTATGCTAACGAATGCAAGAATAGAAAGAATAACAAACTTATTGAAACCTTGGGAAGCCTAGATTATCTCGAGCTTAGTAAAGCTGAGGCTCTTGACCTAGCCTTAAGCAATAACAAAGGAATTGTTGAAATTATAGAGGACAACAAATATGAAGAAAGTGATTATGCAGAAAGAAGTCATATGATGGAAAGTAGTTCGGTTAGCCTTGGTGATCTTCAAGGAGAAGAGTTTTTTTGTAGACAACGATCATGAAGAAGTCAAAGGCGATTCGGTTCTTCCCATAATCCAAAAAGACATGATCTATAAAAAGTCAAATTTTCAAATAAAAAGTAAATACGTATGTGAAATGATGGAAGGAGATCTTGAGATAAAGGATTGTGAGTATGACCTAGGGGAAGTTAATCTCATTAATTGGGAGAATATTCTTAAGCACAACAAAGATAGGAAGTATTGGTATATCCATGTAGGAAGTGTCCAAGTTTGAATCACTCCATTACAATATTATGGTAAAGATATTGATCTTTCTGCTCTACTCTGTGATATTAGGCATATCAAATTTAACAATTAAATTATTATAGTGATAAAGACCAAATTATGTAAAGGGTCAGTATGATTCAATTGCCGACCAGTATGTTATGTGAGTTTAAAGGATGAATTTGATAAAAACTTCTTGCCCCTCAAGATAAAAATAGTTGGGATGGACATGAAAAGAGGAGGATATGCTCTAAGGATATTTTAAAAAATTATCTATAGATTAGATACTACAATAGACCCAAAGACTAAGGTAACTATGATAGAGGCAAAAAAATTTGAAAGTCCTACTCCTATGCAAAAGATCCAGATGATTAAGTCCAATCCTCAAGAGATAAAAATCGATCGTTCATGGATATCTAGTTTTGGCAATCCTACAAAGATCAATCCCAAAAATATAATAAAGATTGATGAGGAAGGTAAGATCACCATTAAACCCCAATTGTTAAGAAGTATGAGTACAAGGTCAGATTGGGGAGAAGGATCTTCATCGGCTAAAGAAGAGCTTAAGGAAGATGATACAATTAGCATGACTAGTGAAATAAGTAGAATGAGTTTTGAGGCTGCAAGACCCAGTATAGATTGAATAACGAGTCTAGAAAGAAAGGTCATTGGATACAAAACTAAAACTGTTAGTGAACCAATCTATGAGGATGAATTAGTCAAACACATGACTATGAAAATATGCTATGAAGCTACCAATACAAATCCTAATAGTATCTATGTCCTAATAAAGATATGTTTAGAGGGATGTAACAAATACGAATTGCGTGCTTACATAGATAGTGGTTGTTCTGTATGTTTTGAAAAAGATCATTATTTCCTGAATTTATGTGAAAAAGAGCTAAAAATCCTCTACAAGTAAGGATAGCTGATAATAGTGTTCTGAGCCACAATGAAACCATAGAAGGGTTATCCATAGAATTAGAAGGAGTCCAATGCATTATACCAGTTCTATGTGCTACTGATCAACCCTGTAATGATATAATTATTGGACATAATTTTCAAAGGTTATATTCTTCATACACCCAGACCATAAATCAAATAATATTTACAATTAATGATCACTCAGTTCCTATTAAAAAATTAAGTAAGGCTTATACTAATCAAAAAATTGAATTTACACGCAGCCAACATGGTGAGAAGGTAATGCCTACACAACGAGAAGTTGCACTGACGATCTCGTTACTTGAGCTATTTGTTAAAGAGCAGATTGTTGAACAATAAGAAAAATTATGTGAAGAAGTCTAGTCTGACAATCCTCTAAAATTTTGGGATAAAGACAAAACAGTTGCTAAAATCATTTTATTAAATCCCAATAGTATCATTCGGGTTAAACAAATGATGTATACCCATAAGGAAATTCAGGAATTTAATAAACAAATTAAAGAACTTCTGGATAAAGGATTAATTAGGAATAGTAAGAGTCCTCACACCAGTCCTGCTTCCACGGTAAGAAATCATGCTGAAGAAAAAATAGAAAAATTTTCTTAAAAAATTGAAGATAGAAAGCAGCTAGAAAGATTTCTCATATGCCTTACCTATGCTTCAGATTTCATTAAAGATTTAGCTAAATTAAAAAAGCCATTATAGCAGAAGCTCAAGAAAGAAATAAGTTGGACATGGACCACTAACGATACAAAGATTGTTCAAAACTTTAAAAAGATATATAAAAATCTTCCTGTCCTTAATTTTCCTAACGAAGGAGATGATTTAGTTCCTGAAAGAGATGCCAGCAATGAGCACTGGAGTGTGGTACTCAAAATCAAAGAAGGGGAAAAACTCTGCAAGTATTGCAGTGGAAGTTTTAATAAGCCACAATGCAACTATCTTACAATGAAAAAAGAAATCCTTGCAGTCATAAGAGGAATTGAAAAATTCTTAATCTTTTTAGCCCCAAAACCTTTTCTTATTCGAACTGATTGTAAAGGAATACTTGAGTTTGTGAAAAAGAATTTGTCAAACATGCAAGTGCAAGGGAGACTCCTGCGTTGGCAATTATGGTTTAACCAGTTTTCGTTCTCTATTAAACATATACAGGGATCGAAGAACTCTCTAACAGACAGTCTAATTCGAGAACTCGCCGATGGTGATCATCAAAGCCGACCTCCTGCCAGAAAAGGAGGAGATCCTTAACGCAATGCCATTTCTACTAGAACGGGTTACGCCTTCTAGTAAAGTCCTTATTGATAACCTGAAATTCCATGCAAAAAGTAGATCACATTTTGATCTACTTTCTACTACCTACCTAATAGCCCAAAGATTTTCCCTTCTAGAATTACAAATTAATTACCTTCAGTGTCCTTATGATATCCAAGAAAAAATAATTTCTCATGTTCGAGAAAAATGGTTCAATGAGTGGTATGCTACCTGCATCGACTTTTATCATCATTATTCCTATGATATTTGGGAGTTTTGGAGTACAACGATCTACTTTCCCGACAGATATGAAGTTGGTGACATTTGTTTTCCAGCCAATTCATTATCTCCCAATGATCCTGTCTTTAAAGTCTGAAAATACAAGATGGTACTTTACTTCACAGAAGTCCCAGATCCAAAATTCCCATTTTTTCCAACCTTAACTAAGTTCCAGCAATGTATGTTCAAAAGGTTCCGTTGGATTCTTACATCTCCTGAGGGTCCAACAAAAATTCCAGTTCGCAGATACCTAACTTCAGAAGTTTATAGCGCTCTAATTGAATATGAAGATGGAAAAGCCAAACTAGCCCATTATCTTGTCCAAATCGTTGATTGCGACAATCCCAATGATCAACGACAAAATTGGATTCATGGAGATCCAATACATCTATTTACTGATCATGCATTATCAAGGGCTGTTGGAATTTTTAACATTTATCATCAATGTTGGGAGTTAATCGAACGAGGAAAAACATTAATGCATTATAGAAACACTACTTTCGCCTATGATAATGAATTCAAAGACTACATGAAAATGGAAGGAGCAGTGTTAGAAGAGATTTTTTATTATCTTTTTGATATGGGAGCTAGAAAATTCTTATCAGAAAAAGAAAAAAAATATCTCCTTGAATTATTTAAAGAATGGGATCCAGAGCATCTTAAGCAACTTAATGAAGATTTTGATGATTATCCAGATAATGATGGCCTGGAAGATGTAATTGGAGAGGAAGGAATGCAGAATCTCAATAATGATGACTAGTCTTGTCAATCAGTAAAAGTTCTAAAAAGTGGCTGCCTCATTATTGTACCATTTTGACAAGTGTTTGGTCTGTAAAATAAATTGAATACTGTAGCCGTCATTGTGTACTTTGGTCATGTGAAAAATCTTTATGTATTGTAGCCTTTAGGGCATCATATGTACCCACATCCCCTCTATAAATAGAGAGGTCGAATGCTAAGAAGGGACACGGTCATTTGAGCATTTTTGAGCAAGAGAGAAGTTGGGATTCTCCATTTCTCTATGAGCAAGCATCTCTAATGATCTTAGCTTAAAGTCCCTCTTCGAAGCCTTTCATTGTAATATTTTCACTTTCAAGCTTTCAATAAAAGAAGTTTCTCAGTAGAGAACACTATTCAATCGAATCTTATGTCTTAAATGTTATAGTTTCTTGATTAAAGTCTCACTATCCTTTAAAAATACGTAAAACTTGATTAAAGGCTACGATCCGAGGTAGGAAACGAAATGAATCTATGTTGTGCCTGATCTAAGGAATGTGGGGTTGATATTAGCAATCTCTGCAAACCGGACGTTAGAGGAACGTCGGAGTCCAACATCGACTACGTTCAGGTAATGGTCGAAACTCTTCAATTAAGCTTTAATTAGTTTTGCTAAGCATGGTTGGCCTATAACCACAGAAATTATAATATATAAGATATAAGTAGTAGATTGTGATAACTAGTACCAATAAAGTCATTATAAGAAGCTAGAACAAAAATATAAGCTTAGTTTTATCAAAAAGTTCCAAAAAAACAAGTATTTGCGTGGTAAACCTCATTTTGGGCAAAAATTGCAAATTCAGAAAGTTCAAGGACTAAATTGCAAAGAAAAACTTCGGCCAATAACTATTTCTAAAAATATTGTCCCCTATTAATAGTTTACCTAAAATAGTAGGTACTTTAGAATATATTCTAAAAACATTGACTCCTAATAATTATTTTCATAAAATTAAGGGTACCCTAGAGTTTGATATTAAACTTGTTGCTTCCCTTTCATTTATTGAGAACAAAGATAATTGTGGTGCTAGTGTCGACTTAGATGTAATGGTTGTTGTCCATGGAAAAATAAAGTTTTGGAGCTAGTAAGAAGTTGCTCGGATGTGGAAATTTAGGCAATCACCCGGTGACCCTATTGCACGTGATGTACGTAAGGAAGATAAGAGTTATGTTGATGGTGGATATTCTAGGCACGGAAATGAAACTAAATACGTGATTTTTTTCTTAGTAATTTTTTTCTTTTCTGTTGGGATGCATTACAGGGCACCAATCACAACATGTACTGTGAATGTATTTACATGTATCTTATTTTTTATTAAGTCCCCATCTTATAGTATGATTTTTTGTCTTTTTTGTTGAGCTTTATATGCTAAGGAATTTTTTATTTTTTTTAACAATGGTAAACGGGTCTAACCCACTAGGCCCCTATTGCAAGGTTTATCCAATGAACCTGAACGGACCAGGGGGCGGGGAATGTCAAAGCCCAGACCAAAGTCTCGGTCCACACACGCTCCCACACACAAATGCACCGCAAATGTGCCCCCTAGATTTGAACCAGGTGAGGGGAGACCGGGTGATGGCCATCTCTTCTTTGACATTTGCTAAGGCATATTGGTTTAGTTATAAACTATTTAGATCTTATTCGTGTGAATTCCTTTAGGGAGATTAGTATGTTGGTGGGCATTTTTGTGCCATTGAGACCTAAAACTCATACAGCTGTCTCAAAGGGTTGTTGCAAGTGTGTTTTATAATGGCTATTATCATTAGTATGTTACAACGTTCAAATGTAGCTTTCGTGATCAGATAGTATGTTGGAATGATCAACTGATGTCTATATGACTAATATTTTCGCTTAAATCAATTAAAGGTACCTGAAGTTGCTGCTCATTTGTAAGTAATATTTGATTATTCGATCACTTCCTTATTTTATTCTGATTGCTTTTACTTAATTTTCTTTGGAATTTAAAGTATTGTTGTCATAAGGGCATCCCCAGCCATTACCCGCGAGCTCTCCC